>JACCIC010000140.1:937500-1512580 GCA_018907035.1 Sycobia sp. Sy_11
ACAATGTGTGGAAATTTTCCATGACTTACGCGCGCCGGATTCGTTTTTCTTCAACGACACGAAACAATGTTTCCGTTTTTCAAATCGCCCAATTTTTATTCGTAATTGACAGTTTTTCTATTGGACTCTAATATTTTAAGTGGTTGGCGAGCCTGCGCATCCTTGTATAAAGAAACTTTCGTATGAAATTTCGCCCCGATTAAAAAGCAAAGACTTCCATTTTCATCGAACGTATCCGTGATAATCGTCTTAATCGTCGGTAGCCTTCGCAAATACTCACCGCTAATGCCGCGTAAAATTTTCACGATCGACGCGCCCGTCGAGGAAACGATTTCGCTGATTTTTGTTTTTGTTTTTGTTTTTGTTTTTTTCTTTTTCTTTTACATCGTCTATTCATATCGAATCGTGCGCGCGTCCCTTTTTCCACGTTAAAGTTTCGAGGTAATCACGACTCCTTGCCACGCGCTCGCGTACGTGGGACCGGTGACGGCGCGTTTCGACCGAATAACCGCCGACGCCCGCGATTCACGCGGTCCGGATGCGCGCGACCGCGGGGAATTCGGACGATTTGCCGGACTGTTTACATTCCGCTGATACTGGCTCGACCGTGACGCACCCTTTGCCGACGGATTGACCGACGCGGACGCGGGCATTTTTTTTTTTTTTTTTTTTTTTACGCCGATTGTTATTATCATTTCGAATACTTCGCTTTCTCTCTCTCTCTCTCTCTCTCTCTCTCTCTCTCTCTATCTCTTCGTTCTTTTATCGATTTTTGTGTTTTGTTCGCTGCTTCGTTGAAAAACGCCTTTTTTTCCGTACACGTGCATAGTCAGAATTCGGGTAAATTGTAGACGTATACATCCTACGCATCGAACCTCGATTATACTCGAATTCGTCTTTTATTATTATTACATCGCATGCGTATATTGTAACGACCGACATTTCTCCAAAAATGGAAACCGCGAGGCTATTCAAAAATGCATTCGACGACGGGCGATCTAGGAATTTTCAATCATAGCAGCGCGCACAACGAACCAGACTCCGATTCTCGTTCTCTCGCGCCTCCGCACGATCGTGCTGGTGGTATACACGCGCGCGCACACACACACACAGAGAGAGAGAGAGAGATTACAATCGGCGTTTTCGGCAAAACAACAAAATCTATCGATCTTGTGTGTGTATATATATATGTATATGGCAACAGGCGAGCGAGCGCGCGACGGGATTGTTTCGTTAATTGGCGCGGAGACCGCTGGGAAGCTCGATGCGCCCGTGCTCACTCCGGGCCAAATATCTTACGTAACGCCCGGAGCTGTGCTATATCATGACAGCATACGCGTCGATGTATAGGCGTTGTTTCCGCCTCCCGACTCCGTGATATACACGGCCATCGAAACCCGTGTATATAGATATATATATATATATATATATATATATATATATGCACACGTCGGGGCCACGCTTGCGCATACACAGAAGATCGCCTCGGTTTGCCGATCGTAAAGGCCCCTCTCTCGCGCGCTCTGTACTCCCCGAGGTTCGTAACCTACGCGAAGCCCCCCCCCCCCCGCATAATCGTTAATGGCGCTGATGACTCGAAATTGATCGGGGTCCGTGGATGCGTATATTATGTTTATATATATATATATATATATATATATATATATATATATATATATACACACACACACGTATATTTGATGCGATCGGTAATATTAGCTGCGATCGTGTGTGGGGGGCATCCGTGCCGATGGATAGAGGAAGGCTTAATGTATGACGATATCGAGTCCAAGGTCCATATACGCATAAAGGTCTGCACTTGCTCTGACAATCCCCGAGCGGAGCTATGCGTATAATAGACACGCGTAGATAATAATTTAACGAGAGCATGTATGATCAACCCCCGTTAGAAATGGGTCAAATTTTCGTTGGTTCTTCAATATCCTCGGCACGCAATGGGAATAGAGACAGCTATAATTATATGGGTATAATAGATAGGCAAATCGTCGAATGAGAAATGCGAGCGGTAACATTCAATATCGGTGCACGAGGCTTAGATCCAAAATCGTCTATTTTGGTGGTAAATGTCGGGTAAATGGCAATTTTCAGTCGTTTTACTTAAAGTTAAAAAAAAAAATAATAATAGATTATGGATTTATGTACAATGATTTATTATTGTGAATTGTTCTGGTTCGACCAAAAATCGGTCGTCTAGCAAATCAGATTATTTAAGCGGGCGATCTTAGAAACTTACGAGAAAATGATAGAGACTGCGATGGTCGTGCGATTTTTCTTTTTCATGCAAAAAGAAAGGTAATGTAATAGTACTTATGAAACTGATTACCTGTGCTATTTATTATAATCTATATAGGCCTACGTTGGAAAAAATTGATTCTAAAATATACTCTGTCTTTTTCTCAGATTAGACTTCTGTATTTGTATTTCCAGAGTCAATCAATCCTATTCTACATATTTATTTATAAAATAAATATAGCAAGTCTATTTTGTTATTTGTTTTTTTTAATATTTAGATCAATTTTAAACCAAATTCTAACTATTAAGGGGATGTCAAAGTAAAATTTGATAATATACTATAACAGAAGCTTTGAGAATGACTGTTAACAATAGAACAATATTATTAAGAACGGATGGACACGTCTCTGAACGTCCGCTGCCCCTATAACCGAATTACAAAACTCGCAATTTTCGCTATTCCAACTAATTATCGGATAAACTCAAGATTCGTGGTCCTGGCGGGAAACTGGCGAAATGCCAGTTTTATATAACACAGCAGCAATAAAAACATCCTCGAATCGTGAAAAATCGTCGTCGTATCTTCCGTCGCTTGGCTTTCCCACGATTGAATCTTACACCGACGCGTATAATAATCCTCTCGTAACTGTATAAGCGAATAGTACATATCTTTGCTTTATGTATGCGCGAGCGTAAAGCGCGCACCTTTCGCTAAATTCAAGTGTGCTCAAAGACTTGCATATGTAGATATTATATACGTCTTAACCTCATATATATATATATATATATATATATATATATATATATATAGCAATGTATGTATGGAGATCAATAACGGGTCTCCGATAATAATAAATGAAAGAAATAAAATTAAACCCACACGTGTTCGAGCCGATTTTTTTTTTCACCCAGCAATAAGTAATTTGTTTTTCATTTCATATGTATATACATATATATATATATATATATATATATATATATATATATATATATACATATATATACGCGTAAGAAATCCGCTCGGCATGATACGCTCGCGCGCTCGTCACGTGAAAGCTTTTTTGCTTAACCTGTGCGTATGCGTGTGCGTCTGTCTGCGTATGTATAGATTGGCTAATAATTAATTGGCTGTAATGACCGCGAGAAGGGATTATGCATGACAGTTTCGCTTATATAGAGATATAAGTTCGGTTGTTATTACGAAATTATGAACTAGTCGATTGGTGCACGGATAAGAATTGAAGGAAAAACATTGCAATATATATATATATATATATATATATATATATATATATATATATATATGTAGATGCTTATTAATTGGTTTCTAAATTTTTCTCGGATTAGAGGACTGGACGAAAACTTCATGCGCTCCTTTTAATATGTCGAGATCGATCGTTGTCTCAACAAATGATATGCCGTATGTATATAATAATGCATGCGCATTTTTCCTATACATATATATATATATATATATATATATATATATATATATATATATATATATAATATACAACGCACCAACGGCGACTAAAGACAATTTCAATTATATGATTATCCCATTACAGATTTTCTTTCCTTATCGATTAGCTTAATGTGCTTTTTCTAGATTTAATTGTACCGCTCTCGAACGTCGCGCCATATGTTTGTACTATATATAGTTTGTCGGCATTTGAAAATCAGAAATCGTATTAAGGTCCGAAGAAGGAACTCGATAGATGAGAAAGTGGTTTTTTACATTTTTTTACGCTGTTAAATCCCATGCAATTGAGAAATTTCGATTAATATCATTTAACGTCACTATTTCGCGAATATGAAAAATGGATATGAAAAGCGGATCGAAAATGTCGGCTCGTATCGCGATATTTCGATAATGTATCGAATACCAAAGAGTAAATTTGCGCTATCGAAAAATATATTGTTTACATAAGTGTTTTCCATGCCGCTGATGGATACGATTTCAATGTCGGGCAGATCTTAATTTAAGTTAAAATAAATAACACGTTCAAAGAAATTTGTTTTTTTTTCGGTAAAATATTGTCGAAGAGCGTTTTTTTTTTTGTCTCAACGCTCTAAAAACCATAAAAGAATTGATGGATTTGCGATCTTTTTTGTTTGCTTTCAAAATGTTCCGAGCCATCAAATTTTATATCGTCAGAGATTTCCTGACGGATCCCGTACTTTATCATGGGCTAGATTCTTCTTACGACTGGAAAACAATGTTTAGAAAAGTGTCTATTGGTTTCGACTAATTTATATGAAATATGCGTATATACGAATTTTTTTTTCTCACCTAGCGGTTTGAAATTCTTGTACAAAAACTGAAAAAAAAAAAAAATAAACATCACAACACATGCTTTACATTGATGGCCGATACAGTTCTACACTTGATTACAAATTCCAAGTTCGTTTCCGTTGTTGAGCTGTACGGCGACTCTATACGACCGGAGTTAGACGCACCGAGCGAACGAGGGATTTAAGAAGGTATTGTAAACACGGCGGGAAAGACACTATTTTTTCGCTCGGTCGCCGCATCGAATGTTTGTTAAATTTAGAATTTATTCACAGAGTTACGTCGCCCTTCGATTTTTCCTTGGAGCACTTTTAGCCCACACGACTAATATACGGTATTTGCTCCGTGGGCGGCAAATTTTGCTCGATTTTTTCTTTTTTTTTTTTTTTTTTTACGACGAAGCACATCGTTTCGGGCGAACTTACGCAGACGCGCACATATGCGCACAGAGGTGTACTTATACGCAATTCGTAAGTACGCGTGCCCAAGCGCTCCTGGATTTATACGCGCACCTCTGGACTTTTGCTGATTTACGCGGTAAATTTTAATTTTGTGCGACGATCAGTCGGAATGGGCATATATTTACATAAGCCTAAATGAAGATTTTACTCGAACGTCAAATGAATCGATGCCTTCGTCGAACGGGGGAATATTCGCCGAGAAATCGAGCTGTGTCGGTCATTAGGACGAATTTTACTGCTAAGTGCTCGACAATTCGAAATAATATAATTACCTTTCGATTTGTCCCGACTTACGCACGAGCGCTTACGAGTTAATGCGCAAAAATATCACGTGCATTATTATTATTATTATTATTATTATTATTGCTATATGTTCTATATATACATATAGTATAAAACATCCCAGAAATTCGGGAAGCGGAAGCAGCGTGTATAAATTTCTGTAAAACGTAAAGTTCGCAAACATTGAATACAATGGAATTTCCAAAAAAAAAAGTCTCGTTAAATCTCGCTCCGAGTTTTAAATTCAAGGGAAAGGGGTACGCAGGATTTCCGACATCTACGTATACGTTCGCCGGCTTATAATTTGTTATACAAAGCGTCTCGGTACAATATATATATAGGTAGAGAGAGAGAGAGAGAGAGAAAGAGAGAGAGAGAGAGAGAGAGAGAGAGCTCGGCGTTTTACGATCCGTTACACGTTAATAACCCTTTAAACGCGTTAACAGCAGGTAGAGAAGAGGATGCGAAGAGGTTGGGTGGGAGGGAGGGAGGGAGAGAAAGAGGGGGAAGGGGAAACATATAATCCTACAAGTCATAATCCTCAACGAAATTCAGATAATCTGACAACGTTCCTAAGAAGGCGTCTAACGAGCCCTTTGTGCGACTTATGCTTCTATATATGATATATATACACCCGCTCGTCGCGCAGTCGGTCGATGCGTTCGCGCGCGCATCGCCCGAAGAATTTTAATCGCGTCTAAAACGCAAGAAGACACAACGTCTCGCATATATGCATATATATATATATATATATATATATATATATATATATATATATATGCATACGTGGAGTCTTCGCCCGGCGAACATGCGCATATTTCTAACGAATAAAAGGCTCTCTCTCTCTCTCTCTCTCTCTCTCTTCTCGTGTGTGTGTGTGTGTGTGTGTGTGTGTGTGTGTGTATTGATTTTAGAAATAAAATCGCGTGCCATCCCCTGCATATAGCTAACGATCCGCAAAGATGCTAACGTTATAAAAAATAAGTAAATAGAAAATAAAACGAAGCAGACCCCGGTTACACCAACGCGCGCGCACGAACGTCTATGTGGAGTTTTTATAAGACTGTACTAATATAAACTTATGTTATTGAGTCCTGCGCGTTTCACGCATGCATATATATATATATATATATATATATATATATATATATATATAAAAGTTTGTGTTCATATAGATCGGTATACACATATATGAGCGCTTGCTTGGGAGAAAGATATTTGAGATAAATCGATACTTTAAGCGCGCGCTATTTCGTCAGCTATAATATACATATATGTGTGCGTAGAACGCGAGTGACAGGCCAGCCGATATATAATACACTCGCGTGGTAATCGTTTTGCACCTTGTGCATATATATATATATTATATATATATATATATATATATATATATATATATATATATATATATATGCACGACTTGCGCGATCCCGAGAGCGGCGGCGAGCCGCACACTGCACGTGAGCCATATAATATTCTGTCATTATAAGAATTCAGCGGTGTGCGAGATGGAAGGTGGGAAGGGCGACAGAGAGGGAGGGAGAGAGAAAGAGAGAGAGAATAAGAAACGAGAGAAACAGACAGACAGACACATTCTTCCAGGCGTAACGAGACACTTTAGATCGATTAAAAGGGCGGCGCTCGGCTGGCTCAGCGTTTTATGCGCGCGCGGCCGCTGCAGTTATAGAGCGGGCTCTGCTCTCTGCTGCTACCGTCGTTGCGTTCCTTGATATATATATATATATATATATATATATATATATATATATATATATGTATAAAAGTTGATATACCATGAAAAAATCATCAGCGGCCTCTTGCTCATATGTACGCATACGTATATCTATTGTATATAGCGGGGGGTGGCGGCGCGCAATATATATATATATATATATATATATATATATATATACAGCGGCGCTTAGCGTGGGTTAAGGAGAAAAAGAATTCGAAATACGCGAAGGAGAGAATAGAAAAGTCGCGAAGGCCAAATCGTGTAACGTTCTCCCGAGCTACCGTCGATGCGTATACGTGTGCGCATACCTATCGGTGTATAACGCGCGCGAGAGACACACAGCTCGCGCCGGGGCACGGTCGTGTTCGCACTAGGGATTTTTTAAACCCCTCGTGCGTGAATATATATATATATATATATATATATATATATATGTCTAATATAACGCACGCTTTTCCGCAAAATTTCACACGGACTTGGGCTTTTGGAGAAGCCGCCTTGTCGCGTCGCTTCGCTGGGCGGTTTTCGGCTATATAATGTTTAATTTACTTATGCATGCGTCTTTAACGATTTTTCAAAAGAAAATCCATATATATATATATATATATATATATATATATATACATGAAAGAATGCGGCACGGTCGGCATCCGTTCCGGGCGCTTTGTCAGCATCGAGCACAGCGGCCAAAAGGAATAATAGATAATCGGGCTGGGGGGAGGGGGGAATTAGTCGCGCCACCACCGTCGACGACGACGCCGACAACGAGAACGTCGAGGATCTTAAGCTCCGGGAAACGTGCGTCTCGACTTGGTCTCGATGGTGATTCGGCGCGTCTCATGGGAGGGCGGGGGGGGGCGAGGTTTCATAAGAATTATTAATGTAGTTCCTCAAAAATTGCAAAACAGAGGCCGATTGAAAGAAAATTTTTTAAAAAAAATAAATTTGTACTTTTAAGTTTGTGGCAAACAAATTGGTATTTTTTAATATGGGCAAGTTAGCCCAAGTTAATGATCGAAATAAGAAAATTTTGAACATTTACGCTATAATAATAGTTTATACGCGGAGTCCATCTCGCTATTGTCGAAAAATGGATAAAAATATTAAAAATCTACTTAAAATTATTGGAAATAAATACATTAAAAACATGACATAGAGAGAGAGAAAAAAGAAATTTCATTTTGTTTACTAATACTCGCTAAGTTGTGGTCATAACCAGGCGCAATAACAAGACGTATTAAACAAAAAATATTTGAGGTTCATTGCGCGGCGTCATCGTCAAATGCGCGCATAATAACAGCGAAACTCAAGCACTAAACACATCGCCGAAATCTGCTCTAAATGTCCTTAAGATTGTTAATTTTGTTTTATATATTTATTTTTGAAAAATTATGTTCACGACATTTTGAAAAAATTCATCTTTCGACTTACGACTGAAGTAAAATTTTTTGGTAATATTAAGGTATGAATTGCTTTAAATAATCAACGGTCTCCGAAGCAGGGGACATGTCTCTGGTGCAAATAAGTAGACGTTTCGTGACAATTGAGTATGATTATATATATAAATGCAAAATATGAAGAAGGATAGCTAAGATATATATACTGCATTCGTTGGGTTTTTTAATATACAAACTGTACGCCTTCGTGACTGCGTCGAAATTTCGAAATGTAATAGGTATATATATTGTTAAAAAAAAAAAAAAGAATCTCTGAAATTCCAATCATTTTGTGGTGACCAAAGTCACCCTAAAGCAATCGCCATAGCTGCCTGTTTGTTTTACACAGATGCGATATAAACACTTGAACAACGCGCTCGTAAAAGTGACCTTTTTTGGGACAATTTATGTTTCACGCAATACAGAGAATGCACGTCGTTCAGAAGGAAATTTTTAAATCTAACGATTCATTTTCAATTCTTACAAGAAATATTATAATTCAGAAACAAATCGATTTGGGAACTGAAAATAATTGTTTTTTACTTTCTTATAAAATTTGGTGCGTGATGTATTTGAAAAGACTAAGTAAACGCGTAGGTAAATTAAACTTTTAACTATTTAAGTATTTAAGAATTTTTTTATTTATTTGTTGAATCAGTATACATGGGACAATTCGATTAATATCATTTGTTCGTGATATACTTTTAATCTTTTTTGAAAAAATTAATCGTAATTATTTGGAAATTTTTATACATAAAATTATATTGATCAACAGTACGTTTGTAATAAAGGAAAAGTGCAACTGCTGTTAATTTTGCCGAGAATTTTGCAAAAATTATACTTCATCGTTATCGGCCGCATTTTTGCCTTTCGTCTATCGGGCTATTCGCAAAATCTATAATAAATACAGACGGTCGGTCCATTTGACGCCGTCTATGATACTCTAATATAGTTGACCACTCAGCCCATCTATACATCTATTGTATATATTGACATCGCCTCGCCTTCCAGTAGTGCTTCAGTAGCGCTCCTTTCATGATAGCATTTTACCAACGAACCTCGAACACGGCGCTATACATGACGTATACGCATTATTGTATAACTTTTTTATTACTAAAAATTCCATATCTATATATAAATCCGAAATAAGCGTTGACAATTTATTACGTTAATGTAAAACGCAATACATATGCTGTATTATAGATATTCACAATGGGGTGTGTTGGCAAAAACTAACATCGAAAAATAAAATTATTTTATGAATCCAATATATATATATATATATATATATATATATATATATATATATATATATATATATATGGAAGCTCGGGTAGAACCAGGCGTAGTTACAATAAGTGTATGGAAAAGAAGACATAGGAATCCATGCAAGAACTTGTCGATATCAAACTTGCAAATCTTAAGAAGCGAACTTAGTTTCCGATCTTCACCTTTAGATGGCGATATAAGTGGTACGAAAAGTTAAATGTGTCGGGACTGGTACTTGTTAATTTTGGCATTTACCAATGAAATTCAGTGAATAAGCGCCATCATTTGTGTAAACATTATAATTTTTTGACCAGTGAAAAAGGAATCGTGTGAAAGATAAATCAGTGAATGATAAATCGTTTTTTCGACATGTCCTTTTGCACTATTTTTATTTGAAAAAAGTGTAGCAGAAAACTTATTGATTTCTTCAAGAATGTTATGGCGAAGAAGCTCCATCGCTTACAACATGTGAAGAGTAGTTTCAGCGGTTTAGAAGTGGAAATTCTGATGTTAATGACAAAGAAAGTTCTTGACAACCGAAAAAGTTTGCAAATAGTGAATTGCAAGTATTATTAGACGAAAACTCAAATGCAAAAAGAAGTCGCTAATAAATGAGGATTCAGTGACAGAGCAGTTGGAAAACGTTTACATGCGATGAAAAAGATTCATAAAGAAGGAAAATTAATGCCATACGATTTGACCGACAGTGACATTAGAAATCGATACAACATCGCACTGTCTACTATGACAATCCGAAGCGCAAAAAGTCATGGGTAGACCCAAGCCAACCGTTCACATCGACACCAAAACGGAACATCCACGGCCAAAAGGCATTGCTGCGCATTTGGTGGGACCATCAGGGTGTACTGTACTACGAGCTGATAAAATCGAATGAAACCGTCACTGCCGAAGTATACCAACGCCAACTGAATGATTTGCAACAGAAATTGATCGATCGTAGATTAGCAATCGCGAGCAATAGGCCCAATTCATTCTCTTGCACGACCACGCTCGGCCATATGTTGCAAAAGCCATCAAAAATACCCTCTTGGTGCTCGAATGCTGCTCGAATGCTGCTGCACCAAGCCAGACATAGCGTCTTCTGATTACCACCTACTCAGATCAACGCACCTCCGGCATATTCAAGAAGTGCGAGAATTTGTGGACGATTGGATCGCCTCGAAACCGCCATCGTTCTTTCGCCACGGTATCGCCATGTTTCTAGAAAGATGGGAAAAGGTAGTAGAAAATGACGGAAAATATTTTGATTAAGCTAACGTGTATCCATTTTGCACCATAAATGTCCTTTATCCGTTCACAAAGGTCTGAAATTAAGTTCGCCTCCTAATAATACTAAACTGTGGACTCATCTTTAAATGAGCTATACGGTTACGTGTAATTTTCTGAACCTAGATGTTATATTTATTCTCACAAATAATATTTCACGATGCGGAAATTTTATTATTAGTAAAGAATAAAACTCTCAGAAAACTCTTATAATAGTAAATAAATAAATTAGAAGAATAATTTAATAGTTTATAGCGAGGAAGTTCTGTTTTGGAAACCATGAAATTTAACAGGTTCAAGGCTTCCGAGTTTCGATTGGAAAATTCGTGGATGAAAAATGAAAGAGATCTTTTGTACATATTATTACTATAAGCATAGTCTATAATTGAAATCTAGACTTAAAAGCAATTATAGAATTGAAAGATTTAAACAAAAAAAAAAAGAATATTACAAAAAAAATTCCCAAAAAGGGGGAGAAATAATACTACAAAAGCAGTCTGACAAGGGAAATTACATGCTTTAAAATAAATTTTTGTACATCCGTGGTGAAAATTACCGATTCGTTCAGTTTTATCTGAATTGACAAAGCTTATTAAATTAATCCTTACGATTTGAGCATATTTCCGATCACAAATCTTTGCTTTGCGAATGAAATTTATAATTTTTCTCTAATACACTTCTGTATTAGTTTGCCCGATTATCTCTGTGTTCTGTGCGAGATATCGATCGCTTTCGGGATTTCTATGACGAAATATCCGCGGATGGGGAAATATATATATATATATATATATATATATATATATATATATATATATATATATATACGGGCGAATTCTAGATCAATATACAGATGCATGTTTTATTATTTTGTTCCCCGTCGAATCTTTGACACTTCTATGTATTATTGGTGACAGAATCTATATAACTGGATGTACAAACACACACGTCCCCCCTTTACTTCGAGCACTGCTCGAATTCTGTATCATTGTGCACATGTTGAAATGAGCATAAAGACGAGAGGAAAACGTCGAGTTTTGTGTATAAATATACAGACATACATAAATGCTCGGAGATATTAGATTTTTCAAAGTAAAGAGTTCGCGTGTCCTTGTAAACGCGACTCATCTGTATATATATATATATATATATGACAGCCGAGGTATACTCCCCCCTCAGAGCGGTTCCCGCGGCGTTGACAGGATCAATGGGACCGATCGCTCAAATTCGCTCTTCGGGGATGACCTCGCCCCTACGAAGGGCATCGGCTTAAGCTGCTGCCCTCCCTCCCCGCACCCCCACTCTTCCCCCTGCCGCAGAGCCCTCACGCACGCGCCAATTCGACCGCGCCCCGCGGGAGCGTCGTAAAGGGCGGAGGATGTGAATTTTCCCATGACATTATATATATGTATTGTCATTCTTAAGAATAGAAATAGACGAGAACACGAGGAGTAAAATGAAAGAGAAGAGAAGAGACGCATTCCGCTCGGGGCTTTTCCAAAAATGTATAGCTACTATGCTCATTACTGTGTATACGTGTTCTTTTTTTTTTTTTACAATATTGGACTTCGGAACTCTTTTTCTATGTACACTATAGATGGCAAAAAAGGAAAAAATGATCCGTGTACTTTTGATGTGGGACGTAAAGCAAGATCAATATAGATTCCAAATCACAGTTGATAAAAAAAAAAATAAGAAAAAAATCTTCGCTAGCGATATCCTATGTAGTATTTTTATTTTTACTTACAGTTTATAGTATACATAGATATAATAAACTAAAATTCAGAGAGATTTAAAAGAACCTTCATCTTTACAGTCTATAGTGTCGATCATATAATCTTTCCATAATTCATTAGCATATATGTAAATGCATATGAGCTCTAATTTCGTGAATATGTAATCCCATTAAAAGTATTAACGTACTCTGATTCATTGTGCTGCTCAAATGCAATTATCTATTCTTTTGAACTCGTTAATGTTCACAAGACAAAACCGTGATATATATTTTAATATATACGAATACACTCTGTATAAAATATAAACGCCCAGATATCTAAGTTAGCATCATTTTACCGCGCAATCAATTCGTACAAAATTTTTCTGAGTAGGTTGTTTAGTAATTCTGTAAATTATGTAAAAAAAAGAAAAATAATAAAAATAAAAATATGAAAAATTTATTGTAAAAGAAAATCCATCGAAAAATCGCGTTTTCGTTGATTATTTTCGATTTTCTGACGATGAACATTTGAAGAAATTTTTAATTCAGAGCAATTGAAAAGAGGAGCATCGTCGAAAACATCGGAAACAGGCGGATTCTCATTTTTGCACTATACAACTATATCAGCGCGATGAACTGCCTCTGTCATTATACAGTGCTTTTATCATTATATACATAAAGCATTTCTTAAGCGATTTCAAAAATGTATACTACACACACGCGCGCGCGCGCGCACACACATATTATTTAAAGTTACATCACGCGAGCTTTTATCGAAGGCAGATGATCCTCGACATTTTTACAGCTATGATTGCAGATAATAATAATAATAATTATAATTGAGATTTTAAAGTATCGACGTCGAAATCTACTGAATAACATGTACCTATATTCGAGTCATTAACTCGGCTGAAGGGTATCGCTTTCGTCACGAAAAATTCGTCGTTAGAAAAACACGTGGTTATCTGCTTGTATTAAAAAAAAATAATAATAATGAATAAATAAATAAATCATCAAAATACCAAAATATACGCGAAAATAATGGAATATTATTCGTACGTTGATGCGGGTCTATAGATCAACTTCTAGGCCACCGATAACCTCGTATTTTAACTCCATGATTATTGTGGCCAAAATCTAAAGCGCATATATATATATATATAGAGCATGAAACTCTCTTATCAATCCTGGTATATAGAATAAAACAGTACATATATGTTCTTGGAAATCGTTTGAAAGTTTTCGTCAGATCCCAGCGCATATATTGAAGAAATTTCTTATCACGAAGAAACGACATTGCAGTATATTTGCAGACGGTAGCGAGATAGTATAGAAGCTGGCTCTTGAACGCAGTATATATATATACATACATACATATATATATATATATATATATATATATATATATATATATATATATGTATAATTATATATATCTTCACGTGAAAAAGAAATTTATATATAGTTATATGCAGAATTTCTTATTTTGCTTGATCCGTGTATACAAGATAAACTAAATTGCAAAGTTTCGATTATACGAACAATTACATCAAGCGTGTACATATACACGCACACACACAGGCACGCACGCACGCACGCACGCACGCACATCTACATATATCGATATTCCCAATGTAAATTGCTATGGCCGATTTTGAACGATCTAACCAAGATAGTTTTTAATACTATCGTCGAAAACTATGAGCTTATATATATAATATACGTGTGTGGGCGCGCATGCGTTTACGTTTCTGCATTTAGGACCTACCGAATTGGTCACTTTGCGTTGAAAGCTAATTATGTATGTAGATAAAAATGCGTATAACTTTAAATTCGATTTCCAAACATTAAAAGAGTCAGATATATGTCACAATGTTAGGACTGAAATTATTCGGATTTGGACGAATGGCTATTGTGTATTGTATTGGTTATATTTAAAAAATAATACAAAAATATGGAGTTACTTGATACACATAAACATTCATAGACAATTCTTTAATTAAATCGTCAGATTTTCTACATGTATTTCTGAATGCGTTCAATAAGCTTAGGCTTGATAAAAGTTATCCTATAGAAAATTTTATCACTCTATTCATTTTGGAAAAATAAGAAATGCGTACAATTATGAACTGTTCGGAAATTTCAAAAATCAATCAGACTGCTCACGATCTACAGGTAGCGAACTATTTTATAAAACTTTCGAGTTTATACTGAAGGAAAAAAAGTTCATTATCCCCAATTGTATAGTTATTCGAAAAATTCACCTATCTAGGAAATTATTAATATGTGTATTAATTTATGTATCTAGCAAACGAGGCCAATGCGAAAAGCATTATAGCGCGCGGAAAAATATATATCGCAATTACGTATTGGCGCCATATTTTTCGCAAAGCATATAAAAGCTGAATTGAAAAAACTATATACATATATAAAATATATTTCGAAGTATAAATAAATATACGCGAATAAAGCGCGCTCGATGCGCACGCACGACCGATGGCCAGGGCCGAAGAGCGATAAGATAAACATTTTTCGGCAAAAAGCGGCTGCGTCGCGCGCCCACCCGCACGGACCCGAGCCGATGACGACGACGACGACGACGACGACGACGACGACGATGGCGCAGAACATCCGGAAAAAGAAATGGATCCATCCTTCACGTTTCCGGTGCATTATAACATATCTCAATATGTAGCGCGCGCATGCGGGCAACCACACGCACATACATATACATCTAAGCCAATCGAAATCTTATCCCGCCGAAAGTACGCGATGATGTCTGCAGTCGTGATTTTCAGTATTATATATATATATATATATATATATATATATATATATATATATATATATATATTACATATAGAAATATTTTATAGCATGTGCAAATATATATATAAAAGACACGCTATAAGGCGCCTAAAGGTTATCAAGCATCTTTGGAGCGCCGCTATATATATATTGTATATATCTAACTTGCAACGGAAACGATAATAAGATACGCATAATATATATATATATATATATATATATATATATATATATATATATATATATACACGCTGGCGCGAGCATCGCCGTGCGCATCGAGTGCACGAGTCCGCGAATTTTCTCCATCGGCTCACCATAGATAAATCTCGTAGCTTTGTTGACCTATTATATACAGTCCAGCAGTACGTGAACTGCGCGCGCGCGCGCACGTGTCCGGTGCAATAGCCCGATAATCTTCCGTGCGACCGTCCGCAGTGAGACCA
This sequence comes from Sycobia sp. Sy_11, assembly GCA_018907035.1. Lineage (NCBI taxonomy): Eukaryota > Metazoa > Arthropoda > Insecta > Hymenoptera > Epichrysomallidae > Sycobia > Sycobia sp. Sy_11. The sequence continues at coordinate 953,482 of JACCIC010000140.1, forward strand.
AGGTAGAGAGAAGCCCGCGGTCTCCGTATCGCGTAATTTCAACCGATATCGGCGTGTGCAGTCGATCGGACCGGCCGCGCGGTGCGAATCTTCATTTGCCGATAACGTAAAATAGTTCGGCCCTCCCTCGCAACCAGCTGTATATACGTACGCACGAAATTGTACGGCCTGACAACAGATCGAGCGCGAACGCACCCCCGAATCGGCTCCGAGTCTCTCTCTCTCTCTCTCTCTCTCTCTCTCTCTCTCTCTCTCTCTATCGGGATTCTATAATACGGGATAATCGATGTATCTGCCGTCGATCTTGCTATCGTCGCGCTCGCTCCACCATACGCACACCACTGGCGGGGCGAAGCCCGCGCGCGATCCCGCGACGCGTATGCGATCGTGACAGAATACGATTCGAGCGATTTCGATAATAATGCCCAAGCGTGCGATTCGGGCGCACGTACGCGTCGGATGGGGCGCGCGATCTCTTTTAACGGCCTTTTAGCAAAGATTGTCGATCGATGTCAAAGCCGAAACTTATCAAATGAAAGAAAGTGCGAGAGAAGGTAATGAAACGATCCGATATGCTCTTGGAAATCGGCAAAATTTACATTCTTAATTCGGATTCCGTATTCTTTTCATAGTAAACAAGTGCATTGCTGTAGTATATTTATTTACATATAATATATAATTATGGCATCATTACAAGTTATAGTCTCGAATTTTGGCAGTTACTTTTTTTCTCGTAATCCTATAATAATCAAAAATTAATTGCGAAAAATTTTTAGCTTTAAATCAGAGCTCGATAGACGCACTTGTTGGTATACGATTTTTTTGATTGGAGGCAGCCTTGAAGTAAGAAGGTCACCATTTGCCTCGTAAAAATTTCTTTTTATACGAAAAACGCCGTGTAACGTTGAAAGGTTGTCCAATTGCTGAGGGGAAATTTGAGGCGAGAATAAACTTTGAGCTTCAATATGCTTTGTTCTTGTCAATTTTGGCAACAAATTATTCAATTCCGCTTGCATCGTCGAATTTCGTGCAATTTAATTAAAAAGAAAAAAAGGCTTTAACCTGTGAGTTACGTACCATCTGGTGGCGTATACGAGCCAAAAATTATTATTCTTATAAAGAATTTGGTTTCTACAAGTTGCGGCGTTACCAAACAAAAAAAAAAATAAATGCGAAATTTTCAAGTGGCGTACAGCGACGCATTTCGAATTGCAGAAAAAATTAATCCTAGTACAAAGCGAAGAATTTTCTCATTGCTATACTCCGAACGGAATGTTATTTACGATCAATAAAGAAAATAAATCCTCTGGATAACTATAGGCATGCGTATGAATTAAATAAAATCTAACAAAATTCAACGATTATGTTTTATTTAATAGTGATATTTTTTCCAATAAATTCGGCTCAAAGCCAAAGAAATTTCAGCTTATACTCGAGCCTGTTATTTCCCATTGTACTATATAGGCCATACTATTTGTCCAATAAGTATACATAAATGCGTAAGAAAATAGGGCATGCAATTAAAATGACTTTTTTTACAAATCAACCTCATATCAGACATATTTTATGGTATATATAATATGTATCATTACATGATATAAATTTGCGAATTATGTATAGATATATTATATAAATTCGCCAATTCTGAAACTGATTGTATATATTATAATATGCAATATGCACGAATATGTTGAGGTCCTGAATATATATATATATATATATATATATATATATATATATATATATATATAATATGTATATCTATATATATATATATATATTATAAATCTCGAAACCACGCGCTTCTAAGAGTAATAATAATGTGCTTTAGTATAATTTTAAAAGGAGGATATACGCACACCTTTCGAGTGCAATGTTCAAGAACGCATATATATATATATATATATATACACACGCCTATATACGAAGTATTTTAATGACTCTTTTCGAGAGGCCGCCGCCGCGCGCTTTTAACGACGGCTTTTACAGCTTTCTGAAATAAATTGCTTTATATTATCACTATAATTTGAAGCTACTCTTGTTACAAATTCAGATCGCATATGGTATGAATACGTATATATATATATATATATATATATATATATATATATATATACGCAGGCGGGCGGCAGGGAATGAGAGAGAGAGAGAGAGAGAGAGAGAGAGAGAATCGCCGTTTTTACGTAAAAAAGCGGAGGTAAAGTTGGTACACATATAAGAACCTGAGGATTTTCTGATTTATTAACTCTAAGGTAATATACATTGCCTTATTTTGGCCTCGTTTATATTTATATGTACGCAAGTGGAATGTTGTGTATACAGCATGGTGTGTATACCGATATATATATATATATATGTTGGAAATTTTACATGCTAGAAAATCTTCTCGCGGATGAAGTACCTATACATTTATTTTAGTATGACAACTTTTTTATGTTTACAAAAATGATTTGCTCATTTCTATATATACGTAAATCAATATAAAGATATAGCATAATTCATTTGACTTTTTTTTTCTTTTTTGACAAATTTTTTTTTCAACCTTATCATTGTATACTATATTTACTTATACCGCTGATTATAACATAACAGCAGACTACTTGAGGGTTTCCACACACACACACACACACACACACACATATTATTTTCTTTTTTAACTTAGCGGAAAAACTAAAAAGGCGTATAGCCTTCTCAACACAGACTTTATGTATAATATTGTTTAGCGCTTATATACATTTTGAGCAATGTCAATTATCATAGCAAAGCCTTTAAATCGAATGAACCATTTATGTTTATCGTGTATTTATATCGATAAAAGCCATTTGAAAATCTTCGCGAATGATTGATCTTTTTTATCCCGACCCTATTATTACAGAAAACCAAGGACAAACTTTATCGAATTATAGTGAGGTACGAGTAACTTAAATATAAGCAAAAGATTATATTCATAATGCTATATAATTAATTATATTGAAAAGTATGTTTATTAGCACGTAGTGTACTTCATAATTTATATGTTTTAAACCAGTTTAATGGGATGCACGGATAAAAGAAAATTTTCCAAGTTTAATACAAAAAATCTATAATTTCTTTGTTCGTCCAAACAGTTTCCATAATCTTCCATCGCGATCGAGCATTTCGTGAAAAACATATCAAGATATATATATATATATATATATATATATATATATACACACGTTTTTTACCGTACAAGCCCAATGAACAATGTATAATGTATAATAGACGAACGAACGGAAGCTGCATATATCTTGCCGTCGCGGTAACTTTCCTCTATCTACGATTTTCAAACAACAAGCGAGACTCGCCGTAAAAGAAGAACTAAATTCTTATATTCCGCCCAGATACACTAATTAAAATGAACCTTATGGATAATGAACAAGGAGTCGGGAACTTTTTTGCCAGTGTCCTTTGCGAAATTACATACTACGCTCGGAAGCAAAGAAGATCGAATAAAGGCTAAGAATTAAATACCGTTCTATGTACGAGCTTTTAAAACTACGAAAAGTTGATATATTTTCATTTCTACATTGCCGGAGGCGCGATGCGCGTATCTTATCGTCGGCGTAAAAATTGAATTATATAAAGTGTATATTAGAAGTCTCCCGTGGCAGATTTTACCAGGGATCGTCGAGACGGATTCGCGATGGTATCGATGCCCTGCGCCTCTTATCGCTGTTGTGCTTAGATAGCAATTATCTCGCTTTCGAGCGCAATGATAAATGTTAAGTAATTATAATAGCAATTTCCTCCCGTGCTCTATATGTGTGTGTGTGTGTGTGTGTGTGTGTGTGTGTGTGTGTGTGTGTGTGTGTGTGTGTGTGTGTGTGTGTGTGTGTGTGTGTGTGTGTGTGTGTGTGTGTGTGTGTGTGTGTGTGTGTGTGTGTGTGTGTGTGTGTGTGTTTATAGATATATAATGTAAGATGAGCGAATCCGCGAGACGCTCGAGATCTTCCCCGTTCGCGCATTTATTATATCCGATGTGCATATATATATGAAGAAAGTGTACGCGCGGTTGAATAAAGCGACTGGCCCAACGTATTCAGAAGGTATTTTTTCAAAAATGAAAAAAAAACAGAAAACAATTTTCGTGAACGCATTTCGAGTCTGAATAATAGTTTTTTTCGTATAATATTATAAGTAATTGAGTTAGTATTACGACGAGGCGCTAGGTGGCGATCTGAATTTATCGAGCATTATACGAAAGTGACCGTCCTATCATCATCGGTCAATGTACCGGGCAGTTTATACAACTTATTATTGGAATTGACGCAGTCCATGATATACCTTCGTACGGATTGAATAATCTTTATCCTGTACTTTTAATCGATTTTTCACCGCGAATCGAAACCGAACACGATTATTGATTACACCGCTTTCTCTCCGACGAGTAAGAAATTAATATGTATATACATACCGGTAAACTTGCATTTTCGTTCGTTTCAATACAAGAAAAATGCGTTATTATGCACCTTTCTTGGATTCTCCGCTTCCTGGCGCGATGCTTTACATTCGTATACGTCGATGTACAGTACACGGTAGAGGCATACCTTAAAAATGCGTTTTCATCTGTTTTAACGTTGCTGACAATAGAATAAAAACTGTGTTCGGTGCAGTTTACATATGCTTTGGTATTTAAAGCAACGTACATATGTAATATTAATACGAACATTAACATTTTGAGACTAAATAATTATTAGAATCACGATTAAAAAAATTAATGATTTTTAATTGAACAAATTTTGTACCGCGATGAGAAATAATACTTTTCATGACTTTCGTAAAAAAAAACCTGAATTTACATAAATTTTAGAGAGATGATAACTATGTTATATATAAATTAGATTATTAATGGAAGAATTAACATTTATTAAAAAAATAAATATATATATATATATATATATATATATATATATATGCAGTATAATCATATAGTGATATTTGATTCTTGGACAAAAGTTTCAATTATTAAAACATAAATTATTGAATACGGTTATCAAATTTCTAGGCAAAAGATGTCTTTATAAAATTAATGGAATTTAAAAATTTACAATATTTAATAAAGAATCTGCTCTCTTTCCAAATCGTAGAATTTTCGTTTTATCTCATACGTTCGATAAAAACTAAATTAACTTATTATAAATTTCTATCTTGATTTAATATACTTCTCGAGGTATAGTAATTGGACCCCCTCCCCTCTGGTAACCTCATATAACTTCGACGTTAGAAGATTTCGCGCAGTTACGTTATTTTTGGAATAATTGTACTAACCGGATTTATTTTATGCAAGGCAGAGAGATTCCAATTGGATTGCGTGGCAAATAATTGATCTTAGACACGATCTCCTTCCCTCGCATTCCCTCGCACAGCTCATCAAACTGTTTTACAATTAACAAAGAAAAAAAAAACTAATAATTTTATAGTGTCTTCAATTAATTCCTTTGTAATTGATTAATTCAAGGCGATTGTTAAAATTTAATAACTGCTCTAAATACAATAAACTAATAAACGTTAGATTTCACAAATCTTGATCTACATTTTGAAGTGAGTTTATCGAATCGTTTATTAGTATCTGAACTCCGAGCCCCCCCCCCCGCCAACCCCCAGTCCTAATTTTGTGAACAAGCAATACGATTACATCGGTAACAGGTTCATTGTGCTTCTCAAGTAATATAATTATATGTATAGCCTGCTTAACTCGTTAACGTTCGCAGAATACAATTTCGACATCTCAGTTTGAATCGCCATTACCAGGCAACGAATTTGAACAAGAAAAAACGTTTTTTACCGTAGTCTTTTTTATTAACGGATGTCGTTAAAATTCTTTTAATAAAAGTTGCACCATCGATTAAATCAGGAAAAACGCATTTTAGCGATTGAATTTTTTAAAAAGACGGTTTTGCGTTCCTTTTAGGCATAATTTTTGTTATGGGCCTCAAACTTACATATGCTCATCATAGTATTGAACGTTCGAATTTTAAGTGATCCCGCTTAATCCAGTCTAAATTTTTTTTTTTTTTTTTATGAAAATAGGATAGTCGTAGATTTTTTTTTAAAGAGTATATAGTGATTTTTTTTCTCGACAACGTTAGACTTAACTTAAAATCTGCGTAGAACGAAAATATCATGGGATGTATCAATGAATACCGACATTTTTTCAAATTTTTTATTGGCAAATATCGAAGACATTCTTTGTTTTTGTGAAAGTTTCAATTGCTCAAGAAACGTAAGTCAAACGATTGGCCTAATGGACTGTTCTTTTATAAGAACAAAAAAAAAAAAAATTAGACGCCGACAATTGCTATTATATATGAATAGAACATAATTGATTCTATATTATATGTATGCAAGAAGAATGAAGAATCTTTTTGAATGATAAGTTGAAAAATCCTGAAAAATATATCTTTCAATTACTATCGTTTTTTGTTTTAATCCTAAACCTTTTTTGAGAGCCTTTGAACTGCAGCTATGGAAAACGGCACCGTCGAAAATTGGGGAAAAAATCGTACGATTTCCGCAGTAGATCTATAAGCGCGTGGAGTTGATTTTATTGTTGCATAATAAGTATCTGTCATTCGGCTTCAAAAAGTTTTTCCATACTATGCGTCAAGTTAAATCAAGCGAGCTATTACGGAAGACACGATGTTTTTTACAATTTCGATCTTTGTCATTCTAATCTCTATTAATCCAGGCAATTACAGTAGCTGAAATTTTAATGTATCTACGTCGAAAATTGTGTTGTCTTGGTTTTGCAAATTTATTCGGGTCAATAGCCCTCGATGAATTTTGACCGAGGTTTTTACCTTAACGCTCTTTATTCCCTTGATCCACGCGCCCCCTACCCCTCTCTCTCTCTCCATAAAGGCCTCGTATAGACTACGTTACAACAAAAAATTTAATACATAGTTACACCTGATTATAGTTGCACGATCAACACTTTTATAGAATAATATTCAATTATATTTAATTGAATAGACGTTAAAGAAGATTACGTTCTTTTTCGTAAATTGAGCATTGTCATCAGTGTAATCGACTGAATTAATTGTAATCGCCCATGTAATCTGTACATTATCAGTGTTCCCTTGAGCTTACTCTAAGAAAGGTGTTCGTGTTTTTCACATACAAGTTTTTCTATACATTAATGAATCAGCACTATGGCTATATATAAAAATTGTTTTTACCGCTACGGTTTTGACAAGATATGACTTAAAAGTACAGAATTAAAAGGCGTAAATTTAAAAGGCTTTTTGTATAATTGTCATTGTGTATAAATACAACGAAACAATAATAAAACATATACTTTACAGCCCTAATGGAGATCGCATACTTAAGTTGGCAATTCTACCCCACTCGTTCTTTTTAGGGCGGCCATAACACTACACTCCTGCTTACCGCGCCCTTTTTTTTTGGCTACAGCACGGCTTTCACCACGAAGTAGCAGAGGTCGCGGTGTACTGTTAGCGAGACTGTTAAGCTCTTGTCATGCCGTCGACCTGTCTTCTATCGCGGCTTTCCCCGACTTTTGACGCGATCGTCGCCAACGAAGTTGAAATATTTTAACTTCTCAGCGAGAACGTCGAACTCCCTCCGGGAGCGTAGGGAGGGAGCTGGCGGAGATGTGGTTCAGACACTCCATCTGTTGATAGCCGAGTAGTCGTCGTGTGTGTGCATGTGCGTTGGATGAATACCGCGACCAATTATAATTTCATATATATATATAGATTCTACAGATGAAACGGAAGTATTAAATCCGTAAAAAATTTTCCACGCACATCATCGATAAGTCGTATATAAAATATTCTATGCGTACGGCTCATTTTGTAAAAGTAACGAGCGCGAGAATCAATTCCGACGTGCTGTTTCAAACGGAAATCAATATATAAGATGATTCGATGCAAATCAATTATTGCGTCAGTCAACAAGTGTAAAATACACATACCAAGCACGCACACGCACGCACACCCAGCACGCGTACGCGCGCGTGCGCGGGCACACGCAGACGAACGCCAAACAAGTCGATGCCAATTGAAGAAGGAAGCTGGAAAGTTTTATACGATGCTTTTGTTGTACTTTATCGCAATGCAAATGCGCCAGCGGTTTTATATAAGAGCCCGCGGGGAGAAACGTGAGTTAAAAAGCGACTCGCACTGCTGGATGTATGTATGTATGTGTGTATAGATATATATATACGCAGCCACAGAGACAGCGATCGTCAGTGCGCGGCGCATTATCTCCCCGTTTCCAGTCGTCGGTTATTTATTTATTTTTTTTATTTTTTTTTTTTTTAAATTTTCTTTTTCTTGCTCATTTCATAAATATATACATACATGATATAATATTTTTGCGTTCGAATCAATCAAAATCGTCGCTTGCGATAACGCGCGATACGGCGAGAAGTGGGCGCGATTCTTCTCCGTTCAATGCCTCCCCACCACCCCACCCCCCGCGCCGTCGTCGCTCTCTTTCCACCCCGCGTGACATACCAAAGACCGGCGCAACGCCTCTTCCTAATTCAATCCCGACGACATGTGTATATGTACACGTATATATAGTAAACAAGCGCGACAGCTGCGCGCCCCGGACCCGAGCGTCGCATTTTTCTCCTAATGAAAAAAAAAGGCTCCAATAACTGGGAAGACATAATAAATCGACGCCGATTGTGCCGCATGGATGGAAATTAGAGTACAATTGAATAGAATCCGACACTCTTCGGCGATGGAAACGATTGAAAAATTATATGAAAAATGTAGAAAATTAGAAAAAAAAACTTTTTATTTCTTATGTTTGGTTATTTAGTGTACACACACACATACATACATACACACACGCGCGCGCGCGCACACGCACACACACAATTCTAATATAGTATGATTCTTCAGTACATATACCGACCGGCAATAAGCAGTAAAAGTCGAATACAATGATTATGTACATTGTGGAAAATTGCTGCAATTCGTTTTTGTCGTACGCCCAGATGTTTATCAGGGACCACGAAAAGTTGAAAAGATGAGTGGGAAATTTAACGATAATCTTAAAAATGTAATGGGACGATTAATTTACGAACGCACTCGTTAAATTAACGTCAAATACTCAAGCAAATGAATTCTAACATTATTGATCAACATTTTGTTTGTTGAAAAAATTCGGTATAAGAAGATCATGTTTTTTAATTCAATCCAGTTGACGTTAATATACTGTTAATCACAAACCTTTGTGTATGTGTGTGTGCGCGCGCGTACGCGTCAGTGTGTGTATTATATTATATACATACATACATATATATATATATATATATATATATATATATATATATATATATATATTTATGAATAGCCATTAACATAACGTTTTCGCATATCATAAATGATTAATAGCCCCGAATTTACCTATCTAAACAACGGATTATGAATCGACGATTTACGTCATTCCGAGCATATAAGCCAATAAACGAATTAAATGGAAAAAACGTATATACAAATATGAACTTGTTTTTTTAGGCAAGCAATTAAGAAGTCTGGCTCACTCAAAAATCCATCGATTGTTCTATTGTATATGTACGTATGTATATATGTATGTATGTATGTATATATATATATATATATATATATATATATATATATACTCGCTTCATTCAAATTTCACTGTCATGCTAATGTTACTCGAAAATATTACATATATATATATATATATATATATATATATATATATATATATATATATATATATATATATATGATCCAAATATGTGCGAATGTTTCTAATTGCGGAATTGAAGGCTTTTCACGCACGATCTGAAACGATGAATTGCCGAATTAATTAATTCTAGAGTTACACAAGGGTCGAATCAATATATATAGCGAATGAACTATTACATCCGCTCATAAATTTATATATACATATATATATCTATATATAAAAATTACGTGACTGGAAACAAAGTCGACAGGAAGATATAATTAATGTATGCGTATAAATAATGTCTGTAATAGACCGAGGAGGGGGACGACGCGGGGGATCGCACCTTCCGAAAATAAAGAGAGAGAGAGAGTGAGAGAGGGAGACGGAAGGGGGGGGGGATAAGAAATGATCGACTATAGGCGCGCACAAAATCCAGGAAAGAAAGAAAATTCGTGCGTGTATAATAACACGTTCGGAGCTTACATATCTTATAATGTGTAAGTGCGCAACGCAATCGTTGCACCGACGGATCTAGGGGGGGATATAAAGGTCACGGTCGACCCAGCCATATATTGATATATGCGAATGCTTTTTAAATTTAAATAAAAGACAAGCAAAGACATTCGCACGTGCGTACGGGCCTGGGATGATTGCGAAGTATTATGGCCTGGACTAAAAAGTCGCAATTTCAAAATGACGACAATGCGATAATGTATCCGCATTGAGATGCTGCTGCTTTGCCGGGACAAGGCTTTTGTTTTTTTTTTAATATACATTTTGGAACGCGAACGAATTGATAAATTAATAGTGAAATGTATAATTATTTCAAGTTTGGTTGTTAGCAATTTTTATGATAATATTGCGGACTGCCCAAAAGTATTGTTATCAGCTGTGATAGTACTACATCAATACAATAATAAAACTAGTCTCAAATCAGAAACTTTTTTTTCTATTTTGTACACTATAACCCTCCAAATCTTTAAAAGCATTTGTAGTATCGTTGCGCTAGAAGAATTTTGATAATTGCTAATAACTTTTAGAAAATCAAGAATAGTATGAAATTACAAAAACAAAATATAACATTGAAATCAGACGAAAAAGGATTACTTTAGTAAATTGAACGCATTAATCAGCTTCATTAATTCACGTGTTAAGTTGTGTCAAATGTCAAGCTATATATATATATATATATATATATATATATATATATATATATATATATATATATATATATAGTACGATAGTTGACTGCAGTCCGAAAAATTTTGTGTCAAATGCAGTAATACTTCTCCTGTAATATTGAAATATAATGATTTTCACTTAGTTTTGACAACAACAAAAAATTGCTGCAGAAAAATTGCGACGAAATAACAGTAGATTATGAACTTATTTTAACTAACAATAGATTATGAACTATCCTTTTGCAAGGATATGATGTTCAGGGGAATTATAAGCCTTAATTATGTACTTGAAAAAAAAAACTTGTTAAATATTTCATTACATAACAATGAGAATAAAAAACTCTTAAAACCTCTGTTTTGACTATAGAATACTTCTTACCGCTAGATAGCGCAGATACACTTTCGCGTATACATAATAAAAATAAGTAGAAAATTTGAATTTGAAGGATATAGTTCCTAAAGAGGTTACCCTTAAATTGGAAAAAATATAGGTAAATAAATTTTATGCACTTTTAGAAGCTGATCACGAATATCAGTGTAAAAATTGACGATACGAATATCATCATAGTCAAATCGAAAAAAACATAAAAAGTTTTGTTTTTTAAATTTATCTTGGAAAATATTAAAAGTTTCAACGTATGATTCAAACAATAGTTATACAATCAGCATCCTAATACATATTTTTTTAAAGAACGTTTCTTCTTTAAATGTTACAGAAGAGTCTTACAGAATAACTGACACAAACATATTTGTTTATTTAAAAAGTTTATATTGAGTTGTTGTACGGCAGCAGACACGATAATCGTCGCACTCTATACAAATAGAATGGAATATATTAATGGAAACTATAAACACGGATCAGTCCAGTAGTTTTTTTTTCAATTTTAAATGCGATATATGCGCACACTATGGACACACACATATTGCAATCTTTGTTAATTTCGGGTTTTCAAGGATTTCACCATGAAAAACTTTTCCATTTCAATTTTTTATCCGTGATGAGTGCTTCGTAAAATCGTTCAATCTACCGTAAAATTTCCTATTTCTTTCTCCAATTTTCCAAGTATCTCATTTCGAAACGTCATCCAATTCGTGCAACGTGCGTGAATTTCGAATTCTTCAGTTAGGCATACGTATTTACCCATTTCACGGAAAGCTCTGACCCCGAGATGACCCCCCGCCCCTCCCAACCGTAAATTTTATCCAAATAACATGCGCGCCCGCGCCGAGAATTCGCGAATCCGCTTGTATATATTATTATCATTGTCGAAAAAGATCCTCGAGCTCGCGTCGTCGGGCGTTATAAAACCACGACCCGCGCCCCTCTTTCGTGCGCGCGTTTCTTTAGCTCTCTTTCTCCGTCTCTCTCTCACTCTCTCTCTTCACTCCCCCCTCCCTTTCGCGTCGATGACGGTGCCGCGAGCTGAGAATCGCTGCCCATCAGAGCGCGCTGATGGCGCGCACGAGGAAGAACATGGGAAGAACAAGAGGCCGAGAAATTTAATACACCGCTGCACGAGTAGGAAGTAAAATCCGCAATTCCCCCTCACTCCCGCGCCGCCGCGGATGAGCAGCGGCGCACAGCAGCAGAAGCGTCGCGACATCGGCTTCTCCCCCTTCCTCGTCAATATACACATGTATGTATACGCGCTGTATGCAGACTTGCCTGGCGTATACGTGCATATAAAACGAGCTCATCATGTGTGCGTGCTCGCCTCGTGCTCTTCCTCGCGCCCCCCGCCGCGCGAACGCGAGTCGGCTGGTTCCGCGATAGTCGTCGGGGCTCTCTCTCGGACGCTTCGACTATTTCCGTCGTCGCCCGTGCGCGCGCGCGCGTGTGTGTGTCTGTGCAGCGCGCGTGTACGCCGCCACCGCCTCCCCCTCTCCGACCAACACTCGCCGTTCGTTCGGCGGCCGGTTGCGCCAATGGCGAGAAACGTTCTGTCTCTCTCCCGCCCGCCGCGAGCCGCCGACGCCGCCGACGCCGCCGCTGCACAACGGCGAGCGACGAGAGCCAACTGTGTGTTCGCTTCGCTCGCGGCATAGTTTCTCAGTCGCTCGGCAGTCTCGAGACGTGAAACAGCGTTTCTGCTGTTTTCAAAAAAAAAAAAAAATAATAAAATAAAACGAAGTAGGAGACAAGAACGAGTGGCAGAGACAGCGAGAGAAAGAGAGAGTTATAGGGCCTTTAACATCCAGCAGGGTCTGCTGTGTCTCGTGGGTCCCTCTCCTCTTCTTCTCGGTCTGTCCTTTTTTTTTTTTTTAATTACGCAGTTCTAGCCTCAAAGTGATCGAAAGCAAGAAAGGAGACAAAAAAAAGGGGATAAATGGACTCTAATACACAGTGCTTCGATAGAGTGGTGCGCGCCGCTTCGGGCGCAGGCCTCCCTGCGTACGAACGAAATAATATCATTTAACTGTGCGTCGGCGTCAGTGCTCCAGGATTCGTTGCTCCGGGCCGCCGTCGTTACAAAACGTACGAGATAGTGCGCGCGCGCGCGCGAGAAGGAGAGGCAGGAACTGCTCTCGCGGACGGGCCGCGGAAGCGAGACAGAAAGGGAGAGAGAGAGAGAGAGAGAGAGAGAGAAGGAACGAGGAAAAACGACGAGTGTGTATACGCGAGCTGCTGCAGCAGTGCAGCCGCATCGTCCGCGTTACATACAGGCTACAACATTACACCCATATATCTGTATATGTAGTACATACTTCCGCGAGCTAGTTATTTGTGCGCGCGGTGTCTCGTTTATTATATCTACGCTCTCACGTACGTACGTTTATACGTAAGCTGCAGCGGCATAAAGCGCGCGATAAGGAGCCGTATATGCATATATATATATCTATATATGTATATCCGCTCACGTGCTTATTCCCCTGATTGCCGAGTGCCTGCGAGCGGGACATATAGAGAAATCTAGAGAGAGATAGAGAGCCCGATTCTCCCGAGGGACAGCTGATATTCGCTTGCTCGGTGTTTATACATACACGAGAGTGTGTTTCTTCGCGTATAATACAAAAAAAAAAAAAAAATACAAATAAAAATAAAGTACAGTGCCAACGCAATCGCGTATTTCTATATTCATACGAGTACATCAACGTAAATACAGTGATATATCACCCCGGTGTGCGCCCTGACCGCCCACCCGATGAACTCTGACGGTCGCGTCGCAGCCACAACGCAGCAGCAGCAGCAGCCTGCAGGAGACGACGTTGGCGTCAGCATCAGCAGCCGCACTTGAGATCCGGAAGTCAAGGTAAGCCCCGCCGCCTAGCTGCTTTTGTGTCTGTCTGCCGTGTGTGCCTGTGTGTCGTTTGGAAAATGTGCCACTGTGTATACGTGCGCGTGTATTTGATGTGTCTCGCGATGCAGTGCTTCGCTCGTGTAAACAAAATCTCCCGAATCCGTAGAGATATGTACCTGTGTATTTATATATAATACACACATGCACACACACGCGCGCACGCACACACACACACCTTGCCCTTTAACACTTCCGACGTACTTACGGGCGGGGGGAGAGAGGGGCGACCGAGCGATTTAATCAATTGTTATCGTCTCGTTGACTGTCGGCGAATAGAGAGGTGGGGGCGAGAGGGGAAGAGGAGTACGTACATTAATTGAAATTCGTAAGCTGTGCAGGCTCGCACGTACGCCTCCGCGCACTCGCGCGTCGAAGCAGCGCTTTGTTTATACATGCTAATTTAATATATATCTATTTATCTACGTATATCTATCTATCGATCTATATATATATCCATATCCATTTCTAATACAATTGATATAATAAGCCTGTACTATATTATATACATGTACACACACACACACATCTATAAATATATATATATATATATATATATATATATATATATATGTGTGTGTAATGATATCGGCGAAGGGGAATATAGCGGCGCGTATGTATGTACATTCTCATTCGTTGCGCCTCGTCGAAAGTGTCGCGCGCGCGCCGCTCGGCTTATCTATGATATAGGGGCCCCCCGGAAGAGTTCCAATTCCTGTTATATAAATCGTTAACGCAGTACTCCTGCTGAGGCTGCTGCTGCCGCCGACGCGTGAAATATACACGGGGGAGTGTGGGTGGCAGTTCGGAAGAAGTCGACCGGCTTTTGCTCCGTTATTAAAAACACAAACCAAAAAAACACAAAAAAAAACCAAACAAACAAATATAAACTGTGTGAATATTGAAATTGAAAATTGAATTTTAATTTTTTCTATTTCTAACCGTTGGCGAGCCAAGTTTTTTCTCTCCCCTCCGCACACTACTGTATTAATATTATGCGCGCGTATGCATGGGCAAAATTGTGCCGATGCTCCTCGGTTAAAGCCTTCGTGATTGTCATGAATGCACGGGGAACCGCGGCCGCGGAGGAATTGGGAGATTCGGGGAGGAACTGCGGTAGTTATACATTTGGCTATAATGTAAAAGTCAGCCGACGACGCACATGGGCGGAACGTGACGAAAGAGCCGAGCAGGGAATATTACATAAATGTACAACAACAACAACAAAAATCGTAAAAACGGAAATGAATTGGAAGTCGCTCGGTCTTTGCTTAATAAATACGATTGAAGTTTTTTGTTTATATATTTGAGACAGATTACGAGCCGGTATTAATTACGACCGTTCCCTTAACATATTTTCTCCCATTTACGTGTATAGAGATATTGCCGTTAAAAACCCCTCCTCCGCCCCCCCCCAATATACATATTAGGCTATGCTGTAGTACAACGCATATACAAATAACTCGGGATGATAAATTTTAACCGCTTATATAGAATGCGCACGGGATTATTTCATTGGAAATACCAGCGATGTGTCGGAAGAGATACAAAAGTGACTAACCCTTTAACGAGCGACTCGCCATTTTACGG
This sequence comes from Sycobia sp. Sy_11, assembly GCA_018907035.1. NCBI lineage: Eukaryota > Metazoa > Arthropoda > Insecta > Hymenoptera > Epichrysomallidae > Sycobia > Sycobia sp. Sy_11. The sequence goes on from JACCIC010000140.1 coordinate 969,245, forward strand.
CACCAATGAATTCTTACGCTTCCAAATGTATATATATATATATATATATATATATATATATATATATATATATATATATATTACACGCATGTATAGACATACATGCCCGAACCGCGGAATTAAGTGTATGAAATTAAAACCGTTGATGGCGCATGATGCAGCCGTCTATATAAAGCTTTATTTACGACCGCGTTGCTCGCCGCTCGAAGAGGGCGTAGGGGGAGGGGAGGAGAGATGGCAGCGCTTTTTAACGCATTTTATAATGCCTTGTTCCGCAATTTTCACCAAATTCATCGCGCGTCGAGACTGTTTACTGGAGATGTGTCTCGTCCCCGGTCACCCATGGATTCGTCGAACGAATCGTCCGTACTTTCATCAATATCTATTACGATTGTTTGGCTAGTAATTTAGTCTGTAGAATAAATCTGCCGAAAACAATTTGGAGGGATTTCTTAAAGAAATGTAATAAATTGAGAAAATGACAATATTTTACAAAGTATAGAATGACTAATGCCAGATTTTATCGATAACTAAGTTTTATGCTAACTATTTTATATTAATTTTAATAAGAACTGTTATATAGCATTTCTGCACTTGAAAAGGATATTTAAAAATAAAAAAAAAAAAAATAACAAGGATCATTTGATGTGATATTAAACGTTAAAATAAATTCCTTCCCATTCGGATATAACTGCATTCCGTTATAAGTATAACGTGAAGCGCGCAAAACGCTATAATGCTCGCGAGTATATACATTCAATATACATCAGGAAGGAAAATCACTCCGGCCTTTTATATATTCCGCGGTATACGCTCGCGTCTCGGTACAATCAATCGTGTTCTACGACTGTACCCCCCCCCCCTTTAACTCGTTCTCTTCTCTCTCCCCTGTCTCGTCGTTCTTCTCTCTCTCTCTCTCTCTCTCTCTCTCTCTCTCTCTCGTCCGATTGAGCCGTTTTAAAAGGCCAGTTTATGGCTCGTTCGGAGCGTCTGCAACACGCGAAAATCCTCCTAGAACAGCGGGTTGGGTGGAGGGGGGGTGAGGTAAATTACACGGTAGGCAAAAGAGCAAGGGCGGGAGAGAAAGGAGCGATCGTTCGCGAAAGGTGCGCGGCCGTACGTCAAGAGTGAGAGGGAGAGACAGAGCTAACGCATGCATAAGTAACGAGTATAGGGCAGGCTCCGTTTATATATATATATATATATATATATATATATATATATATATATATATATATATATATATATATATATCTATATGTTGCGGCGCGAGTATCGGCAACCACGTGCGCGTCGATGTTCATATATATATAATGCAGTGGAATAGCGTAGACCAGTATTATAGGTGAGTGTGCTTCGATCTCCTAAGAGCGCGTGCGCTCTTTCCTTTTCCGCGCACGCACTCCACTGCTAGGGGGTTCTCTTTTCGGTGCGTTTATTTGTCATATATATATATATATATATATATATATACACGAACGTGTAAAATTAACATACAAGATTAAGAATCCCGTGTATTATTAGGCGTTCGTGTATACAATATACTCGAACTGTTACAGTTATGCAGTACTAATGGAATAATATTACAGTTTACCTAGCGGACTATCTTTAAAAATGGCGTCGCACAACAATGTTATGCTTATATTAATTCGGGTGCCCTCTTATATGGAGCTTTAAATATATACGCAACAGCTGATACTCATATATACGCAGACGAAAGCCTCGCACCTGTCCGTTTCGACGTTTGACACAGTGCGGGATCGTTGCTTTTGTAAAAGCCTTCCCATTTGGACAAGTATTTATATATAAATATATATATATATGCATTCCGTCATTTACAATTCTCTCGATCGATTCTGGGGGACGCGAGAGTGCGTACATTATCGAGGCTGCGAATGTTTGCGTTTTAATTTTATTGTTCATGCGTGGATTATTGCGTTGGTGGACGCATCTATCTGGTTATATTCGACCAGCATTAACTTGAGAATAATCCAAAAATAAAAAATCTGATATATATTTAACAATTATAAATGGCTTGGTATTTTACTATAAGTCACAATTTATATATATAGTTATAAATTATTTAACATGTTTTCGAAATATGTTCCGCTAATTCTATTGTTTAGCTAATCTAATGGGTAGAGACTGAAAGGGGTTGGAACGAACTTATTTCAGAATTTATATCAGGATAAAAGATATAATTATCGGAATTTAAAATATTTTTCTCTGATAACATTTAGTATTTCAACCATAAGGAATTCGATAATCACCCCCCTCCCCCTTCGAGGATCAGGGCTTTTACCTCAAACTGTTTGTGCGCTCAAATATGATCAATACCAGAACCCGTAGATATTTTAATTCTGCTTATAATTAGAGCGACGGAAAACGTCCTCCCTCCCTCGCCCGGCCAAGAAAAAATCTGCTCCACCCATTTAGTATTCCGTCATCTACGGCTCAGCCCACAGAACGAAAGACTGTATTATACGCGCCGTTTTCTGCATTGTATAAAAAAAAAAAAAAAAAACTGCGCACCCTAATGCAGCTCATCAATTGAACACCGAATTTTTAATCCGGATTAAACCCTTCTCTGGTCGGCTTTGTCGGTATTCAACGATCGTGAGAGACAGACCGAGGGGGACAGGGAAAGTGAGCGAGTGTGTGTGTGTGTGAGAGAGAGAGAAATAGAGAGAAGAGAGAGAGAGAGAGAGAGAGAAAGAGAGAGAGAGTGAGTGAGTGCCGCATGGCTCTCGGGCGCGGGAGGAGGGCGGATCTCGCGCCGAGCGCAGCAAAGAATACGCCTCCTCTGTCTAGTCCATTCTGCGGAAAAATTTTACGCCGCTCCGAACCGCCTATATAATATCCATCCGAAACCCCAAAAGGCTTTTTGCTCTTTTCCGAGATATTTTAGAGAGGGAGAAAGAGAGAGAGAGAGAGAGAGAGAGAGTGAGAGAAAGATATAATTCCTAACCCCAGAAGAATTTCCCTCTGTCGTAAGCGCCCCTCTCGGCTCTTTTTGCGGCTATATTATGTAGCCGGCGTCTTTTCAACCCGCGCTAGAGGCGATAAAGCGCGTCGGTCGTCCAGAGCGCCCCTTTGTCGTTCGCGGGACCGGAGCTGCCATCTTTCGGACTGCTGGATGCTTGGCCAGCAGTGCAGAAAACATACACACTCTCTCTCTCTCTCTCTCTCTCTCACTCTCTCTCTCTCTCTCTCTCTCTCTATATATATATATATATATATATAGAACGGTACACGTAAACACGTGCCGAGCACGCCGCACACACGCACGCTCAAGAGCAAATTCGTCCGCGGACATTGGTCTTCTTTCTGCCGCCACCCCCGGCCCCTGCGCGAATCCGGAAGCTAAAGGGAGCCAGCCCCGAGGCAGCCGGCCTTTGTGCTCACGTCTATACCCCTCCACTCCCTTGTCATGTTCTATTTGCTTGCATATATATATATATATATATATATATATATATATATATATATATATATATGTACGCGAAGCCTCGCTTAAATACGCCGCTTTGCTAATGGACGCGGCTGCACACCCTCACCCGTTACTATTCTCTCTCTTTCTGTCGATTAACCGCGAACTGTCTGATTCTTTTTGTTTCTCTCTGTCTCTCACTCTCTGTAGACTCTTTTTTTTTATACTCCCTATCGCAACAGACTAGATTGTATAGCTTTTTCTTTGCTCCATATACACTCCGTATATATATATATATATACATAGACAGCGTAAAAGCTCCCCGCGTATGCAGACGTCGTAGCACGCCGAATGGCTCGCTGTTGGGCGCAAACAGTGCCCAAGCTAAGCGAGGGCAAAACTTTTTTCCCGTCTCACCGCTCTCGTCGCGGCGGCGCGCTCTCTCGTCTCCTCGTCGTGCCCCGTGACAAAGGGACGACAGAACAGACGCGGTACAGGCTCGAGTGACGTATATATTATCCGCACAATCGCCCGACCCCGTATCCGCTGCGTCGTCCGAATAATCGACCTTACACACGGCAATAGCGATAATGTCCAATATCGATGTATATAGGTCGCGGGGCTCGCCCACTTAACCCTCGAGCGCCGCTAATCCACGCAAACCCCCGTTCTTCCATCTACGAAGCGTCCGGCCTCTCAACTCCGCATTCTGGAGTGCGCCAGTCGAATCGACTCCTCGAACGTACGCACTCGAGCGAGCTACGGCGCGGTCGGCTCGCGAACTTTGAAGGCCGTGGATTGACGAAAAGACACGCGCGTAACTTAACCGAACGGTAAGACTCCAGTACGACAACGAGATAACATCGGTGCGTCGCGCGATGATTAGCTCGGGGCAAAGGCCGATTACCGACAAGTCCTGCGATTCTGCTTGGCCAAGTCTTTTCGGCAACGCCCGTTTATAATATACATTTGTCTCCCTTTTGCCGACCGCGCACGCACAATAGTTTATTGTTTCCCCTCCCCCCCCTTCTTCTCCTACTTTCGCATGTCTTTCTACCGACGATAATAAGCGCTTGCTTAGACGCCAGGTTTCTCGTCTTCCCCGCGCGTCCATTGTTCCCGCCTCGGCGAATGGGCCGGAACGAATTCGCGGTCGTGTCTCGATCGACGCGCCATTACGGCGGGTCGGCTACGGCAGCTCCTTCCTTCCTTCCTCCTCCTCTCCTCGTCCCGTCGTCCCCGTCTTATTCGTGGTCGCGCGCTCGAGCTTCATCATCGGGCGCATCGTGTGCAATTGACATTTTCGTGTATATAAATATATATATCATGCCGATGTACGCGTGTGCACGAACACGTGCATAGAAGCACGGCTATGAGTCTGTGTATACATGCCTGTGTACGCCTACGTATGCGCATATACGTATTAATGCATTTGATCTACTTTCGCGCTCGAGCGCAATTGGCCGAGTAGCGTGCGCGCAAGCTCGAGGGAGCAATAGAGGCTGGTGCAGCGAGCGAGCCGCCACAAGATGCGACGGTTGAAGGAAAGAATCGCGAAAGAGCCAAATAATTCAGGTCCTGACTGCGCGCGACCGCGCGGTGCCTTATCTCGCTTCGGTCGGCTCTCGCTCGTCGCCAAGCCGCCGCTCGAGCCCCCCGTCTCGCATTATATTATAATGGCGAAAATAGCCGCGTTTATCGCTCGCCGGCCCGAGCTGCGCCGCGGCGATGGGTGCGGAAGACGGAGTCAGTGACGGGGGGTGGGGGGGGGGGAGTCGTTGCGCGCGAGGTCGCCGCGCCGCGCGGGAGAAAGGAATCGTTTGTTATGCAAGGCGGATTACCGACTTGTGTGCGTCGGTCTGTGTGTGTGTGTGTGTGTGTGTGTGTTTGAGCCATGGAGCGTGCTATGTAACTCTAACGCGAATAAGAGGGACGCCCAATTGTTTGTATTTGTTTTTTTTCTCTCTCTCGCTCTCTCTCTCTCCTCTCTCCTCATTGTCTCTTCCGTTAACCAAGATTTGAGCGACGTGTTTTGCCTCTTTTACCCCTTCTACCTACGAGAGTTCTACGAGCGTCGCGTCCTCGTCGTCGTGAGTAAAAACGGCGAGCTAAACGCCTTCCTTGTATATAAATACGATGCGAGTCCCGAGAAATTTTCGACAAGAAGCAAATTTCTTATATATATATATGTACGTCAAGAAAAAAAGTGTTTTGAAAAGTTCTTAAAATCTTAAGGTCTCATTCCATATCTCACTCACTCTCTCTTGCTCTCATTTTCACCGTTTGACCGTAAAAATTTGTTGCGCTCCATCAAAGAGGCCATCAACTATCGAAATTCTAGAGCATCTGTGTTTGCGTGCGCGTGTGTCTGTGCGCGCGCGCGTATAGGCTAGAGAAGCCAACAACAAGAGGAAGCAGAAGCAGGAGAAGAAGAAAAAAGAGCAACCGACCTTTTCCAAACCTGCAGCACACGCCCGAGCGGTCACGCATGCCAGAAAAATATTTTTCAATCGTGCCCGTGCGCCTGCTATATGGGTGTATGCGTACATATATATATATATATATATATATATATATATATATATATACGAATACGTACGAGGAAAAAAAATCCCCTCGAGAGCTGAACCTGTCACTCCGTTTCCCTACACTTTGGAAGCTCCGAAAATTCCTGGAAGCCTTGCGCATATCCAGTCACCTCCGATTATAATACACGCAAGCGTGCGTTATAATACAAATATATATATATATATATATATATATATATATATATATATATATAATGATCTCCCGCGGCGAACGCGCCGCGCCTCCGCCGCGTACATCGGCTCCAAAGAGATATTCCATCCTCGTCCCCCCCACCCCACCCTCTTGCCTCTCAACGCCGCTCCGATGCCCCCGAGGGGTGCCAAAAGAGAATTTCAGCGCAACGCGGAAGAGCGACCCGCGGTGCATGTAGCTGTACACGTATGTGCGTGTGACTGTGTGTGTGCGAGAGATGTGCAGAGAGAGGAGAGGAGAGGAGAGATAATACCGTAGGCGGAAGAACTGTTCGCACGCACGCGCGCACGAGCGCACCGAGCACGACTGTATTATTCGCGAGGAGGGGTGAAGCGAGAGTGGGAAGCAAGGTCGGGTCTCGGGTGGGCGGTGCGGGCGGCAAGTTCCTGATTCCGGGGCGCGGAACCGACGAGGAAATAACGGAAACCGGAAGCGAGGGCTAGGCGCAAACCAGGGCGCTACACAACACACACTTGCGCGCGCGCACCCCCCGAGGAGGGTTGTGATGAGTGCTCTCTCGCCCGCCGCCCGGCGTCGCGCTCGGGAGGTCGCGGGGTAGTGTTGATATCGGGCGGGGAGGGGGCAATCGATCGTTATTATTATCATTATCCTCGGATAAAAGTCGGTCTCTTCCGTCTCTCTCCTACTCTATCTTACTCGGTATACTAGTATATACGTGTGTGTATACTTCTGTCTTGGTGGTGAAATATCGAGGCCTGGAGAGGGAAAAAGCGTGGCTATTTATTTCAAAGGAGATATTTGGCGCTTGGATCTTCGATCGCTGAGTGTATTTTTTTTCTCCTTTCTTTTACATAACTCCTGCCACAAAAATTCAACGATTTCTCTCCGTCGCTGCCGAGGTCGACGATGATATTATTCACGCATAGACACATACACTCACACTCACACACAGTCACACACACGCGCGCGCGCACCACACACCGTAGGAATAGCAACGGGGTCTCTCGTCTCTATCGCTTTGCTATATATACGATTATGGAGCGCCCGAAGCGTTTCTCTCTCGAGGTCGAGAGTTCCGCATCTTCCGTATTATGTATCTATGTGTGTGAATGTATATATATATATATATAGTGAAATCAATGACTTGTTAAATTTTATTCAGCAGACCGCTCTCCTCTTATTCCTATTTGATATCTGTGTATATATAATATCCACGCTTCTTCCGCGCTCTCGACCCTTTTTTTCCCTCGGAATCCCTAAAAAAAAAAAAAAAAAAAAAAAACGTCGAAAGTAGAAATAGGACGGTGTCGTAAAAAGAAGCAAAACTATCCGCAATATCCGAATATTTCAAGCTTTATATCCTCAGGCTCCTCCTCATTGAGATCCATTAGCCAAATTCCTTTGCCCTGGCGTCAGTTCCACTTGTTCGCATCATATATTCGACTCCCCTTTAGCATCCGTATTTCTATATTAAAGTAGTGGTGGCAGCGAGCGAGAGAAGCAGAAATGAATACGACGAGACGAGGAAAAGACTTGTCGTCGTTCGAGCGCGCCCTTCGTCGTCGTCCTAACTCGCGGTATTTGCGAAACAGCGGTTCTCAGGCTATAAAGACGGTTCGGCACTCATTGCAAAAAGGCAATGCGTTGAAGGGGACGTCGAAGAGTTAGGCGACGTTTCGTGGTAAAGTGTCGTCAACGCCTCGCGTCACATTTTGCACCAAGTCCAAATGTATCATTATTTTTTCTTTTCTTCGTTCGTTTTTTTTTTTCCCTCGTTCTTTGTGGCTGCTCGTTCTGCTTAAGAGTGTGCATTACGATCCATGATGCCTCGCAATTTTTTGAACCAAGAAAAGAGTTATATCGTATTACGACCTTCGATTTTTACCCCAATATCGCTTCTAAGGGGATTCTCTCTGGCGAATCCGAGGCGATCACGGCTCGGGGCGTCGTCGCAATGAGCCGTCGCGCTCCGCGAACCATGCCAATTGCCTTTTCGACGAAGCGATCGGAAAGAAAAGTCGTCGGTGTACCGCGGGGGCAGAGGGGGGGGGGAGGGGGTACGGGCGAACCTGCAGAAGTTAGCGATCGCTCGTTCGCCCGCACGACGCGCCGGGCATCTTTGATGCACGGAGGAAGGCGTAGATCGACGTGTTAACGGTATCTCTCTTCTCTCTCTCTCTCTCTCCCTCTCACTCACTCACTCACTCCGTCAGTCACTCACTCACTCCCTGTACGTGAAGAGATCGACGAAGAGACTCGGGGGGGGGGATATTCGTCGCGCGAAGAGATAGAGAAAAAGAGTCGGGGATCGACATAGAGAGAGAGAGAGAGAGAGAGAGAGAGAGAGAACGGCGAGCGACGGGAGGAGAGGAGATGTGGCTGGCGAACGCTCAAGAAGCGAGGCGAGCCAGTGGTCTGCCCTCGCGGTCGCGGAGAGGCGAGCGGGCGAGAGGGAATAACCGGTCTGTATCCGGACCGGAAGCATGGATCCTCTCCTCTCTCTTTTCTCCTCTCTGCGCCGTCCTTCGCTTATAACCCGCTCCGGCTCTTGGAAGTTGTGTAGTGTCCGAGGACATTCTCGCTCTCTTTCTCTCTCTCTCTCTCTCTCTCTCTCTCTCCGTCATTCGCTCGCCCATGCGGGAGGGAGAGAGCAGACTCCTCTCTGTCTCCCCGAGATTACTCTTTTTTCTTTCTGCACTCCCTCCTCCTGTTATACTGCAGGTTTCATCTTTCGCAAGCCAAAGAGAGAAGGAAGGAGAGCGAGAGAAAGACAGAGAGAGACAGTGTGAGAGGAAAGGAGAGGTACGAAAAACGGAGCAAAAGGAGTGGAGCTACTCTCTTGGCGGATACGATGGATGGCATCCGGTCCGCTCTGCCGAAGAATGCAGAAGAGTGAGAAAGAGCAAACGAGAGAGAGGGAGAAGAGATGGAGGTTGCTGTTGCCGTCGAGTATATACCCACCGGAGATACAAGAAGGAAGAAGGAGGAGGTTGAGAGATGGTGGCCTTTTTGCTCGATTCACTCTCTTACTCTCTTCCTCTCTCGTCAGTCTTCCTTCTCTCTTATCTTCTTCTTCTTCTTCTTCTTCTTCTTCTTTTGCTTGCGATATACGGTCATTTCCTAGTCGCCCCCTTGCGGATGACTGTTATTACTAATCGAATCCGGGACACACGAGGCTACTGCTGCCGCGGCTGCTTTTCTCTACCTTTCTTCTTCATTACATATATATATATATATATATATATATATATATATATATATATATATATATATAGTACCGGTCAGACTTTTTCGCTCTCGTCTCTCTTTGCTCGTTTCTTTTCCTGGCTCTGCCCTTTCCTTATACACTTGGACTCCGGTTTATGCCTCTCTTCCTCTTTCTCTCTTTCTCTCCCATCGCCTTCTTCTTCTTCCCTCTTCTTGCTCTTGTTACCCGAGACCGCACGCCGCTCCCTTCGACGCGCGGCAATATTCTTCATTCGAGAACGTCGGGACGGACGCCCCACTGCTTCGGCGCAGCTCTCGCTGATGATGCACCGAGCGAAATATCTACAGTTTCCCTTCCTTTTCTCTTTGGTTTACTTCTTTTTGACCGGACAAGCTGTTGCCGCTGCAGCCGCTCGCTCCGTCTCTCCCTTTCTCTTCCCAGATGTGCTTCTTTTCGTTTCCTTCGGCTCTGTCGCTTTTTTCGACGCCAAGCACGGACGCTTATCGTGCGAGCCTCGGGGATTGCGAGGCAAATGCAGAAGGGACTCGGGACGTGGAAGAAAAGAAGAAGGTGGCTCGAAAAATTCTGCGGTCGCTCTCGCACGGAACACCGAGCAACGAGAGAGCTCCTTCTTGTTCCGAGATTTTTTTTCTCCCTCCTCTTTCACACTCTCTCTCTCTCTCTCTCTCCCCCCTCCCTCTTAGAAATCGAAGCCTCTTTTCGCCTTGTTTTCATCTTTTCCTCGACTGGGTTGGTCAATGAGGCAGCGGGGTGGTAAAGCAACTCCTCGGTTGGAAGAAATTTGTTTTTTTTTTTATTTGGGAGCAAGGTTAAAGAATTTCGTCGCTACTCTCGATACCGATTCGTCCGTTTTCTTACACGCTGTATACAATTATCTACTTCGGAAAAAAGAAATCGAAACGTCTCTTGAAACACGCTGTAACTTCGTTTTTTATACCATGTCAAAGAAAATCGTTGAAAATAGAACGTTTATGTATAATAATTCCAAGATGCTCGACGGGAGTTTGTTGTAGCCACTTTTCTACCTTATGGGGTGCGCAATACCTTCACGGGTGGTACATAATATAATACACTTTAAGCCTCGTCCGCATTATACGATTGATCGACGAGCGTGTAACTCCGTAACTCATTGTCCTAGCCATGTTCAGCGAGGAGTCGGCCTTTAAAATGATTGTTAGGGGAGGGTGGGATGGGGGGAGTCGAAACAAATTGCCATGTCTTCTAATACACATTGTATTTGCGAAGACAAGACGGGAGAAATGTCCTTCGTGTTATATCTGTGTCTATTGCGTGTTTTATTCCATTAATTAAGCGCGTTCGGATGTACAAGGGGAGAAAAATTCGGTCCCTCCGGCTCTCCACGAAGAATGCCCAGAAAAAAAGGAAACCCCCAGCTTCGTTCGATCGTTTTCTTCTTTTCTTCTTTCATCGGCAGAGAGAGGGGGGGCTCTCTCCCCCTCTCTACCGCTATATGACTATATTAGTACTGCGTTAAGCGCATATGAGCATTTCACGCGCGCTAGGCACACAGCCGGTTATACGTAGACGCGTATATCTATAACCGGAGGGTGCGATCTATTATCGGAGCTAACCACGCCACTTCCTCTCGCGCAGGGGCATATATATATATATATATATATATATATATATATATATATACATACATACATACATACATACATACATACATACATACACCTAGAAGCGCTCTGAAGAGGCACGCGGATTCGCGTTCCCAGCAAGCAACAAAGTCTATGTTTGGTCCCCCCTCCCGCACCCCCTCCCGTATATCAACGACTTCTCATCTCTTTCTTCGCGCGCATATACGTCGACGTCGTCGTCGCTTCTCGCCCGGGGAGAGCGTCGAACGGATAGACCAGGAAATAGGGAAAATACCGCTCTGAAATTAGGTTCTTCCTTTCTTACCTTTTCTGTGATATATATATATATATATATATATATATATATATATATATATATATATAATTTGTACGTTAATTTACGTGCCCGCCGGAAGGCGGGCGTCACGTTTAAATATATAGTACACGGCACGGTGATGTACGTTTTTCAAATAGTGCAATGCATAATATATATATATATATATATATATATATATAAACGTAATAACGGTTTTGTTTTTCTCCTAAAACACACAAAATCCAGGCAATTTTGCACAATTAAATGAAGAGCACGTGAAAAATCAAAAATATAGACATCGATCGCCAACGTAATTTCCGTTTTGACTTATATTCTACTTAACGCGTACTGTGCATATTATTCCGCTGGACGCGCTGGCGGTGGCAGCGAACCGCCTCCCCCCACCCCAGAAATCTGCTCGGGTCTCGCTCGCTGTGTAGATCCGTCGCCCTTCGTCGGGGCGCCTCTCGGGGTTGCGCGTTTTTTCCGAAGACATTTGGGAGGAGGAAGCGAGCAGAATCGGCACCAATGAGTCACAGCCGCCAAAGAAGCCAAGCCCGGCCGCACGGGAAAATCGCACGAGCGCGTGTCCGACGTGTCGTTGGCCCGAACATATTCTCTCTCCCTCTCTCTCTCTCTCTCTCCACATACTCTCGGCCGGGGCTGCGCAAGCCTTCCCAAATCGGGCTCGCGTTCGCGCGCGCGCGTCCGGGTCCCCGAGACGGAAGTAACGGCCCGTTTGGCAGGTGTACAAATAATACGAGCGAGAGAGAGTGAGAGAGAGAGAGAGAGAGAGAGAGAGAGAGAGAAAAGAGAGAGAAAGAGCACAGTGTACAGTAGCAGAGCCGTCGGCTCGCGCGCCTCAACGCGAGAGGATCGTAATAATAGAGCTCTTTCGCACCGAGTAAACACAGGGGCCGTGCACGCTCGCGTCTGTATGTACACTTACATATCTATACCTATATAGATAGGTACGTATGGAAGAAGGAAGGAGGAGGCGAGCGAGAAGGAGGAAGAAATAGAGAGAGAGAGAAAGCTCCCGCGAGAAATAGAACATCGTGGACGTCGGTCGGTCGGTCGCCGCCGCCGCCGCCGCCGCCGCCTGGTGCGAATCGCCGCGACCGGAAAGAGCTGCACGCGGGAGAGCGGCGGTTCGGTGGTGGGGGGGGGGGAGAGAAGGAGAGACCCCTTCTGCGCTCTGCGAGTCTGGATCGACGTGCACGTTATGCGCGAGGGCTGAAAATAGTTCGTCTAAATCGCCCTCTACACATGCACACACACTGTATCTGTGTGTATCGCGCGTTCCTCTCTCTCTCTCACTTCAGATTCCTGGCTCTCGATCGCTTATCGCCCGTGCGGTTCTCTCTTTCTCTCTCTCTCTCTCTCTCTCTCTTTTTCATTTCTGCAGGTGTTGCATCGTGTAAATATATTATATATATATATATGAGAACATAGGTGGGTGGGGCGTGGGTGATTTCTAAACAAGCGCCGGAGCTACATGGATATTACGACAGAGTGTGTATAAATAAATGAAACACAATACTGTACGTATAATAATCGCAGCGGCTTCTGCCTCGGTCGCCCCCTAATTGTTTCCCGTGGTTCCGACTTCTTGTCTAATTAAGAGTCACGTTCGCTGCCTCCTTCTCTCCCGCTCTTCCGTCACAGTCGCGCAGTGCCTTCCACGCATTGTTTACCTCCGTGTCCCACGTTATTTGGAACTCCTCGATGTTCTGCCCCGCCCCGCCCTACCCCGCCTCACCTCCGCCACTCGCGTATGTACATTTGTTCGTGTGTCTCATATAATACGATTTTGAAAAATCATTCGGGAACTTAGGGTAATAATTTGGTCTTTTGTGTATTTTCATTGCATTGCACGCGTTCTCTTCTCAGTCTTAATTTTTCTTTCGGTTTTGGCGCTGCATCTAGAGTAATTCGTCTAAATCTTACCCTCATCGCGGAAATTACAGCTAGTATGTATATATATATATATATATATATATATATATATATATATATATATATATATATATATATATAAATTCATTGGCTATAGGTATTTCAATTGAATCTGTATATATACGCGCAGATACGCATATCTGATCTGGAACGGAATTTCAGATCGTGAGATAATAATATTTTTACTCGACTCTTTGGCTTTTATCCGATCTCGTTTCCATACGTAAAACCGGCTGCTGCCGGTGCTGCTGCTTCCTCTTCTTCTTCTTCGGGCCGCGTCTTAAAAATCCGTCTCGTCGTGCCGATGATTTATTTAACCGCGCTGAAACTTAAACGGCGCGCTTATATTATATAGACGGACGTGAATAATTACATGGAAGTCGAACCGATGCTCGTACGTAAAAACAAACAATGTCGTTTTAAAGGATTAAATAAAGATTTTCTATATAGACGTCCTATAACGGCGGGTTTTCATATGTAAAATCGAGCTTTCACGACGGAACAAAAAAAAAAAAAGAAGAAGAAGAAGAACCGTCGTCTTGCCCCGGATCTCCCGGGTTCCAACTCGGATGCCCCCCCCCCCCTCATTCCCCGGCGGCTTTTCGTTTCGCGGCTTACAGGTTCGACCTCGAGAGCCACGGCCTCGTTCTTATATATTTTACATTTTAAATAAGTAACGCGCGCGCGCGCCTATTTACCAATAGTCTCGGCTCTCGAAAAAACGTGAGGGCACTCGATCAGCTCTCGGAAGCGTCCGCGGGAGAGAGAGAGAGAGAAAAAAGAAAAAGATTATTTACGCGGGAAAGCGCCGCTGTCGGGGAGTTTTCACAACGCGCGCGCGCGCACACACGCACACGCACACACACAGTTGTAAAATGCAAAGAATCGGACGTCGGGCGTCATCGCCGCGCGGGTCCCGGACCGAGGCGCGCATATTTTAGTTAGCGCGCCGAATTTATTGGCTCTCTAGCGGGCGCGTTCGCTGTATATATATATATATATATATATATATATATATATATATATATATATGCATGAACGTATATGTATGTATGTATGTATGTATGCATATGTATATATATGTATTGGCTCGCGCGCGCCTCTAATTCGAGAGAGTAGCGCGAGTCTGCTGCTCGCGGCTCGGACGTGCGCGGAAGAGGAACGCGGAACGTCAGAGACTTGGATAAATATAAATACGCTCTCTTATTTGCCGGCTCGCGGAGAGGAAGCGGCGCTTGATATATATATATATATATATATATATATATATATATATATATATATATAAATGTCGGAAGAGAGAGAGAGAGAGAGAGAGGAATTCTTTATTTTTCGTGTTGCTGCTGCTGCTACTGCTCCCTCCCCTCCTCCACCCCTTGGAATTCACTCCCGTAGTGTCCTCGGTATAGCTCCCCTTTCCCGTCCCGTAAGCGGGCGCGCGCGCGTGTGCGTCCGTGTATGCATGCACGATCACAATCCGCGTTTTTTTACCCGTCTTTCTTTCTTTGGACCTTCAGCGGGCGCGGGCGCGCTCTGTTCTCCTTTTGCCGAGCTAATTCTGTATTATACCGTTAATAATACTGTGTGTATCTCTCGCATGGCGAGCTTGGTGTTGTTTCTTCTTCTTCTTCTTCTTCTTTTTTTTCGTCGTTTTCTTTCTTTCTCGAGAAAAAAAGGAGAACAGAATCACCCAGTGAACTCCAACGCGTGGGGTCTTTTAATTTGCTTTCAAATTTTATATATATATATATATAGGTATCGACTATAAATATTTACCTAGCCTTCCGTTTCCGAATCCGTTTCGTCTCAATATATACCAATCATTACCAATGCATACAAATTTACATATATTTATATATATGTTTAGCCGAAACGAAAACAGTCTCTTCCCAAAATGGCCATTGCCGGCGGGTCAAACCACAAATCCCTCGGGGGCCCTCGGCTAATCCAAAAATTGCACCCTCCCCTTCCTCCCTCCCCCCTCCCACTCATTGACAATAAACCAAAGACTGGTTGGGAAAACAAGAGGGCGCAATTATCGTGGTCGTCGCGCTCGACGTGTCCTCGTATCTATCGGGCACGACTGGCAAAAAAGAAGGATGAAAGCGGGAATGGGCGGTCGGGGGGTGGGTAGGGGGCGTAAGAGGAAGAGAAGAGAGTCAAGCACATTTTGAAACCGCATCCAGCGCGCTCGCTACCACGTGGGGCGGGGGAGGGGTTATTTACGACGCCCCCCTCCCCCGTTCTCCTCGTAATCGCGTCTCGTATACACGCTCTAAAGATTTCCGCTGTTTCTCTCTCACTCTCTCTCTCTCTCTCTCTCTCTCTCTCTCTCTCGTGAAACGCCTGATTCACTCGCGCGTGCGCGCACACCCAGCTGCTTGTAACCTTTCTTTCTATCTCCCTCTCGCTCATCTCTCCACGCCCACGGAGCAAACGGGCATTATTGTCTGTAAGAGAGCGGTGATGTTTAGTTCCCTGTACGAGTGTGTGCGTGTGTCAGAGAGAGAGAGAGAGAGAGAGAGAGAGAGAGAGACAGAGAGAGACACGGATGTAAGAGAGGGGGGCTGGATTGCGGCGTCTTCCCCCCTTGCCTATCGCATCCGAGATGGGATCGTCTCCGGCAGGTACTCAAAGTCTCTCTCCTTCCCCGAGGGGTTAAATTAGCCGGCGAGTTAATGTACGAAATTCAGCCGGAAAAGCGTCCGGATGTAAGCATGCCCCCCCACCCCTCCCGCCGTTAGCTTATAAGCCGACCTCTCATTTGATACCAGCGTTTGGCCTTTGAGCAAGGTGCTCACGGACAAGTGTACGTACCCAAAACAACCTGTTCAGGAATGAATACGAGAGAGAGAGAGAGAGAGAGAGAGAGCCAGGGGGGACAGGGCGTGCGCATCAGGAAGCAAAGAGTTTCTGGGGATCTAGCTCTCGACGCCTCGGAAGGACGGATCATGGTGTCCCATTATCCATTTGACTTTTGTGATTATTGTAAAGATCGGTGAGGGGGCGGGGATTATCGGGAGGCTGGTCACTAACCCTTTCTCGTTACTTCTCACGCACCGTTCAGGTGGAGGGGGAGGGGGTGGCGCGGCCAAGAGGCTTTAATAGCATCGACTAGCCCATACCCTTTAATGGCTAAAGAGAAATTTATTTAAAGTCAATCTGTCGCCATTGAAATTCGCCCGATCCCATTGTTTTCCAACCGATGCCGCACTTTGCGATTCAAAGAATATTTATACCATTACTATATTACAACGTACTCGAAGAGGTGCAGGGGCGTCATTCCGCGAACATATTCCGTAATGAGCTGCTTGGTAGAAGTCACGGTCAGTGCTCAAAAATTACGAATCCCAGCTGTACATGAAAATAATAATCTGAAAACAATTTGGGAAACTTATTAGAATAAAACTGATATGGTTCACAGAAGCAATTGAACATGCGCGCGAATTTGTGTAATAACCCTTATTCGTAATTTTCTTAAACTGAGACTGATTCGTATAATTGTCCTGCATAGTTATACTAATTTTTTAATCATAAATTTTAGTCGATTCTTCTATAATTCCTTAATATAATAAGTAACGTTTTCTCAATCAGTTTTAATCGATCCTCTAGCAGAAATGCTCGAAGAATGTCGTATAACATAACGAAGTAATTGGAAATCGTCTAATTATCACACTCTTTTTATAATAATAAATATTTCATAAACAATATAATCAGGAAATATTTTCGTTCTACGAAGAGTCGATATTTTACCATCGATCGATTTTCGATCGTATATAATCTTCCTAATATATTTTATACCCAAGTATAGCCCAAGATCGATCGATCGATCGATCGTTAATTAATGTGAAATTCCTCTCTCCTTCCAATATTCTATATATATGTATATAATGTATATTTAAAGCGGCGCAATAACGAAATACGATACCGTTCCGCACCGTACTCCAGCCGCATGGGACAAGCTCCAAAAGGAGCTTGAAAATTGCGCCGCGTCGGCTCGGAGATGCAAAAAAAAACAAAAAAAAAAAAAAAAAAAACGAGCACTTGGAAAATTCCTGCACCGACTCTCCCCCTCCATAAACGCCGTCTGGGCGCGCTCCGCGAAAATTAAAAGCCCGGCGTCAAGCGCGCCGCGCCGGTCGGTGCAACCCTGTATATAATTACGCTAAAAGTGCGCATGAGAGGGAATATCGCGCAACACTGTGTGTTAAAAGTGTGTATACTGTCCGTCGAAGAAAGTACATGCGCGCGTGCGAGTATACACGTATACGTAACGCGTACTGTACCCTACCTTCTGTCTCACTCGTTCTCCTTCGACTCTGCTTATAATCCCTCATTCTCTCTCTCTCTCTCTCTCGTTCTTTGCCCGCCTGATTTCTGCTACGGAGCGAACAGGTTTCTTCCCTGCGTCTTCGCTTCTCTGCTCCCTCGTTCTTTCTCTCTCTCTCTCTCAGTCCGCCCCCTCTATTCCTATCTCGCTCACCAGGGAATTAATCTCTCTCTTATACATATTATATACATATACAGTCCCCGGTTTTCTTTTTCTCACGCTCGGCATCGGCCCTCCTCTTCCTTCGCGTCCTCTTCGTCCTCGCAACCGTCTTCTCCTTCTCTTGAATTATCCCGCATTTCCTGCTCCTTCCGAATCCGAAAGCATATGTGTATATATATATATATATATATCCACGATGGGCCCCTGCACGTGCGCGACATGCGTAAAGAGGCTGACGTTTACGGCGTGGCAGGTTAAAGGAGTCCTTAGAGCGAGAGGGAAAGACAGAGTGAGATGGCGATAGAAGGAATGTGAGATGACTAGTTTTGAGAGAGGAGTGCTTAAGGTAGGGAGGATAGAAGGGGTGGTGGTGGTGGCCAGCCGTTGATTTTTTTCTTCTGGTTTCATTATATATATATATATAGATCGTCCTCCCCTCCTCGCCGGTGATCGATGTGCTTGCGAGCCGCTCCTTCGGGAAACGCGTTACCAGCCCCATACGGCGTGTTGTGTTCGTCGGAGCGTGAAGAACATCGCAGACGGGGTCTCGTGAAAATCGATCCCTCCGGAGATACTCTCTTCTGTCGTAGTTTCATTACGCACCCTCGTTCACATATGCTCGTATATTAAAGAAATGGCGACTTGTGCCGTTTACGATAGACCCGGCTAATGTTTACTTCGTGTGCTCCGCTTAATTGAGACGGTTCGAATCCTCCTGTTATTTTTTTTTTATCTCAGATGTAAAGGAATCGTTTACATAATCGATAAGAAAGCGTATATTTTTGACTGTTTTATATACCGTCAAAACCATAAATTCGATAATGAAGCATGTTGATTGAAATAAGTCGTTGGTATTAATAAGTTGCGGATAGTTACTTTAAGATACTATGTGATAAAGCAGGTCGACATCTCGCGGCCAATGGCAGTACTGCCTGCGAGTGCTCCAATTCTTAACCTATCGAATAATCGAAAAAGTGAAAACGTCCACTTTTCAGCTTTTCAACTGGTGTACAGAGCTCAACTGATATACGAGTTTTCAACCGGTATACCCATGATCTCGTTAATAAAATTTAAATATTACTTACAATTATAAATTATTTCTTTATTATAATAAGCATTATATTATATCCGTATATAATTATACAGTCCTAATGAAAATAAATTCTTGTTTTTGTTACAGGTGAGTCCCGCTCGAGAAATCTAGTCTGGTTATCATTACACGTTTCAACTCCCGACACGTAAGTTTGATTACATTTTGCGCCCGCGCGCGCTGACGCATGCGAGAGTTCTCAAACATTTCACGGCGGCGCGAGTGGGTTGGGGTAATTGCTAACGCATTCCCAACGCATTAGCTTTACATTATAACCTATGACCACTGTACTTTTCCAATATAAGGTAGAAGAGTTGCCGGAAATACCGCTGAAAAGGCTCGGGCCGCGATGATACTCCTCCTATAGGCAAGAGGAAAAAAAAATGGAATGAAAAATCGCGCGGCACAAATCTGTTTATCCGAGCGTGCGTATATATTAGCATAAAAGTTTCTTTTGCTTGCCGTGTGCACACACGCGCGCGCGCGCACACACACACACACACACACACACACACACACACACACAGCCAACGCAGGAACGAGTTTTTTCCTCTTCCTTTCTCGATGTGACTACTTGTATGTGTGTGTGTGTGTGTGCACGCGCGCGTTCAACTTATTGCCGATGTTTTTAACGATCCCAAGAATATAATATGGGTTGCGTAAAGACTTCCGCATTTGACAATGCTTTTTTTAAAGAGCTTTCATAGATATCGCCTTTCGGCTCGATAGCGAGCGATTTTTCTGATCAATACATATATATATATTTTTTTTTTCGTAAGCCTTCCACGGCTGTCGCGGGCACCACGGTAGCCTCGAACAAAGCAGAGCCAGCCCCTCTGTCGACGTATCGCATCCCAAAAGCTTAAAAAAAAATACGGATATCAATCGCGAGCTTCGCCGTAAACTCGGCCGCTCGATCGCTGCCGCAGCGCTGTTAGCGCGCGAGCGCGCGAGTCCGTCGGCGCGGGCGTTTCACGAAGCAGCGGGCGAAGATTTGAGAATTCCGATGACGGAGAGAATCCTCGAGAAATCTCCGCCGCCTCGAGCCACTCTCCCCCCCCCCCCACCCATCAGAGAGGCACTCGAAACGCTGACGCGCGTCATATTATACACGGTCAAGTGTCTTTCCGAGTCCTTCACTTTACCCTCCCCCCCTCCCTTCCTCTCTGTAGCAAGTCATTGGAAGAATTAGCCCCCCCCCCTCCTCACAACCACCTTCCCGTATCTCATAAGTCTCTCTTTCATTCTCTTTTTCTCTGTCCCCGGCGATCTTCGACCGGGTCCTCAGCAGCATCTCTCTCTCTCTCTCTCATTCTCTCTCTCTCGCTTCATTCCTGTTCGCTATATATATACATGAAAAACACAAGGGACCTGCTCCGCCCCACGCGGCTCGGCGCGCGTCCTTCTTCCCAGAACTCGGCGTATATAATCCCGGAGAAACGTCGTTGCCGCCGACGTTGCTGGCGTTGCTGGCGATGCTGCCCGCTGCCGGTGCCGCGACGGGCTTCCCGCGTCGCGGACTTCCGCGTTCTTCAAAGGACTCACGGGGGGTGGTGGCGATGGCGGCGGCGGCGGCGACGGCCGTAGTAAGGGGGGGGGGGTAAGCAAGCGAGAGGAGAGCAACCCCCATTGTGAGGTGCGAGAAAGAAAGACGGACTTTCGAAGAAGAAGAAGAAGAAGAGGAGGAGGTGGAGGAGGAGGAGGAGGGTGGGGCTAGCGGCTTGTATAAGCGGAGCCACAATGGCGCGTTAACAATGTTTTCCCTGGGCGAACAATAGGAGAAGGTGGATGGCAGAGGGGGGGGGGGCGAAGACCAAAGCCGTGGCGGCGTTAATCGAGGAAAAAGGGAATATATATATATATATATATATATATATATATATATATATATATGCGTATATATTTCGAGGGATAATATATATTGCGAGAGGTCCTCTCTCACTCTCCTCCACCCCTCCTTCCATCCCCATTCCCCGCTTACTCACACAGACTCTTCTCTTTTTCGCTTTCTCGCGACACCTTTCATGCGAGGAAAAAAGAGCGAGGGAGAAAAAGGGAGAGGAAGAGAGAGAGAGAGAGAGAGAGCGAGAGAGAGAGAGAGAGAGAATACTCCCGCTGGCTTTGTCCTCCGGAGTACTTGCACTGTGTGATGCACTTTGCTACGTCCCCCCTGCCCCCATGTATATATATATATATATATAGTTCGGGTGTTATTTTACATATTCTCGTATTTTTCTCGCGCTGCTCTTTTGGAAAGACCCTGGTGAGAAGGTATGGAGGAGGGCGAGTACAATGCGCGCGCGGCCCGAGAAGTCTAATTTCTTACAATTATATTAACCGCGTGACAATATTATTGAGATCGAAGAGAGAAAGACGACAGAGTCCGATACAGATGTACGTATCGATAATCTTCCCCGGTTTTTTTTTTGTTCCCTCAGCAACGGAACCCGCGCACGTTTCATACGAACGTCTACGTAGCAAACTCTCACGGTAAGTCCACCCGCCCCCCCCTACCACTCATAGCGACGCATCGCTAGAATTAATGCGCGATCGCGCAGTTCGCTTATAGATATATTAATTTAATTAACGAGCGTCGCAAATCGCCTCTACTCTCTCATATCCGCTGTCGGCGCTGCTTCCTACGCGTCACCTCGGTTAGTCAGCTCCCGCGCTGCGGTTTTGTCGCGAATCGCCGATACAACCGTCTATTACACGCACACAATCATACACATGTAGATATATATATATATATAGTATGTGTATAAGTCTTTTTCCGGGTTCCGCAAGTTGACACAGGTGTACGTATATATATATATACATACATATCTATACTTATATACATATATGTATATAACTAATAAACATGAATATGCACATGTGTATAATGATCACTTATACGCTTTTCATATCCGCACAACGCCAATATATATATATATATATATATATATATATATATATATATATATACATACAGTCTTGGTAGAGTCTGATGCGGAATTAATCGGGTCATATTATTTGTGAAGTGCATGTGTGTTCCGCGCACACATATAGCGCATACTTCTATTTCCTCGTTGAATACTAATTCGCGTATATTATTTGCGCGTCCGCGTTATAAAAGAATAAAGAATCAATAACGAGAGCGTATTTTTATCGATGAACGCGATTAATCGCTGTGTGTATGTGTGTGTGTGTGTGTGTGTGTGTGTGTATTGATCGATATTACGCGTGGTTTATACGCCAAAAAAGCGGAAAGATAAACGACGCTCTCTCTGTCGCGTTTTTTAAAAATAATTTATATATACTGTGTGTCTTCGTTTATATCGAATTCGAACGATGTAATGCCATAGTTTTCCTACACCTATTGCGTGTATATATATATATATATATATATATATATATATATATATAATCATACATCAGGCAAGCGTCGGTGAGCAACAAGTGCCGGTTAAAGCTGCGAGATTTTTTCTCTTCCTCTTTTCCTTTTCCGACGCGGTAGCTCTCTCATAGTACATTATAATAAGTATACATATATATATATATATATATATATATATATATATATATATATATACATATGTAGTTGCGGATTTGTTGTCGCGCTGTTATTTTCCGTTTTGCGATATTGTACACACACTTGCATATACAAAGGCACACAATGTACTTACTGACATGTACGCTCGCGCACGTATTCACGATTAAGTTCTTCCTGATATTTTGTCTCTACATTTCCCCCCTCCTCCTCACTTTTTCCGCCGCTTTTTCTCGCCTCGCATACTACCAGACACTGCATAACGTCTCGATATTTTAAAGATCAGTTTCTCTCTTTCTCGCTACATACAGTATTACAGTACCGTGCCTTATTTATAAGGTGCTTAAGGCAACACTTATACTAATCTGTTTAGAAAAATCTTTTTGAATTTTCGAAGTCAGTCGCGCACTTGACATAGATTTTTCTTCCTTTCTTTAACTTTTTTTTTTTTTTCAAAAGCAAATTCAATGAATCGACAGTGATATATTTTTCCATAATGCGATGCACGTTCGTCGAAACGTAGCTGCCTGCGGCCGGCATCTATTCTATGATATATATATATATATTATACGTAATGTGTCGTGGACTACCCAAAGAAACCAACCAAATTTCCGGCCCTTAACGCACGCTGCGGGAAAACTGCCTCAACTATATACATATACATACACATGAATGCGGGGACGCTCTCGAAATTCGGTTAACTCCTAAATTATACATTCACGGTCAAGAGTCCGAGAGAGGCGGCGGCAGCGGCGGCGGCAGTGGCGGCTGGGGTGGATGAATTGAAAGAGAGCAAGAAAAGAGGAGGGCACCGTGGCCCGCAGAGAACATCGCGGGGTAAAAGAGGATAAAAGAGAGAAGGAATAAAAGGAAGAATGAAAGCAGGAAAGAAAGAAAGAAAGAAAGAGAGATGCCGAGTGAATCTTCGAAGTTGGACGTGGAAGGACGGCGGGGGGAGGGGGGGGAGGGGCGAGAGGAGGAGCGGGCATCAAGGAAGAAAGAAAGTGGAGACACGCATCAGGTCGACTCGCCTCCTCTCCTTCCCCTTCTTCTCCCCCCCCCCCTTCGCCTCCTCTCCTGTAAGAGGAAAAAAAAGGAAGGAGCGGAGAGTCAAAACCTCGGAGCATCGGGGCGCATGTAAGGCTGCTTACGCCGCCGCCGACGCCGTCGCTGCTGGTGCGTGCGTTGCGCCTCATATATATCTATATATATATATGGATGCATTTGGGGATGCTCCGGACAGCTCCGCACGTGAGGAAAGCTGCCCATGTATGTATGGTTGGCAGAGAAAGAGAGATCGGCGAGAGAGGGAGTTGGGAGGGGGGGGGGCGAGATTGAAAGACAGAGTGGGGGACGGGGGAGGAGAGCCACTTAAGTCCCGGGGCTCGACGGTCCGTATGGACCGACGGGGCCGTTCCCATGACGAGGCAACGGCGGTGGCGGCTGGCAGCACCAGCCTCTCTCTCTCTCTCTCTCTCTCTCTCTCTCTTCTCATGCTCACTCTCTCGGTCTCTTGTTCGCTGTACTCGCTCCGTTGGCGCGCGCGGCGAGTGACGAGGGTGAAGCGGGGCCTTTTTATCGACTTCCGGTCGTCGCCGCCGCCGTCGCCGTGCACGTGCACCGACCCGCGGTGCTCGAGAAAGAACCGATGCTCCGCGCGTGCTGTTCTCTTTTGCGGCGCTCCTTCGCCCGGATTATTATTATATCTGTATAGAGGTTCTCAGTTCTCGTCTTGCTTTTGGGGGACCCCCTCTCTCACTCACTCTATATATATATATATATCTCTCTCTCTCTCTCTCTCCTTTGCTTTATTGGGCCGGTGAGTAACAGGTGACCGTATTTATATTCCCCTCGAGAAGAAATCCGGTGCGGTGTTTTAAGGCCCCCGGCTCCCCCTCCCCCGTCATTACGCTAACGGTTAGCCTACATGTATGGATAACGATATAGGGTTAGATTACTCGGGAAGATGACTGGAAGCGTGAACCGAGGCTTCTCTCGCTCTCTCTCTCTCTCTCTCTCTCTCTCTTTCTGTCTCTGCTTGTCTGTCGAACAAGTGCCGGAAACTCGATTTTTTTCTTTTATGAACCTCATCTCTGTCTCTTTTTTAACCCTATATATATATATATTAATGAACACAAATTGGTGCATGCCGCCCTTCATAATATGTCTGTATTTCCTAGTCTACATTTGGAATTTATTGCATCCACTGTATATATAACACATTAGTAGAACACCGGAAAACGCGCAATAATGATTGTACTATCCACGTGAAGCGTAGATATTTACAGAACGCAATAAATCTACGTTCTTAAATATATATATATATATATATATATATATATATATATATATATATATATATAGTGACGAACGTGCGAGGCCTCAGAAATCGAGCGAGAATTCTATCCTAATATCAACGGGACCCAGGAAAAGAAAAACTCACAATTCATGGTGTATATATATATATTATATATATATATATATATAATATATATATATATATATATAGTACACACACGCACTTACCGATTTCTCTTCCATTCTTTTCCTCTCGAGATATCTGCGCATCTCTATATACCTGTCCGATATGTTGCGTGCGCCACAATATAAACAGACCTCTCGCGGCCTGGGGATGGTTCCGCATCGGTATTATATGGCGATGTGAAGAGAGAAGGTGAGTGAGAGAGAGAGAGGAGGAGAGAAAAATAAGAAAATTTTAGACACTACCATTGGTGTTCGAGTGGCCACAAACGACGCCAACGGGCACATCACACAACACACACACACACACACATATATATATATATATATATATATATATATTATGTTTAAAGTATATAATTACTAGTGCGTGTGCCGAGTGTGTGTATATGTGCGAGCACGCGGCCGCGCGCGCACGAACGGTATTCTTTATACAGATGAAGATCCGCTACAGACTGAGAAATTCTGAACACGGCACCTCCCTTTCATGCCTCTTACATCCCCGTACAATTTACTCAGCGCGCCCCGTACGATTTTTTGGGCTCGCTTCTTTGTCACCGGCGTTTTTTAAGTAACTGTAAACGGTGGGATCTCGCTCGGGCGTCCCGATCCTCGGATATAATACGGGCGTACCTATACACGCGCCATATCTGTATACATGAATTTTCGAGGAAACCGCGAAGAAGAAGAGACAGACTCTATATCGGTCGCTTCAGAAAGAACCCCCCCCCCTATCTCTCTCTCTCTCTCTCTCTCTCTCTCTCTCTCTCACTTTCTTGTATTATCTTCCTCGATGGTGCGCTCGGTTCGTCGCCGCGGTGCATTGGTAAGGCTATATATATATATATATATATATATATATATATATATATATATATATATATATATATATCAACACCAGCTCGACAAGGAAGCGCGCGGGGCGTAAATAATCTCCGCAGCGGCAGTAGCGCGCGAGCGCGTCGTATTTCCGCGTGTGTATATATATACAAGCTTTTTGCGCGCGACGCGGATGGCAAAAAGATCGCCGCATCCGTTCCCTCCGCGCGCGGGCCTCGCGGCCGGTCTCTTTCTCGGGCGCGCGGAAGTCCCTTATCTCCCGCACGCACACGTTTTGTTTCTGTAAATTCTAGTCGTTTAATATAATATATTATTACACCGGGATATATAGATATATAAGTATATCGAGGAAGAGGCCTTCGCTTGTTTTTTTTTCTTTTTCATTCTTTTTGTATTCCCGTCCGTATAGCGACAGCGTGCAATAGCAAAAAAAAAGTAGTAATTGGCAGAAAAAGGTGTTTTTCGCGATTTAGCATCCAACGCACGATAAATTTGCAGATAGCTGTGTTTGTGCGGACACGCACGCGCGTGCGCGCTCGCGTACACACACACACACACACACTCACACTATCTCGCCCTTCCTATTTTTTGGCAGACAAGCCGTCTCGTTCCCCAGGCCTCGTCCCCGCCTCTTTCCCCGTTCAATCGCCGCGCCTTATATTTGTAATTATCGCAGCTCGGCCCCGCAATAGTCCTACAGCGGATTCAGCGCCGCCTCGACGAACGTCGCGCGCACCCGACTTATATTTCTCGCGCAACGATTGATCTCCACCTCGCCGCGCCACCTCCTCCTCCTCCTCCTCCGCCGCCGATTTACTTCCGCATTGGACCTTTCGCCCTCGTTGCGAAACGATCGACGCGTGGCACATCTTCGCGCGTATTAATCGGCCGTACGAGCGCATTCGTAACGATGCGCCATTGTTGAAGCTCTGCGCGTCGCCTCGCTGCTCCGCCTATTCGATACAAGAGGCTGCGAGAAAAAGAGGCGACGAGAGAGAGAGAGAGAGAGAGAGAGGGAGAGAGAGAGTATCGCGCCAACTCGCAATAATAATTCATCGGATCCACCCGATTTGCTCCGCCGATCGCTCTCTGGGGCAGCATCTGTGCGTGCGCGTTCTCATAAGTTCGCTCCCCGAGCGTTCTTTGTGAACCGGGGCGGAGGGGGGGGAGGGTCGACGACCTCGAAAACACACAAGCAGACGCGACGCGCGCGCACGCGCGCGCAGTCGGTGGTCTTTATCAGGGAGGCGACGACGATACGCCGAGGAGAGGCGCGTTCCGCAACTATAATGCGATGTGTACAATGGGGCTGCAGACGGATCTACGGACGCGCTCGCAGATTTCCCGATGGCCAAGCCAGCCTGGGCGACAGTGATCCAGTTTATGCGAGCGCGATAGTGTATAATATGTGCGCACACCCTGTATATGCAGCTCAATGCGCGAGCGATATAATAACCGGCGATTATTGCAATATTGTTGCGTATCTGAAATTTTTCTTGCCGATGCTTATATATATAGAAAAAGTGAGAGAGAGAGAGAGAGAGCGAGAGCGAATTCCGTATGGTTGAGATTTTTCGATTGGCTAACTAACTATGTGTGTACGTACGATCGCTGAGTAGGTGCAAATATTATCGTTGCAAATGCCGAGCGGCTCGAATACTGGATCGGTGAATAAGCGCATTGGCAGCGCGTCACAGATACTGCAAAGAGACGATTTTTTTTTTTTTTTTTTACCGACGAGCACTGCCCGTCTCCGTGTGTAACGCGTGCGCATTGGTTGTTTATATACACATGCGCGTATACACGTAGAGACGGTGCGCAGAGCAACGGGCCGAGCACATTTTTTGCGATTCGATCCGGACACGATTTGTAATCGTAGCGATCGAGCGCGCGACGCGCGACGGACGGAGAAAAAAAAATTCTCTCCTCGCGTACGTAGCCAGCCCGTTGATTCTCTCTGTCACTCGTCCCGCAAAATCGAATACTGTCTATGGAACGATAGACAAGAGGACGCGAAATGCCAGCGGAACGGCGTGCATCGCGAGGTAAATACGCGAAAAAAAGAGGCGTCGGGCGCGGGGATATTAGCATCCTGCGGTGTCACTGCCTCTAGTGCGCGCTCTTCTCGTACGCGCACATCCACGCAATTGCGTGCGCGCGAAGAAGCGCGAATATAATATACAGGGAGGGAGGCAAAAATTTGCGCGATAATGTATGTTATATATGTATATGCAGTCGCGAGAGGGAGAGTGAGAGAGAGAGAGAGAGAGATACGAAGATGTATATATTTATACAGGCGTTATGTATACTTGTTCCGCTTTATCGCCCGGCTTCCTAATGCATATATATATATATATATATATATATACATACATTCAAGTATAGTAGCTCATAACGGCGCTCGGGCGTGCGTGCGTACACGATTCACGATCGTGTCATAATCAAGAGTCTGCCTCCCCGCGATAATTGCCAGCACTGCTATAGTAACTCACGATCGTCTTCTCGTAACCGCGTTTCGACATCCATATGGTATGTAAATGTGCACGCGTATGAAATTCATAGTCGGAGTGGAAGAGGCGAAAGGGGGAACGCCGGCCAGCGGCTGCCTCTATACGTACCCACGATGTCGAACTTTCGATTTTACAGATTTTTTTTTTTTTTTTTTTCTGCAGCCCAGAGCGTGGCTGTTGTGACGCACGCAGCTCCCGCATCTCCCTTCAATCCCGTCCAATTGCCGTCGTGGGGCTCGCGGCCGCGTATTAATTTAGGCGTGTATATATACAAATACTTACGCCCAATTCTCGTCGCCAATGTTATATATATATAGCGAGCGGGGAGACTCGCTAAGAGTGTGGAAGGAGGAGAGGGAGGGAGCCCCCGTCCGAGCTCGCCTGTGTATAATGTAATCTTTGAAGACGAGAGCGACCGGCGTCGCAGAAGCCTGGCGGGCGGGCGGCGCCGATCGCGCCGATCAAATTGAAACGACGGCGGGGCGACCACGGCGCGCAAAAAAAGAAAGAAAAAATAGAGAATCCTCCCTCGTTGCATATATAGATAGGCGCGTCGATTTAAGGGGGCTCGGCGGCTCGGAGCGAGGCTGCATACGCCTATAAGTTTATAGAGGATGTATGCGTAGAATAATATCAACCGCGGCCGTGCGCGGCAGCGCAGCGGAGACGGCTCGACGACCGGGCTTACGTCAAACGAGCGACGCGGAAGCGGACTTCTCTCTGCCCCTCCATCCCCGCGTCGCTCTCTCTCTCTCTCTCTCTCTCTCCCTCTCTCCTTTCGGAATCCCATATTTTTATGCTTATGAAAATGATTGCGAAATTCCGCTGTTGCCGCCGCCGGCGCTACTACTGAGACAGCTCCCTCGGTTATATATAATAATAGCAGCAGCAGCAGCAGCAGCAGCAGCAGAAACCAGCAACAACAACTACAATAATAATAATACGGAGAAGAATGATAATAATTACATAAAAGCCGCAAAACGATCTGTTGCGCCTTTTTTCTTTCGCGCGTCGAAGCCTCAACTTATCTCCCTGCCCCCCCCCTCCTGCCACAGTCTCCCGCTCTCTCGCTATTTCTCTATAACTCTCTCATCCACGGGTGCATGGATAATAATATAATAGAACGAGCGAGTGGCTACAAAATCGATTGCCTCTATTAATAACGACCGAAGGTTATCGGCGCCTGTTGCGATGTCTGCTGCGTCCATGCATATATGCATATATACATATATACATATGTCTGTATATATGTGTGTGTGTGTGTATATATATAATAAAAGCAATGATATATAGCGGCAGTTAACAGCGCGTCGGGAGACGCCGAGATTCGTTTAAATTATTCAGTGGCACGGTCCGCAGTCAATACGACGGCATACTCTGACGCGCTTTCGATTCCTTAAAATGATAATTATCTTTACATTTATATTACTCGAGACCGTGGAAAAACCGGCGAAGTGTTATTAATTAAACCGCTCCTGACGCGCGTTCGGGACGTTACCGCGAAATTTTCCTCCCATCGCCGTTTGACAAATTTATATGCCACAGGGTTATATTTATATTACAGAATCGAGCACGGAATTGATCTCCGAAGATATCGGCTCGCATCGTGTATTATACGGCTTAAGAGCTTACTTGAGAGTGACGATGACTGTCATCGATTGCGCGTGTCAAAAAGTGTCCAAATACCGCGTAAACCGTCCTCACTCCGCACAATGCGCGATTCGCCCGCTCGGTATGATATTGTAAACGCATTGTATCGATTTAACCGACCGAAACCGTCGCTTTTCACGCGCGCTAGGGCAAATATAATAAATCGAGAAGAGAGAGAGAGAGAGGAGAGAGAGAGAGAGAGATATTAGTGTCCGCCGTGCGCGCTTGAGCGCGTGCGCGCGAGAGAGATGAACCGCGAGTTCGAGCGCCGTCTCCCGTTGTGCAATCCGAAGGGGTTTCTGGCCCATTAGCATCCGTATAATCGACGGATACATTCGTGTTGGATATGCGAATGCAATAAAAAAGGGGAAAAAAGAAAACGAAAAACGACGATAAAAATTTTCATCGCCAGTCTCGTCGTCTGGAATTGCCGACAGTTTCGCACGTCCGTGTAGCGTTCGTCTATCTGCTCGCGTCGGTCGTACAGAACGCGGGCGCGCATCGTGCGTCCTCGTTTTGTAAACCGAGTGGAAAAAAAAAAAATTAGTTTATATAGAATCCGCGACATATGCCCGACCATTCCCACTCAAAATCGATAAAATTCATAAAAACGCTTAATTTAGATTTTATTTTAGGCGAAGAAAAATCACCTCGCGCGGCTATCGATTCATTCCATTAAAATTTCTCATTATTGCTCCAAAGTCCAGTCTCCGAAAACTTTCTCTAATTCCTCTTTCGTCATCGCCCATCGCCTCCCCCCCTTCTTTCCCAACGCCCTAGACACGCCAATGAAAATAGATTAACCGATATACCGACGCACCTACAGCGTAAATGTTGTCGCGCACGGTTCTGTGTGTTTATAATATATATATATATATATATATATATATATATATATATATATATATATATATATATATAATATGAGAGAGAAAGAGAGCTATAGAGAGAAGAAAACAAAATCGATAAGCACGAGTCGCATCGGTGCACGCGCGTGTATTATGAGCTTGTTACGTCGTTATAACTATATAGATAAATAATATATATATATATATATATATATATATATATATGTATGTATGTATGTATGTATGTATGTATATAGTTACTTCGCTCTCTTTCTCCCTCACGCGCCGATGATAACGCGTGCGCGGCATGGCCGCCGCTATCGGCCGCTTCACATATTTACATATCATACACACCCGTAGCATCGTCGATCGTCAATTTTAATCTCGGTCCGTTCTGACCTCTCGCG
The DNA here is from genome assembly GCA_018907035.1 of Sycobia sp. Sy_11. Lineage (NCBI taxonomy): Eukaryota > Metazoa > Arthropoda > Insecta > Hymenoptera > Epichrysomallidae > Sycobia > Sycobia sp. Sy_11. The sequence goes on from JACCIC010000140.1 coordinate 1,000,372, forward strand.
CGATGCTCGGGAACTTGTCCTCCTCTCTTATACATTCTCCGTACCCCCCTCACCCTCCCCTCCCGCGCTATATGTCAAGAGAACCGATAAGATCTATCTCTGTCTCTTCTCTCTCTCTCTGTCTCTCAGACCGGCGCGACGCTTTATTCATTTATCGCGCGAACGGGAGGGAAAGAGAAGTCTATTACATACATTTTCAACATCCTTCACCTCCGATTTTACCGTATAAATGCCCGATAGGCGCGTCCCCTCGATAGGCTTTGTTTATATCCTATAGCCGTTTCTCGCTCCAAATATAAATTTTAAATTCAGAAAATCGCGCTCTATCCATCCACTCCTGTGGTGCCCCCTTCTGTCTTTTGCGACTCGCTCTGCCGCACTCTCACTCTCTGCCGAAAGAGAAAGAGGGACAGCGAAGAATGAGCGCGTGTTATCGGAAACGCCCGCGTGTATAATACATATACTTTGGATAAAAAGCGCGAGAGTGGCAGCGCGACCTTGATTTGGTCGGCGAACTCGCGCAGTGTTCTCGCGGCGGAATAGAAACATGGCTGTGTACGCTGTACCATTTCTCTTTCTCTATATCTCGCTCGCGCTCTCGCTCTCGCTCTCACTCCCTCGCAATACGATTGTTTCCTCACCAAGCCGAGGACAGACGTTTATGTGAATACGTAATTGTGTACTTTTCAAAGAATGCCGGCGTTCTTCGCGCGCGTGCTGCTGCTGCTGCTGCTGCTACAACGCTGCCGGGTACGGGTATCAGCGGCTCATTTGATTTGCTCGCGCGCGCGCGCGCGCGAGGGGGTGTGCCGCCACTCTGCCACCTACCGACCTGGTCAACAACGTAGCCTCGTCGCGAACGTCTCGCGTAAGCGCGCGGATTGCGTAGTTTTCCTTGCGTACGCGTCGGCGGAAACGATTGCGAAACGCGTATCGAGGCGCTCGAAAAGGGGAGGGGGGGCGGAGAGTTGAATCCAGTGGTTATATAGTTGTCCGCCACTGGGCCGGGGAAGGGAGGGGAGGGGTAGCGGTTCCGGAATATAATTATGGGAGATATCGGATACCAAGCGCGCAGTTGCGTTTACAACGCGTATTCGAAACAATGTAGGGCATTTTACACGTACTTTGCCCGCCCGATCGGGGTACTCTTGCTTTCCGTTCAAATTTTCCGATTTTGGTAAATAAATTCTGGCACGATCGGTGGGACGAGCTCGTATTATCCAATCCGGCCAAGCCGAAATGAACTGGTCCTGTAAGAGCAAGCCGCAGACGCGCGTGAACGACAAACACACAGCGCATCTGTGCTCTCATTTTTATACGCGCGCGCGCACGCACGCACGCACGCGCGCACTCACGCACCTTGTTATGTTACGTCTATTCGCGTAACGAACGAGGCGCGCGGTGGCGCGTGCGTAATACCCGCCGGTTCGGTTCTTGGGTTATAATACACCTCTCTCTTTCGCTCCCACCCTCCCCCCCCCCCGCCCCTCGTACCCGCGTTATTATATGATATGCTCGCGCGCGCGCGCGCGAGTGCGCACCGAGAGTGAAAGAGGCACAGTCGCTGCAACAGTCGACGAGGCTATTATAACGGCGGCACTAACCCTCCCCCCCCCTCCGCTCTCTGCCATTCATTTTTGTAGGTCAGCGCGCGATCGCCTATTCCTCTCTCTCCCTCCACACACACACACACACACGTGCGCGTACAAGCGCGCGATTTCCGATATTTTCGCGGATACATAAATGTCTAGGTAGGAGGTATACGGCGGCGGGAAGAATTTTCTGCGGAGCACTTTTTCTCGGCTCGTGCATTATGTACGCACATACATTATAGAAATCCAAGTAACGTTCTTTTCCTTATCGCCCGTGGGAAATCTGTTTCGAGCTTATATTGCAGCGCGTGTGTGTGTGTGTGTGTGTGTGTGGCTGCGCGCGCGCGTCTATAGAAATCAATCTCCGGATTAGAATATATAAGCTAGGCGATAAACGAAGATTCCGGATAGACGCGATGACATATAACGCTTGGCGAGAGCCACGTCCTACGTGGCTTGCGACGAATCTCTTTCCCGCTCTCTCTCTCTCTCCTCCCTCCCCTCCCTCCCTCCCTCTCTCGCTCTCTCCGGCTCTTGGAGAAGTTTCTCAATGCTCGGTTCTCGAAAATAAATTTGAATATGATTAAGCATAACTGCCGACACACGCGTCGTGACTCGGCGTTCGAGAGCGAGGGAGCGATAGAGGACTGTTTGGCCGCTCGGCGGTCGGGTGGGGGGGGGGAGGGGGAGGCGAATTTCGTACGAGCGATCACACGCCGAACACGTCTATATACATTGGTACGTTTTTACTCGTGTACGTACGGTAATCTTGCTTGCCTCGACTCATCCTCCGGCGTACCCCTCGGGCCGTCGTCTCTTTGATGCGCGTAACGCTACCGGCCCGCGCGACGATCGGAGCTAACCGTACCCGTGAGCAGTACATCGTCGTGTTTCTCGTTCCTTCCGCGAGATTCCGCGGCTTCGAATTGATCTTGCGCCTCGACCGCGGAAGAGCGACGCGAGGAACAAAATCGACCATCGAAGCTGGTGAGAGGCTGGAGAGCGAGAGAGACAGGGATGGAGTGAGAGAGAGGGGGGGGGGTTGTGGATTTCTATAAAAATACGAATATTTTGCACTATATTACACTCCCCTGTCGATTATATACTAATGCACAGAAAGAACGAAGGCGCTTGCGCGAGCGTTTTCTTATTATTGATGACGAATTTTCGATTCGTCGTCTTGCGTTCGATCTTTCTCCTTTTCCTGCATATCCCATTATGACTCATTTCCGCTTCAGCTTCCGTAGGCTTTGTTTTACTCCCATGTATTACATGTGTATATAAATGTGCATGTATGTACGTTGGACGTTGAACACCGAGTGATCGATTTTATCGTCGCTCTCCTTAACCTCCTCTGCGCTCGAGCAGATAGTGCGTTAGTACTATATATATATATATATATATATATATATATATATATATATATATATATATAGTTATGGGATCGATCCCGTTAACGTATCAAGGGCTCTTCCGGTGAACCAAAGTCGCGAGGTATCGGGACTTTCAACGAGCTTGCGTCGACTTTTTTTTTCTCGTTTAGATATTTAGCCGCGCGTCCTAATATTATATAAGGGCGAGATTGAGCGATCCTGGATCGTTCAAAGTCTCTATTTTTCTCTCATTCTCTTCCCCCCTCCCCCACTCTCTATCTTTCAAAACGCGGAAGTTCAATCTATACAGACCTACATCAATATATATATATACAACATTTATTTATTCGCGGAAGTTCGGCGATCATCAGCAGCAGACAGCGTGTACGTGTATACGGATAATTTATTCTCTTCCGCGTCTGTAGCTGTATTTATATACATATATGTGTGTGGTATGACGCACGGAGATCGCGGCACCCGATATCTATACCTACATATAACTATATATATATACATACATATATATATATATATATATATATATATATATATATATATATATATATATATTAGGAGTTTCCTCTTCTGATGAGAAAACTCGAATCGGGAGATCATCTCGCGACTCGCGGCTTCTTTTTTTCCGGAAGATCATAATTATACGTATCTCGGTGTCGCGACGAGAAAAACATAGGTATATATATATAGCGCGAACGAGAGGTGAGTCAGAGAAAGAGAGAGAGAGAGAGAGGGGGACGAGGGGGAAAGTTGGGCGCACCTGCTGATAACCCCACGTACAGCAAATGGAATATTTTTTTACAGCCCGAAAATATATATATATATATATATATATATATATATATATATATATATATAATTATATCAGACGCACGTGACACTTTTGGCTCTAGGCGGATGCGCGCGAGCGTGGCCCGGTTGCCCGGTGCCGTGGCTCCCTTTGCCGAAGTCCGGCCTCGGATTGTTTTTTTTCTCGGTCTTTCGCCAATGGTTCCAGAGAGCCACGCGCGACAGAACGCGAGAAAATCGTTAGATTCGTCTTCTCCGTGTTTTTTCCTATGCCTCGTTCTTTTTTATTATTATTATTGTTGTAAAAATATTTATATAGAGCGCGCGAAACAAAGAACCCGGCGCGACGCTGTTTCAGTAATCGTTTACAAATATATATATATATATAAATTAGTTGCCGTTGTGATGCCGTCGACTTAATTCATTCCTTTTTCTTATTATTATTCTCATTATGATTATTATACGCATACATCTACATGTATATGTGCTCTTGCTAAATATTCCGGTTTCGCGTCGAGAGGCGCGCGACAAAACTCACGCGCGCCATCCAGGCCATTTGTTTAAACAAAATTTTTCTATGGGATCTCGTGCGCACGAACGGCTTTTTTGTATCTATATAATCAATATATAGTCATGTGTACACGACTCAATCTTCGAAATAAACGCGGTGCGCGCGTGTGTGCATGTGTATAGCTGTATTACTATCCTTTTGTATATACAGTCTCATTGTAAACCGTTATCTACGACAGCTTTTTCTATGTAATCGTTTCATTATTACATGTATAAGGACAATATTTGTTAGATATGTGTTTTCATAATGAGGAATCCATGAAAGCGCGAGCACACGAATGTGCGGCCGTGACGATATACGGGCTCATTACGGATTCAAGAAAAGTGTGCTTCCTCTCACGTTTTTCCACGGCTAAATTTGGGTCATCTCCGTGCTTCCTCCAAAGATTCCATTCGACCGCCTTTTTATACATACATACATAAATACATTTATATATATTATATTCCATTTTACACGCATCGCCGTCTCGCAGAGTTAATTCATATCAATCGGAGTGCGGATGGAAAAAAGAGTGTCTTCTTTCCGACATACATATTTCATGAGCCAAGGAGGGAATCTATAATATACATATAAATATACATATATATATACATAACAACACGGTTTATTTTCCATTTCGTATATTGTGCGACAAACGACAGAGACAAAAAAAAGGCATCTGATATATCGTGATATATATATATATATATATATATTTAGGTAAGCATCAACGCGTTTCTAATCAATGCACCGATTTATAATTAATAACGATCTTGTGTCAATATGTTTAATTAAGTATCATCGACGATCGATCCGTTATCTAACGGAACTGCACTTAACGCCGCGCTTTATTTTAACATATTTCACCTATTTCATTTATATAATCTATAGACGTGCGTGAGCCGGGAGCATTCTCTGTCCGTCTCACAGGCACGCACTTACATATATCTATATAAATATATACCCATACACAGAACCAAGGGATACGACAGTGGCATGCGCCGTGCAGATTCGACCGTCCGTTGTCGTCGTCGTCGTCGTCGTCTCGTGCGGCGAGGTCGCACGACGGCTAGGACTCGGAATTTCCGGCTGCTCGGCGCGGCGGTCGGTCCCTCTCTCTCTCTCTCTCTCTCTCTCTCTGACAGCTCGAGCAAAGCAACGACCTCGACTTTTCTTGGGAGAGCCCGCGATTTCCCATTACACACCCATGCGCCGAGCGGCCCCTGCCTTTTTCCTCGCCGCTTTAAACGTGCCGCCGCGGCGCGTTAATATGGGACTCGGGGTCCCGATCGTACATAACGTCGCTCGGACTCGCGCGAGCCGACTTTTGCGCCGAATGCCGAGAGCTCGCGGCCTACTGGACTCTCTCCTGATGCGTAGGGGGTGAGAGGGGAAGACAGAGAGGAGAGAGAGAGAGAGAGAGAGAGAGAGCGAGAGAGAGAAACGCACTTGCGCGCAATGCCGTGCCCGAAAGACAACAAATATGTATATCTATAAAATTATACAAGACCGACACCTGTATAGCTCTCCCCTCCTGTCGTGCGTTAATGCACGTAATTAAAGTCGCATTAAAGCGCCTCCATTATACCGTGCGCGCGATCGAAAGCGCGCGCGTACGTTTCATGATGGAGCAAGAGAGAAGATTGCGGGAAAAGTCGGACAGGCGTGCGCTGCATGCAAGTGTTGCAACACATATAGACACGCGGATCTTGCCAATGTACATTTATCTATATATATATATATATATATATATATATATATATATATATATATATATATATATATGGCATGCGCGATTACTTAACAGACTCCTTGTGCCTTTTGTAAGAATGTGTGTGTGTGTGTGTGTGTGTGGTAGCACGTTGTAAGGTATGTAGAATGCGTAATACAGAGAAATACACCGGAACGTGCGAGATCGGGCTGAAAAATGCCCACCTGACTCCTGGTGGGTTCCTCTTTCATATATGTCGTATAGAAAAGCGGAGACCAACAGAGAAGTGGGGGGAGAGAGAGAGAGAGAGAGAGAGAGAGAGCGAGTGAGCGAGACCGAGTGACGAGGGAAGACCCCCAGAGCGCGACCGTCGATCTTTCTGCGGCGAGAATACGCCTGGCTCGAGGACGTCCGTTCCGAGGTCTGCAGTGCCATATAACATATATATATATATATATATCGAAGGGCATCGGTGACTGTTGCGTGTATTATAACGGATTTTTCGTTTGGAGCACCGGATCTCCTAGTTCTCACGGCAATGTTCGAACGATATATATGTATATCTATACATAATGCAATGCGGCGTCTGAGGAGAAACGGCCTCGAGCATCTCGCATATCATCGGGCAGTGGCCGTCCGCGTAAGAGCTCGGGTTTTGTACATTATATATATATATGTGCGCGCGCGCGCGCGCGTATGCGTGTGTAGACGGATGCGTTGGTTATTAGGAAACTTTTACTTTCGAGCTTTCCATCGAACGAGCCAGGGGGGCTTTCGTCACCGCTGAACATCTATATATATGTATACGACACGGTGCAGGCGCGACGTAACTCTCTCGGATATATATATATATATATATATATATATATGCATAAATATGACGTATGTGCGTGCACACTTTCACCTCGCGTACATATTACGTGGACGAGAAGAATCAATACGTGTTCACGCCCAGCGCACTTTTCTATATGTAGCCGAATATAGCTTTTATATATGTAGCTTATATTTTTTTCATATATACGAACGTTTTTTTAAAAGAATGTGTGCATATATATATGTAAACGAAAGCGGGCGCCAATAGAGGAACTCATCGGCTCATCCTCGTATTGATTTCGACAACGAACGCCACCGAGAATATCGCAATTCCGTACCCTCGACTCTCTGGTCTTCTTCTTCCGTGATTCTCCCTTTTTCGCGCTTTCCAGCCCCGTCTCTCCACTCTTCTACATCGTCGTCTTTACCTCCAACCTCCTCGGCATCCCAATTCTCGCAAGCGCAACGCAGCGTGTCCAAGTAGCGCGCGCGCGCGATAAAACGGACTTTCCTCTTTGGGCGGTTGTCGTTGCGTACCGCTGGTGCTCTCAAGTGCGTCATTGCGTCGCACGCCGGTCCGCCGTGCTAATTACAAGCCGTCCAGTGGCGAAAAGCAAAGGAAAAAAAAAAGAAAAATAAAAAGAAAAAGCGAAAAAACCAACATAGCCGCAAGCGCCGACGGCGGAGCTACATAGAATCTTCTCTCTCTCTCTCTCTCTCTCTCTCTCTCTCTCTCTCTTTCTCTGTCTTTCGAGTACTTTTCACGCGCGCCATACTCGACGCTGTGGATATAATATATATGTGTGTGTGTGTGTGTGTGTGGTGTGTATAGGTAGATATCGTGGACGAGGGGAAAGGGTGCGGGAGGGGGAGGCCGTCCGAGAAGGAGGTAGAAGAAAATTCGCCGCAACGGCGACACGGCGCGCTGCTGTGGCTGTGGCGGCGGCGGCGGCGGCACCGGCACGCGAAGGTCGATGTGCCGTTGTCTCGGCCCGCTCACCAGGAAATCCTCCTTCTCCCTCCGTCTCTCTCTCTCTCTCTCTCTCTCTCTCTCTCTCTCTGTCTCTCTTTCTCTCCTCAGCCTCCACTCCGCCTTCCTCTGCAGCCGATTTTCTCTCCCCGTCCCTGCCGCGCTCGCGCAGCTTCCAGTATAGCAGTTAGTAGTACATGTAATACAGCGACGACTAAATAACGTGCGGCGTTCGTGTGGATCCGCGCTGCCGCTGCTCCCGCTCCTCCTCTTGCTCTATACCTCCATTATCTCATTCAGCGCTGGTTCGCGCGGGCTTGTGTGACGTACATCCTCGTTCCTCTGCTCCGACTCCTCCGCCACCTTGTCCAACCTCCTCCCGCTCTATCTTTCCCTCGTACAGGCCAGTACAGAGAGTTCCACGTGCGCCGACGAAATTACCTCTTCTGCGTCCCTCCCTCTCTTTCTCATTCTCTCTTTCCACGCGACGTTATCACACACACACACACACACACACAAAACCACAAACACACACGTGCGCGCCCGAGAAAAATACTTGGTTGCACAAGCGAGTATTATACGCGCGACCACGTGCCGGGGGGAGGGGGGCATTACCTCTGTTGTGACGTTGCGTTCCGTTCCGCGCCCACGCGCGGTGTTATAATCTAAAAGAAGACGCTTCGCGACTATTGCCCACCACCCATTTGTTGTGTACCCGCGCACTTACCCGAAATTCCTCCCCAGATATATATATATAGTTTTTGCCGATACGTACGTGCTGGACGGCCGCTAAGAAATTTTGTAAATAATGGAAACTACCCATGAATTTTTTTTATATATATGTATACAATGACATCGCAACTCGGTTATTATTAGGTTCCTGTTCTTGTTTTTAGAAACAAGCGACTATTTGTGTATTCGAAAAAAATATTATGATTTCTGATCTGAAAATTCCGAGTCATCCCTCGTATTTTTATTTGTATTATATTGCAAAACGCGTCTGGACGTTTTTTTTACACTGTAAAATTCCCAAAGCGTGTAGATGTACAATCCACTGCTTTTTACGCCTGTGCGTGCGCGCGCGCGCGTGTGTGTGTCACGAACTAAATGCCGTGTTCTTTTCCATAGTTCCTTAGCTCTGTTTTCAGGTACCTAATCAATATATATAATGAATATACATTTTCATTAAATAGATGGTCTTCTTTCTTATGTCCCATAGTTTTGTCAAACCCGACTCTCTCCACGTGATATTTCTATAAAATAGGAATTTCGTCTTATAATTGTATACGTGACGCGGATGTATATATATATATATATATATATATATATATATATATATATATATATATAGGAAATACCTGGAAAATAATCAGAGATAAATATAACGGATACTCGGTATAGACAAGGCCGTCGATGTTTCATAGAAGTTGTTTTGGACATCAGACCTCTTATTGATGAATCGCTACTTCCGCGTTTGATAAGAAGTCTGGCGTATATATTTTTATTGCCGATTCTTCTATAATATCTACATAATACATATGTACATGAGAACTAAAGGCCGCTCGCTCTCTCTCTCTCTCTCTCTCTCTCTCTCTCTCCAGCTCTTTCTTCCTCCCTCTCTCTTACAATACCGCAGCACTTAGGCGATAGGCTCCTGCCTATCATACATCAGACATTACATATACGTAACAAATTCCATGAGATTTTATGTAAACAGAGGGGGCCAAAAACGATTGATTATATACATACATATGCGCACAGGTTAATTTAAATTTTCACAGGCGCACTCATTGTGTGCCGTCGCGCCGTTCCATTTCTCTCCTCCTCCCCCCTCTCCTGCCAATTCATCATGCATTAAGGCGGACTTATGTGTATTTGCTCAGACCTCCCCGCGTTTATTTAATTCCACGCCCATTTGCATAATTATACAAATTTATTTCAACGTTTTTCCAGAGCTCGTTCTATCTATATATAATACTTGCGCATATGCGTATATTATATAAATATAGACAACGAAATCGCCTACTTTTCGGCGCCCTCTAGAAATGTCCCGTCGGAAAACTCGCGCCAATTAATAAGAACGAAAAATTCATCAAAAGTCCGGCGATATTGGCCACGAAATGAACGACAACGAGAACAACAACAACAACAACAACAACAACGACAACGACAACAACAACGACAACACAACAAAGAGCGAATTTCCGTCGGAACCTCGCAGCCGCGCGCGTGGGAAAAGACCCGTCTTATCGGCTAATGGATTTCGAACGTCGACGTTTCCTCTCGGCGGCTCGCTCTGCCTCCCCCCCTCCCTCGCAACCGGTACGCTTTCTCGCCGCGCGCACGCTCACACACTTATACGGACACGGACATGAACTCGCGAAATCCCGAAGAACGGCGACGGTGACGACGACGACGGCGAATAAGGAGGAGAGCGGAAGTGTCGCGTCGGTGTCTGATGGAAATGTGCTATGTAAATCTCTCTCTCTCTCTCTCTCTCTCTCTCTCTCTCCTTCTCCCTCTCTTGCCGTGCACGAAACGGATACTCCCTTCCTGTCTTTCGCCTCACCTCCCCCTCCCCCTGCCGCTTAAATGGGCGTGCGTATGCGTGTATGTGCAAGCCCGTTTATAATACACGCTCTGGCGTACAGCCGCGCTGCGCACAATGGGAATTGACTTTTTCTCGAACGATCGCTTATTATACAAAGAGCTCGCGCCTCGGGCTCTTCGACTTGAGATTTATTCGCCGAAACTATATATATATATATATATGTACGTATGTATGCATTACATCCTCGAGAGAGTTATTTACCCCGCAGTGACAACTCACGCGTAATAATATGCGTGTAATAATACATGTCACATATATATATCTACCTATTGACTTAGATTTTTACAACATTACCGACATCCCTATAACCTCGCCCTCTCTCATTGCTTGCAGATCGGTCGAGTCCAGCTTACAGCCGCCCGCCACCACCAGGAGGCGTGGACCGAGCGCAGCGGACCAAAGCAACAGCGGCGTCAACGGCGGCCCTGAAATCGACGCGGGGTTATGAAATTGCTGCCGAACATACAGCTGCCGCAGCTACCGCCGGTTTCCGCGGCAGGCAGCGGCCTCAACGGCATGGACTCTCGCATACCACCGGGCATCTCGCTGCCCTTCAGCCCCACCGATCTGCTCTGGCGGTACGGGCCGATGACGTTCTCGCCCACGGCCCACCCGCCGCCCAGTCCACTCCTCGACTTCAAGACCCACCTGCCGACCACGCTGGGTGAGTGTGTGCTTTCATATATCTGTAGGGGCTTTCGCGTGTCTCTCTCTCTCTCTCTTGTTTTTTTTCATTTTTTGTTTTTACAATATCCCGAGATAGAGGATTTTTCGAGATATTCGAGCGCGGCTTATCGTTTATTTCATAAGTTGGCCGCGATAGAACTGTTGCCGAACGTATACTGAATATGATAAGACGAGTCTGGCGATGACCAGACCACCGGACTAATTCTCATATTCTAGATTTCCTGGTATACAACCATTGATGATGTTGAAATTATTTTGTTTCTTTCAACACCGAATTAAAATAGAACTGAATTGATTGGCATTAATAATACGACGTTACTGTTTAATTAAAAAGAAAATATAATAATTATATTAAAAAATTATTGATGAACTTTGTATAATATATCGCGATAATATAGTCGTATCTTCGTGTATACAATATTGTGCAAATTGGGCGTAATATACGAATTTACACACGCGTACTGATGCTGCACCAACAATCGATACAAGGATGCAAATCGTGTATTGCTCGCGTTGCATCCTGGGCTATTTTTCACAACGGTAAACGTAAAATGCAACTTTATAACCCAAAATTGAGCACTATACTTTCTTAACGAGTGTGTAAAAAGTTTGACGATTTTGTCAACGTAAAATGGATTTTTTGTTAGCATACTGTTTAAAAAGTGTTAGTTTACCCCACAGAGTATGGAGGAGGGGTGTGAAATTGCCTTTTATGTTCACTGTTTAACCTCAAAATCACAGCTTCAGCATGGCTATATAAGTAAACAGTTGGCTTTCTCGACTCTGACGCTCGGGATGAGATAACATCTACTATAATATATTTACAGCTATTATTTTAGTCATTATCCGGTTACATTTCTGCGCATACTAATCGAAATTTATCTTCCCTCCCTTACAGCCTCGGATCCGCGATTATGGTCGCGCGAGGACGTCGCCGCGTTCCTGCGCTGGGCCGAGCGTGAATTCGACCTGCCCCAGTTCGACATGGACATGTTCCAGATGAACGGCAAGGCCCTCTCGCTGCTGACGAAGGCCGACCTCGGCGAGCGCTGCCCCGGCGCCGGCGACGTGCTCCACAACGTCCTCGGCATGCTCGCCCGCGACTTCAATCAGCTCCAGCGCTGCCTGCCCGGCTCGCCGGTCACGCCCACGAGGCCCTCGGCCGCTTACCCGCTCTCGCCGCACTCTCACCCGCCGACGCCCACCTGGGTCGAGAATCCCTACGCGGCGAACCTCGCCTCCCTCATGTCCGCCAACTCCGTCACCCTGTCGCCCGCGCCATCGGTCGACAGCCAGGCCGGCTCGCCCGGCCACGCGAGCAGCGACGGCGGCGGCGGCGGCGGCGGGGGCTGCGGCAGCGGCGGCGGCGGGGCCAACGGCCACATCTACAAGACGGAGGGCCAGATATACAAGAGCGACTCGGACGAGGACAATCAGCAGGGCAGCGCGAGCCCGCCCGCGACACCCACGGCTCTCACGGCCCAGCGGCTGAGCGAGGTCTGCGTCAAGGACCAGCCGAGCCCGACCCTGCCGCCCCATCACCTGCTGCCACTGACGCCCGGGGCGTTCAGGCCGGCGTCGGCGGCACTGGGCCACCAGCAGTGCGCCAGCAGCGCCGCCAGGGAATTCTTCCCGAGCGACTCGCCCGAGCCCAATACGAGTGAGTTTTTTGTTTTTTTTTTTACGCACAATTAGAATTTTGTGCATAATGGACGAGTGTGGGATGCACGCGCATATATATTTTGTACATAATGGCGCGACAATATATTTAGATATTTTTAAAAAAGACTTTTATCCGGAATAATCGCGCAAAATTCGTCGCGTAAATAGTAATGACAAAGCATTGTCGGGAAGGGGGAGGGGGCAAACACTCTGCTGACTAATGTCAACGGTGCATTTTTCAGCGCTCATTCGTGTCCGCACGCTTGCAAAATAAATTAATCGTACAGCGCCTCGAATTTATTGTTATAATATTACAGTTTAGCGAGTTTTTTTCCCCCCGATCAGTTTCATAGCGAAAATCCACTGTACCGTCGAAAGGAATTTATCGTATCGATTATATTGTTAATGTTATTTATGCAAGCTCGTCGCTCGCGCGCAGATTTCGTTACGAAACAGTTCACTCGCATTCTCTGTTAAAAAGAATCATATGATCCTATATTATTTAATATAATAGAGTAACATAATAGAAAAATAAACCGTTAGATTATAGTGATGATTCAAAATCACGTGACCTCAAGTTCAAGCTCGTACATTAGCTTTAATGACATTGGCAAAATTTTCGCAATTTTTTTTTAGCACCGCCAAACAAAAGATCGAAAAGTACAAGTCTTAGATTTCTAAAAAAGAAATATGCTCTCAAGACGCTGTCGGATTCCATTATTACCGATCGAGTAAAAGTGGTCTGTTTTAAAAGAAATTCTGAAATTTTACGTGGAACAAAGTTAACCATATCCGCCAATTAAATGTATTAAGTATTAAGCAAATCCGTCATCGGACAGTGTGTAAACGAGCACTTTTTACCGATCCGTTATATGAAAGAGCCAGCCGACAGCTCGTCAAAAACAGAAAAGACAATGATTCGCGAAAGTTCGCCAACGTGTATCCACCCTTCATCGTCTTTTTTTTTCCTTCGATTTTTCAGACGGCAGATTGCTGTGGGACTTCCTGCAACAGTTGCTCAACGATCCATCGCAGCGATACACACACTACATCGCCTGGAAGAGCAGGGAAACGGGCGTCTTCAAAATCGTCGATCCGCCCGGCCTCGCGCGGCTCTGGGGCATTCAGAAGAACCACCTCTCCATGAATTACGATAAGATGAGCAGGGCTCTTCGCTATTACTACCGCGTCAACATACTGAGAAAAGTCCAGGGAGAGCGCCATTGTTACCAGTAAGTACATCTATATAATAATCGAGCTTTATCGCGCTTGAAAGAGTACGACGGGCTGATTTATCATTATGATTATATTGACGCCAATACCGAGAACGTAGGAATTTGCTGTCTGTACACTTGGGTGCGGGAACTCCGTAACGTTTGAAAGTTCGGTCGAAAGTCGATTCGTCGTTGAAACTAAACGTAATAAAATGCAAACTGAAATTCATAATTAAACCTTTATGAAGGGGCTATCAAAGTCAATTTTTACCGATAGAGCAAGAAGAAGTCAGCGTTAAGTAATTTCAGTTATAGCAATTACTCGTTAATAAATTTTTAATGTATCAAAAAAATTCAACAACCATTGTCTAAATGAGAATTTTGTTTGTTAATTCTAGTAACAGAAATTTTGAATCAACGTTTCAAAACTTTGATGAATTTGCTTGAATCCTTGGCGCGCTACAGAATATCCGGGAATAAATGGCACACGATTGAACAAACTCTGACATAATTTTATGTTTAGATATTCAATAATAGCACTTTTCAATCTATTCAGAATAATTAATTTCGACAGCCACTTGACTTTAAGCTTATACTTTACTATAAAGCAAAAAAAGCTCCACAATAATTAATATATATATATATATATATATATATATATATATATATATCGAAGCACGGTTGTAAATTGATTTTCGAAAAATTCCGTGGCACGCCAACGACGCGAACGTCGGGCAAGTTTTCAAAGGCGTATCTTACACGCGCATTGTAAAAACGGAGGCGCGAACAAATTTCGAGATTCATCGATTGCCCAATATCTATATATAGCCCCCCCCCCCCAATTGGAATTTCTCTCTAATTATATAACTGGGATCTTCCGCAGGTTCTTGCGCAATCCAACGGAGCTGAAAAACATCAAGAACATATCCCTGCTGCGCCAGCAGATGCGAATAAAGAACGAGCCCGAGGAGGAGGGCTCGCTGTCGGGCGGCAGCTGCCTCGAGCCCGAGCTCGACATGCCCACCGACCTGTCCATGTCCAGCATGAACCCGCCGCCGCCGAGCGAGCCCCACCCGCAGCCGCTGCCCCTCCTCGACCCACCGGCCAAGTACAGGAGTCACGCTTACAGCCTCGTAGCCGCGGCCGCGGCCGCCAAGCAGGAGCAGCAGCAGCAGCAGCAACAGCAGCAGCAGCAGCAGCAGCAGCAGCACCACCCAGAGGACAGGAAGTGACGCGGCGCCTGATGACGGGCCCGCCGCCACCGCTACCGCTGACGAATCGCCGATCGAACGACGAAACTCACCTCTCCTCCTCCTGCTCCCTCCGGGCGCGGGGGACGCGTGCTCGGCCCGATCACTGATCATGATCGTCGTCGTCCGACTCCGGGACGAAGGGAAGAGAGCGTTGTGGACCACGCCTTTTCCTCGGTTTTCTTTTATTTCTAACTTACACGGTGTAGAGTAATGAATTAAAAAAAAAAAAAACTACTTTGCGTTTTGAGGAGTGAGGATATAAACATGAAAAAGGAAAAAAAAAATTGAAGAAGAAGATGAGGAAAACGATAAAGATGAGACGAAACTTATATAAGTATCTTCCTCGTCGAGGAGGACCAAAGTGCAATGCTCGCGAGTCTTTTGCAAGAATCACTAATTCTTCCGTATTTAAGTACAATGTTATACAGCACAGATTGTAAACGACTGTGACCTCAGGACTGTAGAATTATAGCTCTGCCGTTGTTAACGAGAGACAAAGACAATCGGCGTGTATAAAAAAAAAAAACAAAAAAAAAATGCGACGGCGCTCGCTCGCACGTTTGCCCAAGTGCAAGCATGCAAATATCTGTATGTATATACATGCATATATATATATATATATATATATATATATATATATATATATATATATATATATATATAAATAGAAGAGCCGAGTCCAGTATCTCCGGGAGCTCGCGCGCTTATATACACTCGTCAAAATCAGGCAGCATCTTGCGTAGCATACATATACACATTCACACATAAACAGACGTACACGTGTCGAATCACGTGTAGAAAATTCATCGTTACAACGAATTACCCGCAGAAGTCAGGTGTTTTGCGAAGTAGTATAGCGCACGCGTGTGTGGGAGTATTCATTCGCGCGTATTATATGCAATTATATAAATGTTATTACCGCGCTCTGTACCAGAGACAACACAAGGTTCTTTTTCTGTTCTTCGGAGAGAGTCTAGACTTTGGTTTCATTTCTTTTTTCTTACCATTTTCTTTATTTTGTACCTATCATTAATGACCCGCCCGCCCGTTCTTTTTCTGTTGACACTTGTTTGTAACTGCGTTGCCACGAAATACAGGGAATAAGCCACGAAAAAAAAAGCGTTTTGGGAACTATTGCCGTTTAACGAGAGATTCAGCCACTGCTTGTGTTTGCGATGTTGTAAGTTATTATATAAAATTGTAATTATTGACTCGCCAATAAATGCCGCGCTCGTTTGCGGGCGATATATGTAAAACAAGAGGGTTTGAGCGCGCGATAATGCTGGTTGAAATTGATGCGTGATATTAAATAGTTCATTATTGCCGTGTATGGTAATGTAAATCAAGAAGAAATAATAAGTAAAAATTAAATCATCCGTGTGCCAAGAACAATAATAATTTGTTGCTATGTATGAATGACGACAGATTGTGTATGACTACACAGATTGTGTATGCTTGTGTGTGCATGTTTCTGAAAGCCATGAGTGAAATTGTAAGCTTTGGTCTTCGACCAATAGTGCGAAGTTTTTAACGGTCAAGACACACAACGTGCGTATGTTTAATTGTAATCGATTATACTCTAATAAATAAATAAGTTGTATATAAAATGCTTACTATATAAGCAAAGCAATGGGAAAGTGAAAAAGAATATCTATTGTATGAAAAATAATAGGAGGAGTTTATGAAAATTTGGGGCCAGATTTATATATACATATATATACATATATATAGATATATAAACACATGATATATTTTACTATCAAAATTTATATTCAAAATTTCTACGTCGTTGGTGAATGCGTGATTGTGCGGCTTACATTCCACGACCAGGCTTGCACTGGCTCGATCAACTACTTCGGTGCAGAAAATTAATAAGTGAAGCGTGTTAGTGGCAATCCAGATTAATACATTTTTAATGTAACAGTGCATTGTATTTTTTCATGAATCCTAACTGATTTTCGAGTAAAATATAAATTTCTACTCTAAAAGATTGTAAAAAGGACATTTCCTTTAAAATAATTATTTGAAAGGTCGCAAAAGTTTTGTCATAGAAAATTTTTCATAATGTGGATTTTCACAATTTTCAGACAGAGTTTTAAAGTAAAAATTGTAAAATGATGAAATTATTTTTTTTATCCAATTGAAAATTTGTTACTTAGTATGTGATAAAGAAAAACTTTTTATTTTTATTTACATAATTGATAAGTTTTCTATGTCAACACTGGTAGGAAAATATTATAAAGAGCCTCTAGTGTTTTATGTAGAATTGAAATTTGTATCTGGCTACTTGTATACTGTGATCTCTGTAACGTTAAAGGGAGCGAATATGTATATAATGAAGTTGAAAGAGGAAGGATGTTTATTGAAAACAACAAATGTATATCCTTTCTAGAGAAGATTAATATTATCTATATAGAGTATATATGTATTTGTGTGTACAATATACATACATACATGTATATATAAATAAAAAATAACTTTAGTTTTTGTTTACAAAGTGTAAATAATTTATACTCAAGAATCGGTGTACAAGAGTACCACTGACGTATAATATACAGATCTTATAGGGATGCAAAAAACGACCCTGTCAGGCTCAAACATGGTGAAGAGTTTATATTACATAAAAATAAGTGAGAAATGTGTATAAAAATTATAATGCCTGTAAAATTTTAGAATTAGAATCATTTTATTATATTATATAAAATTGTTACTGCAAAATGATAGATACGAATGTTGTAAATATAAACCTATTTACTTATTAAGAAAGAACATTTGATTGATTTATTTTTGCACCTATCCCAAAATTAATTTAATAATATTTATTCTTTAAAATTGTATAAATAAAGAAACGTTAGTTTATTATAAAATATTTTATTAAAAAAATGACATCTAGTTATTGAAAAAATTCAACGTTGTCTGTATAATTGAGGCTGAAGTTTTAACATTACCATCGTCATCTTTAATTTCACTATAACTTAATCTACCATTTACCACAATACCTTGACCTTTTCTTAAATAATTTTATACATTTTCTCTCATACTTGGTTTAAATACATACAGAACCATTTTATTATATTATATAAAATGGTTACTGTAAAATGATAGATACGAATGTTGTAAATATAAACCTATTTACTTATTTAGAAAGAACATTTGATTAATTTATTTTTATACCTATTCCAAAATTAAATTAATAATATTCATTCTTTAAAATTGTATAAATAAAGAAAGTTTAGTTTATTATAAAATACTTTATTCAAAAAATGACTTATCTAGTTATTGAAAAAATACAACGTCGTCTGCTATAATTGAAGTTGAAGTCCTAACATTTCCATCGTCATCTTTAATTTCACCATAACTTAATCTACCATTTACCATAATACGTTGACCTTTTCTTAAATAATTATATACATTTTCTCTCAAACTTGGTTTAAATACACACACTCGATGCCAATCAGTTTTTTGCATATAGTCACCTAAAAGCACAGTTTAGTGAAATTCGTTATCTCAATACAAAGAATATATTCAAAAAAGTCATACCTCCATCATATTTATAATTTATATGTGTAGCAACAGAAAATATTACAACAGGGTGCTCTTCGTTACCACGTTTTTGAGGTTCTCCACCTACTCTCCCAAGAATAGTAACTTGATTTATTGCTGCAAATTAATACAACTTAAATTTTTTGTTTAAATTATTTTGATTAAAATGGGTGCATGTACATACACTACATATTAAACTCTAGTCTTATATTTATTGAATAAGTGTAAAAGTTTTTTCCTCTTAACTGATTTTAATATTGACTACACTGTTCAAAACAATATTATATTATATATAAAGTAAAAGAAATACCAGATTTAAATAATTTAATGAATTTTTTTGAAATCCATATAATAGATTATCGCACTTACTTTTTTCTATTTTGGCATTTACGTTTAATTCAGAGTTGTAACGCGTTGCGGCACAATGAATCCTCCTTTGTAATTGTTTGCACGTGTTCAGAAAGATCTGAAATGAGCAAGTGTTTATAACCTTAAAAATTACTGTTTCTTTAAATATAAAATATAAATGTATGTAAAAGTTAATTGCACAATTCCTTTTACCTTGTTTAACATCATTTTAGGAAATATTACACGATTTCGTTATAAAGTTAAATCATCAAAAGTATTTTCGAAATATGAAATAATAATTTTTGAATTACTTAGACGCGTGATTTCCTAGCTAGTAAGCGTGATGTCATGATTGTCGCGCGCGCCAAACAAAGTATAGAGACTAGAGAGTCGTAGACCCGACCGGGGCAACTGGGTTGCGTTTTGGTCTCTTTTTACAAATTTTTACGAATGGTAACCAGCACGCACTGAACGTGCACGTTATGGAAATGGGCCAGGGGCGGGACAGGGGAGCAAATTACGAAAGGGGGAAACGTATCAGATCAGCAATAGTTCAGTGTATTATAAATATATATATACATATATATATATATATATATATATATATATATATATATATATATATATATTACTATACATATACTACTAAATACTTTCGCCAGCTCTAACTAAACCCTATACCATAACTGACCATACCTACACCGAACAACGCCGACGCATCGCGTTGCGTTTTTATTCAGCTTCAATCTCAGAAAGAAATAAAAACTTAAGAAGCTCTCTGATATCTGGTAAGAATATGTATAAAATTCAGAAATATATTATTTAACGATTATCTCTTAATTTAATTTAGTTGCTCAATAATAGTCATAAAATTTAAAGTTCCCTCCACTTGCATTAATTTACCCCATGCTTACACCGGTTACTCATTTAAGTATAATTGTATATATGTATATACCGTATAGAAAATTCTATCATAGTGTGATGTATATATATATATATATATATATATATATATATATATATATATATATATATATATATATATAGCTTTACTAGAGATAATAGGGATCTCTCTGGTTCTAAAATATCAACGACGGACCACGGACGACCATCAGCCGCAGCCGGGACCTCCCACAAATAATTGTGGAACCCTTCGAATATTTTTGATACGTGAATAATTACAATGGATACGCGTGAAAAGAAAGACGGAAATAAAAAGGAAGAAGATCCACGTACTTATTGTAAATATGGTGCAAACTGTTTTCAAAAAAACCCAGATCATCATAAAAAGTTTAAACATCCTCCCGTAAGTTTGTTCATAACCTTTTAAATCAAAGTATACTTGTTTTTATAAAGTGTTATTAATTAATTTGATTGTATTTTAGAAAAAAAATAGTGAGAATGATGCTGACGCTATTAAAAAAAGAAAGTTAGTGGATACTAAAGGAGACTCTTCTGTTGATGAACCAAAAGCTAAAAAACCACATGCAATCCCAATTTCTGAAAAGACTGAAGGATCAAAATCAGAAGTTGTTGAAACTGAAAAGCCAAAAACTGAAGTATCAAAAACTGAAAAACCAAAAACTGAGGTACTGAAATCAGAAATATCAAAAACTAAAGCAAAAATTGAAGTAAAATCTGATGCGGCAAATGATGTGAAAACTGATGCGAAAAGTGATGCGCAAACTGATGCGAAAACTGATGTGAAAACTGATATGGAAATTGATGTGAACACTGATGTACAAACCGATGTTAAAACTGATGTAAACACTGATGTGAAAACTGATGTTAAAAATGACGTGAAAAATGATGTGAAAAATGATTTGAAAAATGATGTGAAAACTGATGCGAAAATTGATCCGAAAACTGATGCGAAAATTGAAGCAAAAATCGAAGAAAAGCTGAAGCAAAAGCTGAAGCAAAAGCTGATGCAAAAACTGATGCAAAAATTGATACAAAAACTGATACAAAAACTGATGTAAAAACTGATGTAAAAACTGATGTAAAAACTGATGCAAAAATTGACGTGAAAACTGATGCAAAAACTGATGCAAAAACTGAACCAAAAACTGAAACAAAAACCGATGCAAAAACTGAAACAAATCTTGAAACAAAACTTGAATCAAAAACTGAAGTAAAACCCGAAACAAAAACTGAAACAAAAATTGAAACAATAACTGATACAAAAACTGAAACAACAACTGAAGTAAAATCTGAAACAGAAACTGAAACAAAAACTGAAGTAAAACCTGAAACAA
Organism: Sycobia sp. Sy_11; assembly: GCA_018907035.1. Lineage (NCBI taxonomy): Eukaryota > Metazoa > Arthropoda > Insecta > Hymenoptera > Epichrysomallidae > Sycobia > Sycobia sp. Sy_11. The sequence continues at coordinate 1,021,761 of JACCIC010000140.1, forward strand.
AAACTGAAGTAAAACCTGAAACAAAAACTGAAGTAAAACCTGAAACAAAAACTGAAGTAAAACCTGAAACAAAAACTGAAACAAAAACTGTAACAAAAAATCAAGTAAAATCTGAAACAAAAGCTGATGTAAAACCTGAAATAAAAACTCAAACAAAAACTCAAACAAAAATTGAAACAAAAACTGAGATAAAAGCTGAAGTATTAAAAACTGAAGCGTTGAAAACTGAGACACCAAAAACCGAAGTACAGAAATCTATAGTAAAGAATGAAGATTTATACGTCGACGCTCGAAAAGTGATCGCTAGATTGTTTTTGCTTGCAATGCCTAATGATTTTTATAAATTTTATGATTTTTGCAGTGAATTAAAACCCAGTGATCCTTCAACAGCATTTAAAATTGCAGAGATAAAATTAGTCGGACCTTATGATGTATTAAATGGTCTTATAGCTAAAAATACACCATATCACGAGAAATTTTTAACACATTGGAGATATTATTATGATCCTCCAGAATTTCAGGTATGTAAATAATATTTTTTATTACAAAGAAAAATAATATTGAGATGAACAACTATGTTTTAGACTATATTAAAAGGAAATGATAAGGAAGAATTACATTTTGGATATTGGAGAGATAGACCAAGTTCTGAACCAATTTTTGTTGCGGTAAATTCTAGTAACATTAATCATAAAATTAAACCCATTGGTGAAAATATCTTTGGTGCTGTAGCGTAAGCAATTTAGTGTTAATATAGTAGCAAAAATTAATAATAGTTTTAACATCGATATTTTAATTATTTTTTATTGTTTCAAAATTTAAGGAATTATTTGGAGGAAAGGGTGAAAAAAGCGAATCCTTTTGAAAAATCAGGAATCTCCAATCTTTTAGGAAAATTAAAAAATTTTGCTAAAAGCAATAATATTACTTTAGACGCTCAAACACCTAAAATGAAGTCAAGAGAGAAGAATGTAGTAGCGAGGACAATTCATGGCGCTGGCATTGTTTGTCCATATAACAAGAAATCAGAAGTAGGGTATCGAGAATTATCTGTAACTGATAGTAAGTAAAAAAGTTTATTTCTTAAACTGTTTAATGCTTACTATATAATATAAATTTTCTGTTATAGATCAATTATTAAAAATCGTTAAAAAGATTGATGAAGCAAAAGATGATGAAGAAGCAGTAGGTCCTCGCACTGAACTTTCTGAAGTTGTAAGACTTGCTACTATTGCTGGAGATGAATGTGATTTTGGTACATGTCTTGAATTAGGACATGATCTATTAAGTACTGGCTGTGTTCAAGTACAAAATGCTGCTTTAGCAGTATTAAATATTGCATATAATCAGCTCGATCGTCAGCTATTTTTAAAAATAGTTGAAGCTCATTTAAAAAATCGAAAAAAAGGATCAAATACTAGTGCTCTCTTAAGTGTATCAAAGGATTCTATTAAAGAATAATAAACGAATTCTTTCTAATTTAATTTATAAATAGTTTCTATATTATATAATGTACCATTTTTTATTATAATAAAAATGGAGTTTTTGTACATTTTAGAGATTTAGATTTTTTATATAATTTTTTTTCTTATTTTGTAAATAATTTCAACAATACAAGAGAAGAGTTGGTTTTTATTTTATTTTATTGGTTGTTTTTGTATAATGAACTTAGGATTGTTTTAACAAGAATTACAATTGTGTAATTATTATATTATATTATTGTAATATAAACATTAATTTAACGCCTGTCCGTTTTTCCTATTGTTCGTTTGCCAGAGAATAAATGTTTAGGCATTTTGTTTCCAATAAATCTATCTGCTTCACCTTTGAGACCCTTTTTAACTACTTTTTTCTTGATTGCCTTATGTGCTATTTTTCTAAGTTTGTCCTTCATCTAAAATACAAAAATGATAGTATATCTAGTATACTTTAAAAATTTGTTTATTAATATTTTTAAATTATTTACCGTCACATCTTTAACACCCATTTCATTTCTAGCAGGCTTTGAGCTGCTGCGAGCTCTTGAAGATGATTCTACGCGTCGTTTACGATCAACGTTTCGCGACTCTGATCTGCTGCGTTTTTTCGTTTTTGTAAAGTGGGCCTAAAAAAATCATTATTTTTCCATTTTAAAATTTAAGAAAATCTAATTTATGTAATGTAAAACTTAATCAATATAGTTACATTTTCTGTATCTTCCATATCTACTCCTAATTCTTCCATTTCACTTCGAAGTCTTGACACAGAACGATTACGGGATCTAGCAGTTGCTGTACGAGGCATTACGGGCTTAGTCGATTGTTTATTTACTCTTGTTTCATCTTTCATAATTATTTTCTTTTCTCTAATTTGTTTTGCAAGCATCTGAATATCTCTCATTGTTTCAGTTAATTCTGGAACCTTGTAATCATATATACCTGCTTCTATTCTAATATTTTCTTCTTTTTCTAATACATTAAGTTTCTAAAATTTAAATATTAAAATAAAAATTTATCATTAATGCAATATAATTTTGAAGTAAGAAATTACAAAATTTTATTTCATACTTCAAATATATCGGGATCAATGTAATCTGCAACATTATGACCTTCCCAAATTTCTGGTATAATATCATATTTTTGATCACCCTCAATGTCATAATTCTTTTTAAGATCTAAAACATAGTCATCACCCATCTCTTCCTCAATGTCTCTTTCTAATTTTCGTTTTCTTTCATTTTGAATTGCTGTCACCAGTTTCTTTTTTAATACAATTTCTGGTATACATGGTGGTCGTTCTACACCATCTCTTGCTGCTGGTTGAGCTACATGTAAGCGATTTAGGATATTTTCAACCTAAATATTTATGAAATAATAATTAAAAGAATTATAACTGGTATATTTAAATAAAAGAATTAATTAGCTTACCTTCTTCGTTTTTACTTTCTGATCAATTCTGAAAGACAATAATTTTTCACAAGCTTGAGTTTTAACATCCATTATACCAAAATCTGTAACTGTGCTCATTTCAATTAAAGGAATATCTTCATTATTTTCAAGATCTTTTAATATACTTCTTTTCTCACTGGAAAGTTCTTCTAATCGTAATACATCAACTTTATTTACAACAATAATTAATGGTTTATTTAAAAATAAAGGTTTAATTGATTCAAACAGCTTCCTCTAAAATATAATTTTCTTTTAGTGCTGTGTAATTTATAATTTAAACATTAGAACTACTTTATCTTTATACCTGTTCATCTAAAGAATGACCACATTGTTCAGATATATCAAAAAAGTACAATACTGCAGCTCTAAGATGAGCTAGAGCTGTTATAGCTTGCATTTCAATAACATTTCTTTCTTCTAGAGGATGATCTAAAATTCCAGGTGTATCTATTACTTGCCATCTTAGGTATTTGTAATCTGTGTGACCAACATATAAAGATTTCGTAGTAAATGCATATGGTTGTACTTCAACGTCAGCTCTGGTGATCTAAAAGTAATCTATAATTAAGGTTTGATAGAGATTAAATTTTAAAATAAAAAAATTTCTTACTTTATTAATAAAACTACTTTTTCCAACATTTGGAAAACCACAAATAATCATGGTTCTTGTGTAAGGGTCAATGCTTGGTAATCTTGCTAAATGTTGTCTTACTTGCTCTAAATAAGTTAGGTTTGTTGCTTGTCGCTTCATAATTGTTGCCATACGACCAAGAGCAGCTTTTTTCAATTGTTTGCATCGATAAAGAGAATCACCATACTTCAGTAGCTTTACATATTCTTTTGCAACACTAAATATAACCGAAATTATTAGGTATTAGAAAAGTTTAACTAAATAAGCAAAAGCTGAAAGAAAAAAATAATAACAAACCTATCAATTAAATGTCTAGCAGTATTTATCTGACCTAAAGCTAATTTATAATGATCTTTATCATATAGAACATTCATAAGGTCAGCATAAAAAGGATGAACATCATCAAGCTTTGGAAAATTTTGAATAATTTCACTTAGACGATCGTGAAAAGTCTGTTGTGTAAACTTAACTTTTCTTGTATAAAAGGCACGAATTCTAGAAATCGCATATTGTTTATGAATGACAGTCGGAGTTTTGCGCTGTACTTTTGACAATGTTATGTCAACGAATTCCTGAAACAAATAATAAAATGAAAAACATCATAACATTATAATATTACATAATTATGATTTTTTTATAAATTCCAAATTTTAACCTATATTGGAAGATTTTTTAGTATACTTTATAAATAGATATTTAATATTATTTTTAATTCAATCATATAACCTATAAATCTCAAATTTAATTTACCTTAGCTGTTGGAACGACAGCGATTTTTTTAAAATTGTACATTGCCATGATGATTCTTTTTATTGACTATTTTAAAAGTAACTACCTATTGCTGAAAAAGCGATGACGCTTTTTTTTAAATAATATTTAATAAGTCATGCGGCATATTGTGTTGTTTTTCCACGTGCCTGCATGCTTGAAAAGATAAATTGTTTGAAATTTCGTTGTTCGATGGCACTAGTGGGGTTACGATTACAGCGCCACTTTTTTGAACTAAGTTTTTAAAATATTTCTCAAATGGTACAAAGTAAATTTTTTTATCATCGACACCAGATAACATCATAATAAAATTCTATTTTTTGAGTTTAAAATAATAAATTTGATAATAAAAAATATACTAGATAAAAATATTAATTACATATATATTATATTTGTTTTTATTTATATTCATATTGTAGCTGAAAATAAAAATAATCTATAAATAATAAAAATAAGGATAAAATAATAATAAATGAATTTTGAATTTTCATATAATTGAATAATTGACATGTATTTTAGAAGATGTTGTAATTTCTTCATTATAAAATTATTAATGAGCATGAGAAAAAAGCGTCATATAATCTTTTTACCACATGTATTAAGTGGATAATATTCAGAAGTTGATCTTGTCGATAAAACATATATGAATCAAGTCACGAAAAAAATTATTTAGTATACAACGAAATACATCTTTGTCACATACGGGCGAGTAGCTTTTATTAAAACATTTTATAATAATATTTTGTGAATATTGAGAACGATTTAAAAAAAAATTTTTTGAGTATATATATATATATATAGACAGTTTTAACGGCTATTACACAGTAACTTTAATTTGGCTATTTTATTGCATATATAACATTAAGATTAAAATACATTATTATTATAATGATGGGTTCTATCAGAGGTCTCTCATAAACCACTTACTTAATCCTCCTTTAGTCTTAATTCAATCCATCCCCTTTCTCGTGTAAACGCTTGTACCTTTGTTCCATGTGTTATATATATATATATTATATAGCTTTTCAACCCAGTTTATATAGCCTTTCATTATACCATTCCCACTTTCCGTAGAATTTTTCAGATTCGTTGGAAGTTTATCAACGGTCTATAATGATTATAATGAATAAACATTTTTCAACTAAAAATTCGAGGATTCATTCGTTAAAAACGGAGAAATATTTATTATTGACGATTCTCTTGAATATTGTTAAGGATAACCTATTTGTTTTATAAACTATAATTCAATTTATCATAATTTATATGTATCATACAACATACGAAATAGATTATTTCGTTCATATACAGGTTATATAAATGGAGGATAATTTCAGTATGTTTACAAACATTTCTTAATTCGTATGAAATTTTCTTTCTTTTTATAAAAACAAAATTCCAAATATACGATCGATACAAGAAATTCATAAATTTTTTATCGGTCTTACAGTCTTTTCTTATAAACTAATATAATTATGATGGCGGTCAGACTTTTTTTATTTACAATCAACCCCGTAGAATTTAAAATATGTAAAATCTAAAATTATTTGTGAAATATCTGACTGTCCCCGCCCACTTTGGCATCTGAAAAATCCGACGTTTCGAGCACGTCTTCAGTTACTTTTCGTTGGATACGAGTTTCCGTAATAATTATATTAGGATATAAAAAAGTCTACAGGACAGGTAAATACATTTATGATGTATACTAGTGATCTACAATCATCATAATTATAAGCTTTATTTGGCAATATGCGAGCGTGGCCCAGTAGGAACGGGACATTACTACTCAATAATAATGTTTTATATTTAAAAAATTATTCGTTCAGAGTTATGTATTGTTTTTGGTACTCCAACAGGCATTCGAAATTTTCTTAAGTTTCCGCTCGTTCATATATATATATATACAGGTACAGTAATTTTGATATTTCCGGCCGAGTTTAAAGCTCTTGCGAATTCGTGAATTATTTTAATGAACGGGGAAAGTCATAAACTTGGAAGAATTCTAAGAAACTCACAGGAGACTGCGAATTCGCATTTGAAATTATTATAGCTGCCGTCCTAACCCGAGTTCGTAGTGAATTGCGAATTCGGTAAATATGAATCGCGAATATTTAAATATTTATACTTGATTGTAAAATTTATAATATAAGATAACGTATATATTTAGTTGGATAATTCATTTTTTTCAAGACAACTTTGCTTCTTTCCTATTTAAAATATTACAATTCAAATAATTGCTTTTCCAATCGAGTTAATTGCGCACCCCCCCCTTTTTTTTTCATTAAATCGGCCGATCAGTTGCAAACATTTCACTCGCTATTTTTCAGTGTCGTAGATTTCTTTTTATCAAAATTTTTTCACGAAATTGCCTATTAGCCTCAGACGGGAAAAAGTGATTCGAGCACAACGAAATTAAGCATTTCTCTCATCGACATCGTGAATCGCGACGTTTACACACGAGCTTAACGAAGATTATTTCTCTTTTCATCCACATCGGCCGATGCACAAAACTGTCCCTCGCGGCTATTACACTTTAGCCGCGCCTTCGCCAATCGTCCGTATAGAGAGAAGGCCGAACGATGATAGCCCGCATCGATGTTTCATCCACCGCGGAATCACACGGAAATTTTCCGCGGTGCCCATATCGTCGTCGCCGCGACTGCCAAGCTCGTTCGGAATACGAAAAAATCGACAATCGACAACGCGATGGCGGGTGCATTACAGGAGCCGATCAGACAGATAGTCTGATATTTTCTTATTGGTCCAAGAACCTCCGTGTCGCGGTACATTTTTCAGCTGCGCTGTAACTTTACGGGCACAGAACTGTCAATAGGTACGGGGGCAGCGAGCCGGTATAATGAACAATTGAGGTCGAATAGGAATTCGAGCGTATGGAAGTGCACGTGGGCACGGGCACTGTGCTTTCAAAAATAGCACGAGGGAGTTTTGTGCGCGAATGACGCCTGAATAGCAGAATTTATTGAGAAACGTTATCGTCAACTTTATTCTCAAAATGATGCGGATTAAGAAAAAAAAAAAAAAAAGAGAGAACAAAAAAACTGCTAGCAATAAAAAGTACTTGGAATTTCTCGGAAAATATCCTTAATTTTTTTTCTCAATAAGTTTTAAGCAAATTTTTCGTCCGTTCAAATGATCTTGAAATAAATTCTGATGCATTTTTTAATTTATTATCAAATATTTTTGTTCTTGATAAAATTTTATTTTAGATCCTCGTTATATAGAAAAAAAGCTGTCAGCTATAGTAAAAATTAAATTTCATTAAAAAGTAATTTTTATTAATTTTCAAACTGAAATTTTTATTAATTTTCAAAAGCATGTTTATCAGTTTTCATAAAATAATATAATTTTCACGACAGTCCCTGAAGACTCGCCAAAGCGGTTCGAAACGTCGGACGTAGCAAATGCAGAAATTTGTTAAATTCGGTACTGGAGGCAGTCAGGCTGTATTTGACTAATAGTAGTGTATTTATTGCTATTATTTATTAGTAGTAGAATTTATACTTTACATTCTATGGAGATGACCATAAACAAGGACAGTCTGATAGTTATTATATAATTATATACATATTTTTTTTAATGTTATTTAACGTTGCTCTATTTATCTACGATGTTCTTGCAAACAAAGATATACGAGTAATTATATTATTTTATCAAAACTGTAAGGTCGATAAAAATATTTGTTAACTTAAATTACAACAGTCGACATAGCTACAGTTGTAATTAAACATTTTTTTTTCTAGTACTCTGAGAACAAAAATGAAATTTTTTTTTGAAAACAAAAATATCTTAGAACTGGCTAGAGTGAATTAAGAAAAATATGATGGAAACTTTTTAAAAAAAAATTTGAGAACGATGTTTCTGTCAACTTTCGGAGTAGTTTGTATTTCGTTAAAATACATTATTTCGAGTCAAAGATTCAGGAACGTTATCGGAAAAATTCTGCAGCCGAGGCACCGTTTTCAGCCAGCTATTTTAATATTCGCGAAATTTCTATTAACTCGAGCCAGTTCTACAATCCAGTAAATACGCATCTAGGCATGCATCTAAAACTTACAGTCACGTGCATCTGGGACGGCACGAAATCAGAGGCAGAGAGAGAGAGAGAGAGAGAGAAAAGGGGGAGTCGCTGATGTTAGATTTACATACGCATATATATATCGCAGTCGAGCGTACGTTTGCACGCGTTAACTTTTACACATCTGTTGCGCGAATTGTTTGCAGTACACATATAGGTAATGTATATACAGATGTAGCAGTCGTCGGGTAGCCGCGACCACTTTGGCCTCTCTCTTTTCTCTCTCTCTCTCTCTCTCTCTCTCTCTCTCTCTCTCTCGCTCTCTCGCTCTCTCGCCTCCAGCCACCTCATCGGGCTCGCGCGCGCAGCCCCTGGTCCGCCGCAGCCGCGGCCGCAGGAGCCGAGCGGCGACGCTGCCCTGGCACCCCCGTCAGGGGCACCGAGCGAGCGAGCGAGCGAGCGAGCGCGCCGCGCCGACCCGGACGCATGCTCCGCATATGCCCAGCGCGCCTGCCACCTCTCCTCCAGTCAGTAGAGCGCGCGACTTTGTGCCGCGAGCACGAGACCAGAGGGAGAGAGCGAGAGAGTCAGAAATATATATATATATAATTGTACATATACATATAAATTGTGTGCGTGCGTGTGTGTGTGTACGCGCGAGCGGGCGCGCGCGCGCGCGCTCTTTCCATCCATCTGCTTATCTCTCTCGCTCTCACTTCGCTCCCTCATCTCTCTCTCTGTCGCCCTTACGCGGCTCCCCCTTCACCTTCCGTCCGTGGAGGTTCCCGCAAGAAGTCGCGCGAATCGTCGTCGTCGGATGGGGTCTAGCCAGTGCCCGTGGTGCCGTCACAGTGTCAGCGAGTTCAGTGCCGCGCGCCCCTCGTTCTTCGCCTTCCTCTGCTCTCCCCCCTCTGCCCGTCGCGCTGGATCGTCCGTGCGAGCGTAGATAACGAACCCGAGTGTCCCCCAGCCCATCCCTCCCCCTGCCGGCCCCCTTCGCTCCCTCCGCCCCCCAACGCCCCCACCCTCCCCCAGGAGTCCGGCGCCGCGGACCAGCGATCGCGGCATGGCCGATCGCGCGCCGTGGGAGCAGCGCGGCCGCAGCTCGGCCGGCCGCGGCCACCCCCAGCGGAAGCGCCGCCCCGGCGCCGCGAGGCCCCCGGCGCCGTCGACGCGCCGATAAGGCCGGCCGCGGGGACGCCGAGGCCAACGAGGACGGATCCCGGCGCTCGGCGGCATGCGCCCGGGCCGCCGCGGAGACGGGGCCCCCCGAGCCCGCGAGGGATAATTAGCGTCGCGCGGACGTGCGGCAGCGCCAGCCGGTCGCCTCCTGGCCAAGGAGGAGGCGGCGGAGGCGGAGGAGGACGAGGAGGACGAGGAGGACGAGGAGGACGAGGAGGAGGGAAGAGGAGGCCGGGGCCGATGAAATAATAGGAGCCTCGGGCTCTCCTGCTTCTTCACCGCGGCGCGCGGGCGCCAGTGGCGCTCGCTCTCGGACGCCGGGCCGAGGGATAAAGGTCAGTGTGCGACGCGCGGTCGGCATGCTCGACGCTTTTTATGCATTTATCTCTATTGCTGCATGATTTTTTATCCGAGATTTCACCTATATATGTATATCGCGGATGTGCGCGCGTTATTGTAATTAGGCGGGCAGGCGCCAAAATCCCTGCCGGATCTCTTGCGTGCGTGGCTCTGCCCGGAAGAAGCCGTGGAAATCGCTACGAAACGCCCGCTGCCTGTTAGTTGCAAGAAAATGCGCGTACGTGCGTCGTTAATCGAGAAAGGCGGAAGCTTCGCAATGTCGAATCGGCGAAAATCGCCCCGCCGCCGAGAATCGTAGCGGAGAATTTTCACCGTGGCATAGATCCGTCGATCCGATATTCCGCTATTTATCCCGTATAGGATTCCGGCTTGCACCGGGTAAACAGTGGAATGGACGTTGCCTGTGAGCTTCTCGAGGCTTCGTACGGGAAATGCGAGAAATATCGCAAACTCGACGCGCTCCGTGTCTTTAAACGAAGGATAGTGGTCAAGCTAGTGTCGATTCTTTCAAAATCGTATATTTTTTTCGAAATTTTTCTTGGTTTACGCACTGTTATGATTACATCTCTCGTGGAACAAGGCTATGAATTATTTTCGTAATTACGATCGCTACCCAAGGAATCGGTGAAAAATACTGAAATTCCGCGTTAATTCAGTCACTAATGGAGTACCAGTGTAAGCAAACGTAATATTCATTTTTATTATTTTTCTTTGGAATTTATGAGCAGAATTGATCATAAAGCTCGAATTATTCTTTGGAAAAAATACATTTTATATAGTTATATTAAAGATTACTAGCGTACGCTGAGTAACGTACATCGTTTATTGCAATTTTCTTTGTTGTAAATCTTAATATGGAATTTTTTATTCTTTGTTTCGAAAAAGCGAAGTTCAACAAATATTCCGAACATAAATAATATAATAAACCATGCAAGTTAACTAACTAAATTAGCTAATGAGATTTGTCATTTTATTTGTGTCTGATGCTTAAATTTAAAATAAATAATTTTTTGTCAATAAAACCAATAGTTTTATTATAATATATATTTTAATCTTTGCATTCTGGATTCAGTATCGTTTAAATTAGTGTATATAAATCAGAGATTTTATCAGTTCAGTAATTTCGATTAATTTAAATTAACACAGTTTTATATTAGATTTATTTTTTATATAATTTATCAGTGTTAATTAATTGATATAGTTTTTTTCCAACTGCTCATGAATCTAAGTAAACGCATTTTAATCTAAATCTACTAAACAATAGTTAAAAACGACGTTAGATAACCAGTTATATGGCTTTTTTGGCCAATTACGCGGTAATGAATGTATATATGTAGATATCTATAAGGAATATAATGTAAAGAAATTCGAGATTCTCCATTAAGAGTTAGAAACCTCATTATTTTACCATTACAATAATCTCGCAAAGTTTCTGCGTAATGCAGAACTTGAGAACGGAATACGTATATGCTTTGGACATAAAGTAAATTCTCGAATTCTACATATCGAGTTTTCCATAATTCTCCAAATTACATTTTTTCCCTCATCGCATTTCGTTTTATCTCTAATAAATGTAAAAATGAGCAGTATTATCCGAAAGTCATGCCGTAAAGTTTTCTGAATAACAAGAAGTGACGTTGAAACGCAAATGGATTATTGTGGCGCGATAAAAGTAGACCAGCCGACCAATACGAAGCCCATCAGACCTCTTTACTCAGCCGTTACGTGTTACACGGTGGCTTCTGACAGGATCCTGCTTGGACGATGGAACCCAAGCGTCTACTTTTTCAACAGTCGGTTTTCTCATCTTTTGTTTCTTTTTCACGCCGAAGAACGAGACCCGATGGCCATTTTTTCCATTTGCATTTGCTCATGCATACGGCAGGCGGGAGTGCATTTGCTCGAGCTCGGGTCGCTTTGCGAAGCGACGCGTCGGGTTCGTATACGAAAGTAATCCGTCGCACGGTTACGGGACGGATTTTCTCTCTTCTCTCTCTCTCTCTCTCTCTCTCTCTTTTTCCTTCTTCGCGGACTAAATTCGAATCCGGCAAACGTCGCCAATGGCCGAGCGAGTGCCGCGCGGCGCGTGAACAAGTCGGCCGTGTCGTTGGTCAGTGTTGGCCCGTCGGGTCGCGGTACGGGGCGTTCGATGGAAATTTCGCACCTGCGTGGGATAAGCGTAAGGATGTACATCGAAGTACGGGCAGGCTCGGGAACGGACGGACGCTTCGGAATTCTTAGCTGGGGAGGAGTTTTGAAATTTTTCCAAAAAAGAAAAAAAAAAAACAAAACAAATCAAAAGCCGTAAAAAAAAAAATCCAGAAGAAATTGCGCGATGTCTTGGCTTTTACCTTGATTAAATTTTTTTTTTTTTTTGTCGTTGTTTCGTTATACGCGCTGTTACTTACAGTATCTTATTCCACTATCGCGGTTCTGCAAAAATACTTTACGCGAGTCGTTTTCACACTGTCTTCTTATTCCTCGAACGAATCCGCAAAAGTCGGATCGTATGTCGCTTCAATCGCGATGAAATAGCACGATACTTAAATAAATTTTGTCATGAAATATCGTGGGATTAGAGATTAAAGTTAAGGGATTTCAAAGCTTAAAGTCTCGTTGGCCCCGTGGAATTACGTATAACACAAAGGATATTTCGAATTTCCGACGACGTTCCCGAATTTTTTATTTGTCCGTATTAATTATGATTTATATATGGAATGGAATTACAGTGACGCGCAATGATTGAAGGAAGTTTCTTTTTTCGTTGTATTGGTTATTATTCTTATTCTTATTAATATTCTTATTATTATATTTACGAATATTCTTCTTCTTCTTCTTCTTCTTATTATTATTATATAAATTCGTTTATGTATAGGAACAGTTTTGACCTCATTTACTGCGTAAAACTAAAAAAATAGATTTAGTCCTTTAGTCGCTTGGGCAAGTGAGCGATTCAAATGTTTTTGTTTTTTTTTTTTTTTTGTATCCGAATTACGCTTACAAACATTTTCAATGCGAACGAGGCCTAAATTTCTCGAAGCCGTGTGGAGGGCGCATGCATATTATGCAATACACAGTGTTATTCAGAAATATTCATTTATAATAATTTTAAACGCGTTTTTTTGCCCCTTTCAAGCCTTCTTTCCACCTGATTTGTCGAATATCACGAATCAATCCCTCATCCCTATTATAGCCGCGTTACGTTCGCCCATTTGCCCGTTAAACATTCGGAGGCGCGCAGTTGCGCTTATTATTATTACGATTGCCCGGGGCGCGAAATATTTCATGCGTCGGCTAAAGCAGACGAAGCGCGCGTGGCCGGAGCGCCGGGAAAAAGTCAAACAGTCGCCGGGGCATGAAAAATTTAAGAAAGACACTTTCATCATATAACGTATATCGTCCCGGCGGAAAGGAGACTCGAGAGATACCCTCCCCCCCCTCTCCCCTTATCCTCGAGCCGACCCGCGTGCCTCGTGAATCACACGCGTCGCGTCATCCGTACATCGCACTATACATGCTCTATAATTCTTCCGACGGTGGGTGGCGCGCGCGCGCGCGCGTCGAAGGGCGTTGCGCGCATTCACCCATCGGCCCATTGGCCATCTTTGTGGACTCGGCGCATCAAGCCGCGTGTAATTGCAGAGCGACATTATCGGCAGCCGAAGTTTTGCGCTTGGCATGAATAGTTTGGAAAATCCAGCTAACTGACTGGGAAAAAAAAAAAAAAATTGCACTTGATCGATGTGATCGGCGAAAGGGGAAGGGGATGAGATGTGCATTTACGAACTCGCCGCTAATCGTAACACGGGTGACAAGTTTCAAGTTTTTCATGCCATCACTGACATTCTTACCTATCTCAAATGCTTCGGTTATTTCGATATTTTCTAAAGTATCCAATCTTTTTTCCCTTTTTTTCTTCTCAGATCGTGCAACAACTTAGAATTTTTTGAATTTAAAATTATGGTTTTCTCATCAGATCCTTATATTTATTACGCTGAAACCTGTCTATAAATTTTCTGTTTAACTTTTGCCGGGATGATGGTGTTGGTGTTTGTTTGTTGTTCTGGATCTTTAGTCAAGTCTGCTTTTTCACTTATTTTACCCAAGTCGCTGAACTATTCTACTATTTAAAAATGCTTCACCGAGTGTTCTGCGAGTCTTCATTCAACCTGGTTTCGTGCTTCATCCGGCGTATCTGTCGTGAACAGTTATTTAAAGTTTTTGCTCTGATTTAATTAATTTTTTTTTTCACACATATACATGACTATTTTGTCGCGGATCAACCGAAATAATGGCAGACCTACAAATCTGGGAGACATTTTTAATAATTATGAGACGTACTAATCGAAAAATCTGTAATTGCGGGATTTATCCGAGATTCGTGAACGCGTTCGATGATACTATTGTCAGCGGTAGATTTTTAATGTTCTTAATGACGAAACTAACGTTTTCTGATTTTCGAAAATTCTTTTATTATATTGTTTCGCTAGGTTTTGTGGGGGTCAAATCGACCCTTTTCAACAAAACATATTAAATTCACAATGAAATAAAATTTAAGAACAGAACAGTACGGTGTCGCTCAGTAGAAAGAGGTCGGGTATACCAAGACACGCAGGGATGGGTAGTCGAAAATATCGACTGGTTTGATCGAGCAAAATGAAACGTTCAACCAGTTTTTTTTCCAATTTTCGTTTAAATTATATTAGAATTAAAAATAAATTAAATTATATAAGGTTTGATTTTTTTTTCATGTTATACCATACTTGGAATGTCTATACTTAGTACGGAATTAAAAGAATTATAAGAAGAATTATAAGAAGTAATAAGAAGAATTGGGACAAAAAAGTTATTATTTCATTATTGAATTAATTATTTTGTCGATAAAATTAATTTCGTTATTACAGACTTTATTTTGGATTATTGAAATTAAAAATATTTGAAAATCAATTTAAAAGAACTTAGTTAACAGCCTTTCGACGTGTAATATGTACGGCAAACCCTGGAATACAGGATATAGTTCCTTTAAATTTCTCAACTGATTATAAATTATTACCCTGTGTGGTGTGCATTTCGGGGTAACCGAAATAATCTTTAAAATTCCAGCAATTTCTATGATCACCGTCATAATCAATAATACTTGTTCAATTTCGAAAACGAGTATCACTTGGCAGTTTCGGAATTGGAGGAAAATTTGACGATGCTGTAAAATCGTTCCGCTGTCCAATTGCGTGGGCGGGACGGCGCGAATAAATAAAATATAGGCACAGTATTCGTTTATGCCGATGTCTCGAGCGTTTTATTTGCCACCCTTACTTCGTAAACAATAAAATTACTATAAATAGGATTTTATAATTTGTTTCGCCATCGAAAAAGCATAATACCCATTTATAGGGAATATATTATATTATGCACACAGGTTATTATTGCACTGCCAGTTGAGAGCGAATAGTAATAAGCAGGGTCAATCGTTTTATTACAAGGTAAATGTTATGTACTAATAAATATTTTTATCGATCTTAAAGTCCTAGTATGATGACAGTTAATGATAGTTAGACCTCCAAGGATCTAAGAATCTGTAATATAAAATATGGATTATAACTACAACTACCCATAAAGAATAACATGTTTAGCAAAGGTTGATCCGACTGTCTCCCCCGCTAATTTATCTCTTCATATATGTATATATATATATATATATATATATATATATATATATATATATATTAAAATAATTGAAGATAAACTTGAATTCTCTATTAAATTTTTATATTTATTGATACTTTATATTCTGTATTTAGAAAATAAGTATTACATTATTTACGAAGACTTAGGTTTAGGACATTGACAATGAAGAACCTCAATATCGCTATAGTACATAGAATCTTTATTTACTTCTATTTGTTAATAAAGAACTTTAATATCGCTAAAATATATAAAATCTTTATTTTCTTCTATTTGTAAATGAAAAAAAAAATCCATTAAGTGCATCTATGTTGTACATCAGATGGACCTTTATTAATTCTTTTAATGAATTTTCTCAATGTTTGACCTATATAGGAGGATATACTCCTGCAATGTTCACAATTTATTTTATAAATAATAATCATTTTTTCCGTACAATTATTTTTATCTTTTCTTAATACGATGATTGCATTGAGCATGCAGGTCATTTTATTCATTAGCACAGTATCGTGTTCTTTAAAAATACTTTTTCAATGGTTTTTCATATTTTTAAGGTGTGGAGAGCCAATGATATATTTTTTTTTTTTATTAACAAAATTACTTTTATTAATGTAGTCTGTATTATTCATAATACATTTTTGTATGAATCTCGGTGGGTAATCACTGGGTATTAAAACGTTTTTCATAAAGTATAAATTTATCTAGTATTATAAGCCCGACAGTTACGCGGCTTTATCTACTAACGCATAAATTAGGAAAATTTTTATACGTACAGGGTTGTTGCGTATGAAAATTAACAATCTATCCCAAAATGTAAGTTTCCTCATATTAATTCATATTTAATTTTTTATTATGTTTCTTATTAATATTGTGAAAGAAATTATATTCATCTCAGAGTTCACAGTTCATATATATGTATGTATGTATGTATGTATGTACGTATGTGAATAAACCGTATGTATATATATATATATATATATATATATATATATATATATATATATACGTATTAGTGGGTCAAGAGAAATGTGTGCGCACCGTTTTACCACCTATTGTGTATGCGACATATTCCTGAAAGTTTCGCGATCTCAACTTTTTATCTCATTAAAATATAATTCAACGTGGAATTTGGTAAAAAATTACAGTTTTCACCAATCTTTAATGATTAATTTTAAATTAATAATTTCGAGGTGTGAATACGCTCGTTTAATTTAACTAAAGCCGACGTCGTTATCTGTATAAATGTATAAATTTATAATTTTCTAATCGCGTTTCTGCATCTATTTATCAATTCATTATCTGTCATTAAGATGATAATGCATATATTTACACACACACGCGCGCGCGCGCGCGCGCACGCACACATATGTATCTATATATGCATTTATAATACTTAAATTTTTAATGTATATTTTCTGATTGAAAATACAAAAAATTCTTTACTTTATATATTGTCCATGGAATCATTAGACCCTTGAAAAATCTTTTTATAATATATAATACCTAATTTATAATATCATTTCATTTGAACGAATATATATATATGTATATATATATATATATATATATATATATATATATATATATATATATATATATACATATATACATACATATTCGCACCAGAATTCTTGGCAATCATTTGTCTATTAGAAATTTCAAAGAATTTTCAATAAACCAAAAAGCTTCACAGGTATTTCTTCAGGAACCCTAGCGCATCGATGCTCGAGTACTCTTTTTATCTTTATTTTCTTCTTCCTCTTCTTCTTCATCTTTTTGCGCACCACCGTCCCACTCGCGCGGTCAATTCGCGAATCTCTCGAGTTCGCGATCCCTCGTAAATAAACTATAAATACATCGGTCCGTTCGGTGACGTTTTGTATCGGCGCGATAATTTCACCTTCTTCAAATTGTCGGCCCGCTCGCGATCCGGAAGCGGCTCCGCATAGACACATCGCACGCTTTCGAAACGATTATCTACAGCGAGACTGATTGGTATCGATTGGCGCTTCGGCTTAGTTGGCTAACGACTCCGCGCGCCGTGGTTTATTTAGAAAATTCACGAAACAGAAGGGGAAAAAACACGGGACTCTCGTGGAAAACCCTGCAAAAAGGGGGTCGTGTATAAAAAAAGGGAGGAGACTTTGTTCGGCTTTATCCCCGTTGTGGTGGCCACCGATCTGAGTTCTCGACGTTGTTGTTTATGCTCGAGCCGCGTGAAAATCTCTGGATTTTTGCTTTGCTATTTCAAGGACCCTGTTCAATAATTAAATCCGATGAGTCATATTGCCTGATGAACATATATATATATATATATATACGCACCAATATACGATGTATACACACAAGAGTACAGGCGGTGGCGGCGTCCGGTTGTTCGATGTCATAAACCGAGTCGCGTGAATCGATATTATATATATATTTATTTATTCGGGCACCCCATCCCCTTATTTGTATATATACTGTTTAAAAGAAGAGCGAGAGGGATGGGGAATTTTAGCTGGCTAATTAATGGCTCTGCTGAAAATCCAGGTATAATCCAGGTATATATATATATAAATGAATGACTCGCGGTGGTTGATTTTCAATTTTCGTGCATACTCTGTACTGGATTGAAGCGTCCGCTTCACTCAGCTTCATTTTCTCTGGATTTCTCTCTCTCTCTCTCTCGCTCTCTTTCTCTTTCTACCTCTCACTTTTACTCTTTGCACCTTTTTCTTCCAAGTACCGTCGCGAGATAAACCGACTTCTCCCACATCTCTCTTTGTAACTTATGCAGTGGCGCTGGTGACAGGGCGTGGGAAGAGGCATCTTTCTCATTTATCCCGAAATTCAATACGAAATTGCCTCGCAGCTACTCTTCCATACCTCTTTCTCGTATCTTCCTCGTATCGAATGGGACTCTTTGCAAGACCATCCGTTCTTCCATACGCCTCTCTTATTACATCAGCTCCGTTTAGAATCTGTTACGTCTTAGATATTCCGATCTTAATTATACGACGTTTGACCGACGTTCTAGGTTAAAAATGAGCCCGAGGTAATCTCGATTACTTGCGAAACGAGCCCTGTGAATTTTTCCCACCTTATTACTTTCAATTTCAATTCCTTATACACGTTTGATGCACTTTCCTCGAATCAAAGTGGATCATCACTTTCGAAATCAGATTCGAAGCAAGAATAATATTTCGGAGCGAGCAAGTCCTGATGAACCTACTTTCGCAAATGTACCGTTTCGAATTCCTCGCCATCGCAATTCGTCTCGTTTTCCACGCTTTGTCAGGCGATCGTCTGCTGTTGAGCGCGCTTCGATCGACAGTGGCTGGAAAATTATACATTCGCAAGCGTCGGTTGATTAGAACTTTTTCGCCGTTCCACGGAATCTTATTATACTTTTCTGGAAAGGGGGTTTCCGTATAAAAATTCATAGCCTGGGCGCGGAAGAGCGTCGGATCGTACGATTTTACAGGGTTCATTTTAGAGGTAAGTCGGAGTGATCGCGCTCGATCTGGACGAGATCGGTCGATCATTATAACGTGGCAGCCTGTCGATTAATCCTATTACCCGTGTAACTTGAGCTATTTCACCTTTGCTATACGGATTTTGCTCCCCTTCGTTGAACCGTAACGATCGCGTAAACTCCACTTTCTAAGTGCTCAATCGCCGCTAATAATTATTCGCGCGGCTATTTAATTCCCGGCTCATACGAGCGTTTATCCTGGTGCTCGGTAGTACTTTGCATTATACGCGCGAAATATTGCGCAGACGAAATCTCTCGCTCGCGCTTTCTATTCCCCCCTCTGATTACCTTTCAATTAACACGCGATGGATGATTAATCGAAGTGCCGGTTGATTCATCAACGTATCATTCGTTCTCGTACCGCTGACTTATTGACGAGGCGAGCCCGCCGAGGTTATGGAGGGTTGGGGGGGGGGGTGGTGGGCGGTAGCCGAAGAGGAAGAGCAGCAGCGCGTAATAATTCGTCGCAATCCTTTCGGCTCCCCGGGAAGCGCGCGACGCAGATCTGACGCGAAAACTACAATTTACTCCAAGCTTCGTTTCGTTCTAAAGCGATGGCTTTCGATCGACTCCGTTGCCAGCAGCTGCTCGCGTCTCCTTTTACATTCTCGCGTCGTTCGAAAGTCCCGATGACAATTGTTTACGGACTTCGAATCAGCGCGAAAATGTAGCCGAAGCGAGCTTATAAAGAGCTGGTATTACATAATTTCTTGAAAAGAGTTTCAACGTATCTGCATAAATTCACACGGAATTCGGGCGACGTTTGTTGCTTTGTGGTGGTAAAGCACAAACCCATACAGGGAGACGAACACTTTTCGAACATTTTATAAGATCTTTTTTTCATGCGTTTGCATAAAACGCCCTCGATTTTTTTACGAACTCCAGTCAAACTATTTGGAATCTTTACGACTACTCGCCAGAAATCCTTGACAAAATTCACCGGGACTCTTTGGAAAATAATTCGTCTCCTTCTCGGATCTGTTACATAATGAGTACCAAAGTTTCCGAAGAAAGAAATTTCTGAAGAGTTCGACTAACAGCTGCAGGATAGGACGATAAAGAGTTTTAATTTATGAGAAGTTTCTAGTTGTAAAAACCGCGATCGTATAATTATGTAGGAATCAGTATGGATCTTAGAATTTCTGATATATCACAATTGTATCTATATAATGAGAGAGCGAAAAAAATCCAAAACCGCGAACTCCCACCGTACGTACACCTCTAATAAAGCGCGAGGAGAAGAAGCGGCAAAATGCCCGGGAACTCGGGGCGCGTCGAAGAATCGACGCATCGGCGCGGATTCGCGTCGTTCTTTTTTTACTTTTGAGCTGGCGAGGCGCGTACGTTGCCGTATGTATAGACAGGATGGGGACTGGGGCAGTTTATAATCCTGTATAGTGCCGTGGACATATGTATACGAAGAAACCCCACGGCCGATGTATATATATATATATATATATATATATAATATCGGGAAATATCGTGTGTCGCGCACGGAGGATACGATCGATGGCAGGGTGGGAAAGCCTCTGAAATGGAATTTATAGGAACTTGTTTCAAATGTAATGTTTTTTTCTTTTTTTTTTTTGACGACTTTATTTTATACCAAGCGGGCGGTGTTTAAGATGAAAGACCGCGAAGGGATCTTTGACTTTTTCACCTTATTGTTTATATATATATATATATATATATATATATATATATATATATATAATTCACTGAATTGTATTATTATAAAAAATTTCCCCTAGCTTGGTCGATGGAAGTATGTATACATACTTTTCGGACTTGAAGAAATATGATGTCAAGGTATACCATGAATGTATTGTGCGAACTTAAAATTTTTTTCTTTCTTTCTTTTTTGTTTTCTTTGTTTTTTTCTTGTTATACGCCTTTATAGACAGGCCCATTTTGCTTTGACCTAATGTCTATTCAAGTGTTTATGGGTAATTTTTAGCATACGCAGAGCGTGTCGCAACTATCGATGGCAACTTATTCCGATGAACTTTAAGATTTAACTACGTATTCTTCATGTCTAAATAGTCGATTCTCGGACCAGTACAGCTTATGTAATAATATTGATCCTGAAAATTTTGCATAATCTTACTTATTGCTATGAATTTCATACGCTCAGATACGTTTCTAATGTCACGCGACTGTTAATCGATCGATTTTCACATACTTACGTTCTACGACAACATGGAGTTGCATTTCGGTGAACGATAATGCGATCGGTAAAATAACGCGAATAATACAGATTGCCCTCTAAACTCCGTAATTAACAGCAGGCAGTGCGCCAATTCTTAGCCGGGAAATACAAAACGGCACATACGATACGATTCAATGTACCAGATACCAAAGTTGATTATCGAGCGGATCGTCCAATTTTTGTCCGACATTCTCGTTGCGAGTACGGATTATTTATTTTTTATTTTCTGTTTTTTAATTCGTCATAAATGTTTCCGCGCATTGTGGCCCGACGTAAATACGAAACCCAACTCGGTGAAGAGAGAGAGAGAGAGAGAGAGAGAGAGAGAGAGAGAGTGATCGATTTAAATGCGGTTCTTCGACGTGCCACTTAGGAAAGTACATGTATACGTATAGTGTGGTCCGAAATTCGCGACAGCCTCTGACGGATCAAAGCATTTTCTCGCGTCCAGTGTATCCGCTGCTTTCTGGCGCGATTGTCGTCCGTATTTTGACATCGATAATTTTCTAACGTGCAAAAGTTGGATTGGAAATTCGAATGGAATTTTCCTCTGTCGCTGATTTAGAAAGTTGAGTTGGATTATTTGCGGAATAACGGCTATTATATGCGTCATACGTAACGACGGATGTACTTGTAATCGAATTAATCGAGTCTGGGACTCGTTCGTGTTACCAGAGTTGCCGATTGTAAAAATTACAGCGCTGCCCGGCTATTTCGTCTGAGACTAAAAAATCTACAACAAAAATAAAATTACGATACAGTATCTTATCTCATGATTTTAGCTTCTACATTTTAACTTTTCAAATATTATTTTAATTAAAAACTAGATATATATATATATATATATATATATATATATATATATATATATATACTATAATTTTTAAGATTTTTAGAGGGATAACTACAGGCACTATTTTAATATTCGCCGGAAAATTCCCCGGCTCCTGTAATACAATCGCTCAGCTGTTTATACAATAAACAAAAAAATTACTGAACTTCAGTTTCTTTCTCTAGGCCCACGTAAAAATGATAATAAGATTAGTCTATATATATGTGTATGTGTGTGTGTGTGTGCGCGCGCGTGCCTGTGTGTTTAATTAATTAAATACGAAAGGTCAACCAACGTTTATTTGACGCGAGAACGTCGCGCTAATCCATACATACGCGTACAAAAAGAGGCACTCGCTCGTGCTCTTCAACGCAGTATGCTCGCGCGGACTTGAATTCCTCGCAAAAGAACGTCGGAACTCTCCCCCCCCCCCACTCCCCTCGGCCCAGCCATATATAATAAGCCGTGGCGCGCGCTTATTATCCTTTGGGCCAGCGTGACCACCCATCAGTGCTTATGGCGGGATTACCCGCGGGGTGGGGGTGTGGTGGTGGAGATGGTGAGGTGGAGAGGGGGGTAGTAATGCGCCGCATTCAGCCGGCGTAGTCACGACCGAGTTCCCTATATATATATATTATACCTGTGTACACATCTGTACATAACGAACGCTCTAAACCGCCGGCATATAACTCATTTGGCCCGCGTCCCTTCCACCCCTCCCGGCCTCGCGCGCGAGTGGCTATTATTGGCGAGGTGCGCGGCGGAATTTCGCGCGTTTGCCGCTGGTCGCGGAGGCGCGGCTGTGGGGCCGAGGGCGAGGGGGGACAGGGGCGTAAATTACGAGACCGGCCCCAAGAATTTCGGACTCCCTCCACTCCGCTCGCCCCTCCCCGCCACCCGGTTGTCAACGTCGCTGCATTATGCGCTCGGCGAATTTTTCCGCGGACGCTGCGGTGCCCCCCTCCCACCCCCCCGCTGCTCCGTGTCTCGTCGTCGCGCTTACCGGCTCCCGCTTACCTCACGACGCTCCCGAAGTTTCTAATTAATTAAAGGGCGGTCGCGAGTACCGCACGCGCGCCTAACGGCACGGGGCCGCGTTCGTCTATATGTAGATGTACGTACGTGTACCGGGCAGAATGAAAGTATACGGGAGAAGGGAAACAAGAGGAGGGGGGGGGATTTTTTTTATTATCCCTTTCTGTGTTTTTGTTTTGTTTTCGTTATTTGGCTCTTTGTTCCGTTTCTTTTTCGTTTCGGACAAACCCGTGTTTGTCGTTCGTTGCTTTAAGCCGCGGGAATATTAAGCGCTCTGGACTCATTATCGAGTAACGTATACGCGCATTCGTTCGTTTTTTCTTCTTCTTGTAATTACGTTAAATTGCAGATAATTAGAGAAAGCGTAATTTTTCCCCATTCCCTCCTTCAATCCAAGTTTTTTCAACTTTTCGAATTACTGAACTTCTGGCGGGGCCAAAGTATAAATTTCTCGTATAAAATATAGCAAGCTTAAATGTTTACATTTATTTCATTCTTCGCGACGAAGCGCAACGACATGTAAACGGCATAACGACTCGCGTACAATGGGAATGTGTCGTGCAACGAAACGAACGACAGTCGGAAAGTCATAAATTAATGCTAATTTAATTGAGAGTCGAGGCGAAAGATTTCGAGGAAAGACGAAGTCGTACGTCGAATGTAAAATGAATGCGCGCGTAAGCCGCGACCTTTCTCAGCCTGTTAATTTTCAAGTTTCTTCATTCGAATTCTGGACTGAAAATTTCAATTTTCGGACAAAGAAATTCCGAAACGCCGAATGCGATGCATTAGCTCGGCCCTGGCCCCTGCTCGAAATCATTCGCGGATCTTGTTCTCCGACAATTTTCGCGGCTGTAACGGCGTTCCAAATTTCGTTAACCAGGTCAGTGTTAAATCAATCGTCGGACGAATCCCTGATTTTAAAGCGTGAAGCTTTTAGCCGTATCAAAGATCCCTTTTTCGTATAAACGTCCACAAGTTCGTGATCGCAAGGTTAAACTGTGCATTGCCCGACAAAAATTTCCGACTACGTTCCAAGAATAATACATTTTTCTTCATAAAGAGAAAGACTCATTTTATTCCCCGAAGTATTTGTATAGTCTCGGGATTCTTCCGGGTCCATGGGCTATACTGCATTTGGGCTTGACTTCGATTATAAACTTTCGTGCCCGGCCACGGTAATGGCAAACGCGCGGTTTCGCGCGCCCTCGCGCACCTGTAGTATACTTTGTCCCCCGACCCCACACTGTCCCGCCGCGGGTCCTTTCGTTGTCTCGTTTCTTCCACTTCTTCTTCGTCTTTCTACACGCGGCGCGAATCTTTTTCCTTCTGTCAACTTTCTCGATTTACTCTCTCTCTGGATTATGTATTATATATATAGACACACACACGCGCGCGCGCGCAATCGGGATCTACAGCCCCAACTTCTTACCCCTCGACTATATATAAACGCGGTATCTTTTCTCTTTTGCTTACTTTTCTCTCTCTCTCTCTCTCGTCGGGCGGGAATTTGTTCGATTCACGAACTCTGGATTGAGGTTGTAATATATAATGTCCAAAGCCTACGCAGGATTTCGAGGCGCCCAGGATTTTCTACAATTTATTATGTATTTATACGTGGGTATAGGCCGAAGTTGGAAAAGGTATATATGTATAGGATGCTGGATATTTTAATGGAATGAGGCAGTCTACAACTCGTGGCAAATTTGGGCAGTTGAGGATCTGTACAGAGTTCACGCTGATATCTTCACATATGTAGATATGAATAGAAGAAGTGCGTATCGAAATGATAACTTGATAAATCTAATCCGTAAATTAAACCAAATGAAATAAATAAAGTCATTTGTCGTGTCACTGACGGGCGACTTAACCGTCGACCAAAGAATGGGCGAAACATGCGTAATTTCCTTCGACGTCTATTTTTATTTCAGTACGCACTTCTGTCTTGTCAGATGTTCGATACTGGTCCCCCCCCCCAAAAAAAAATGATCGTTCCAATTTATGGACAAATCCGCCCTAGTCGACCGCGTGACCCCATTCGACGGAGCACAGATTTTATACAGTCGCAATTTCGTCTCGTTAACCAGTCGAATTCGTCGATCAAAAAAAATAAAATAATGGCTTCGGAAGAAGCTCTTTATTTTTTTTTCTTTCAAAATAAAGAAACTTGTTCTTTTTCTCTTTCAAAATAATCCGCCTACTATATGCGTGATACGTCAAGACCGCGACATGGCGCCAAAATCTCGCGTTAACTCGAGCCTTCGCGAGCGAGAGAGAGAGAGAGAGAGAGAGAGAGAGAGAGAGAGAGAGAGAGAGAGAGACAGAGAGAGAAAGTGCGAGAGGAGCCAATGGTCGAATAAACATTTATATTAGACCTTTCTCGGGGAAGGGGAGGGGGGATAAGATTCCACGATGTTGACGCAGCTTTGCCCGCGGATGGATATGGGGTGGTTGATGTAGTGGTGAATCGTTCGTATGTTATCCGAGGTATGGAATATATACATATATATATTGGAGGTACCGAAGAGTATATACTCGCGGTTGTTATTACGAAGAGCCGACTTATTTTTAGCCCGCTTTATTATAATAAACAGAGCGGCGCGCTCATAATAGCCAATGCTCTTTTGATTTTAATAGCGCACGGACGAGCGGAAGCGGATTGCACAGTTTGCTCGGAATTATGGATATCTAAAAATAAAATTTCATTGCATGCATATATATATATATATATATATATATATATATATATATATATATATATAGATGTATAGGACCGAATAGATATTTGATTTTTTGGGTTTGTTTTCATTTGTGTTTATGCTTATAGTTATGAGTACGATAGACACGTAGGATACGAGTGCGTGGCTACTATGATTAGTCGAAATTTCACAAAGCCAATATGCGAAAGTATATTTTTACAATAAGTTAGCGCTGCTTGGGCGGATGATGGCACGACGTTTTCGCGAATTCTTCGCCAGTCGTATATTCTCTGTTGAATTTTGAAAAACCGACGATTTTTACCGTCGCTCGTTATTTTTTTTTCCAATTTTTTTTTCTGATTTTTACACAATTGCTCGACGTCTTTGATTTCTAGAATGAATCACTGCAATTCGTGCGGCTATTTATTCTGTATACGATTAATACAAAAAAAAAAATAATACCCATTCGTGTTACGATATAGTCGATGGTAATTAATGTGCCGCAGAGCAATTTGGCAAGAAAGTTTCTTGCAAAGAGGAAAGGCAAGCCCACTATTATAGACGAAGTCGCGTCTTTACAGTGCCAAATAAATTCGATTCGTTGATTTTCATTAGCTTCGCCATTTACGCCAGTGCAGATCCATTCGAGATCCATTCCACGGACGAGGTTAAAATAGATTTTTTTTCTGAATTACGTTTAAAAAAATTACGCGATTTTATAGGGGCGAGAGGGGGGAGGTAAGTTGGTAGCGTGTCGCGCTGGAGGTTTCGTGAACGTGGCACAGTATTAACGGGGCGCGTTCGTGGTTTATAAACGTTCTCTAAATACAAATATGGATGCGCTAAATTTGAATCCAATGTAAACTACCGCGTAATCCAGTGCATTGTAAAATGCTCGATGCAATCGTCCCTCGAATTCACGTTGGATTTCAATATAATTTTCAATAATTCAAAATTAGCGCTCGTATCATTGTTTTCCATTGTTTCATTTTTACGTATGTAATGTACGATAAAATAGGGAGAATGATACAGGATGATTCATCGATCGATCTCGAGAACATGATAATTATACACATTTCATCCGGATCGTATTTGCTGAATTATTGTTTACCGTTGAAAAAAGTAGTATCGAAAACGAAAATAATTACGATGTATATAATTCAGGATAAATTCGGCAATATTATGCCACCCTCGATCCGTTTTATTTTTTTATTCCATTACGCGATAATTCGCGAGTGCCCCTTTCGCCCCGCCGCGCTTTCCCCTGCGATCGAAGCAAGCTGCAAACCTCTTTCTCCTTCGCAGGGGCTCGATAACGTCGCGGCGACGAACTTTTTTTTCAATTATATAATTAATAGCCCGGTACTGAGGAAGAAGGAGAAGGAGAGATAAGGGAATGAGAGAGAGAGAGAGAGAGAGAGAGAGAGAGAGAGTGACAGAGAGAGTGAGAGAGATAGAGTGAGAGAGAGAGAATGAGAGAGAGAGAGTCGTTGGTAGAGAGCGGGCGAGAGAACGGTGAGCGTATATATATATATATATATATATATATATATATATATATATATATATATATAGCGTAAGAGTCCCGAGCTGCGGAAAGAAAAGCTATTGTCCGCCCGCCAGACTGGAATAACAGAGAGAAGAGAGAGAGGGAGAGAGAGAGAGAGAGAGAGAGAGAGAGAGAGAGAGAGAGAGAGAGAGAGAGAGAGAGAGAGAGAGAGAGAGTGAGAGCGGGGGAGATGAGAGGAAAAAAGAGCTGTCGGTGCGTTTCTCTTCTCCCCTCACCCGCTCCCCCAGCCCTTTGACCTTTTAATTAAAAGGAAACAATCGCCGGCTCCGCGTCCGGGTACGCGACCGATGCAACTTCGACACGTACGCGGAGAGTAGACGAGTGGCCGAATACACGCGTCCGGGTGGAAGGTTAGGGGAGTCGGTCAAAAAACTCTCGCGCAGCGACGATCTTCGCCAGACGTACGTATCCGATTGACTGGTCGTCAGAAGGTGTTATATAAGTTTCTGCCAGATTACTTCTATAATATACATATAGAAGAGAAAATTTTCCGAAAAATTGCTACTAAATGCTGACGTCAGGAGCAATTATTACAATACCACGTGCCGATTTTACGAGAGTACAAGGCGATGAGTGCTTTTCATAAAATTGAATACTGCCTTAATATAAAATGTTATATCTTCATAAACTTATTTATCTTAATTATAAAATGCTCAGAATATAATTTCTTTATATAAGGTTGTCAAATATCTCCCTTCCGCTTTTTTGCTCTTCATTCAATGCTTTATAAAAAGATTTACAGTGGTCGGATTTACTTAAAATATGCGCCGTTTTATTCGATAATCTGTTTCCATCTAGATGGCAACTTCATAATACCCATCTCGTAGAAATTCCTCTCCTTATTTGCGAAGAACTCGGACAAACACTTTTCACAAGCCTCTTTTGAGTCCAAATTTACACCACCAAGGGCATTCGACATGGACAGGAACAGGTGGTAATTACTTGTCGCTATGTCCGGGCTATACGGTGGATGCGATAATATCTCCCATCCGAACTCCCGTAGCTTCTGACGAGTCATCAACGAAGTGTGTGGTCTGGTGTTGTCCTGATGGAACACTGCACCTTTCCTGTTGGTCGACACTTCTGGTCAATAGCCTGCTTCAAGCGGTCCAGTTGTTCACACTAGATGGTAGAATGAAGCGTCTGGCCATATGGGAGCAGCTCATAGTGGATCGTTCCCTTCCAATCCCACTAAACACACAGCAAAACCTTCCTGGACGTCAATTCCTGCTTGGCCACTGTTTGGGACGGTTCACCGGCCTTGGACCACGACCGTTTTTGCTTGATATTGTCGTATGTGATCTATTTTTCGTCGGCAGTCATCATCCGCTTCAAAAATGGGTCGAGTTCGTTCTATTTCAGCAGCACATCGCAGTCGTTGATTCGATCCAGAAGGTTTTTTTGCGTCAAATCATGCGGCACCCAAACTATCAAGCTTTTTTTGTATCCAGCCTTCTGCAGATGGTTTCAAATGGTTTGGTGACTAACACTCATCTTCTGGGCGATGTCACGAAATACCACATGCCAGTCTAACTCGATAAATTCCATGATCGGCATTCGTCGTCATAGGTCTTCCACCGGCTGGCTTATCCATAGTGTCGTTTTCACCGGCTCTGAATCGTCGAAACCTTTCGTCTGCGGTTCGAAGTGATAGCGTATCATCCTCCAAAACACCATTAATCTCACGGAACGTTTCTCTATCGGATTTGTTTTTGACGAAGGAAAACTTTAAAATAACGCGAATTTCGGCGTTAGTGAACTCCATATTTACACATCTATAATTTTTGAACGCAATATCTAAACTAATCATGCATAGCGTCGTTTTGTACGTTATGTCAGGACCTTTCAGATGATCTATAGTATTGCTAGACACGAGCTCTGTAGCGCTTTGTACAAAGCTGCGAAATCCATAAGACAAAAAGGCGGAAGGGAGATATTTGACAACCTAATATTACTCATTATTAAGTCAAAAATAGGAAATTTAATCGACGACAATGAGTCTAATTCAATATATTTGATTTAATGATCTAATTCATTGTTCGAAAATGCAACCGAATGTGTACACGAGCTCGCAAGCACAGAAGCCTAGAACGAATACTTTCTTCGTCACGTCGGACTACGTAGCTCGACCACGAGTATTGGGAACTCAAATGGGGGTCATGATATCGTCATAGTACACGAATATGGCTTTGAAAGCTTTACGTCTAGACGAGCGATATGCTATAAATCGCAGATAAAGCCGCAAATCATAAGACACTTATCTTAAGACCTTCATCTGGTTTCAAGCAGCATCTATCATTTTCTATCACAACGACGAACTGCGCAATATTTGTATTTGATATTTTACAATGTAGTATACAAAATTTCCGACTTTCGCGGGAATTGTTTTACAATTATAAATACGTGAATACTACCTGAGGTCATGGCAAAGATTTCAGTTCCGTATATATTAGGATAGTTCGGCTTAGAAAAAGTAAAAATACATGAGAAGGGGAATCAAATTCAAAACGAGCCAATATAAATGTAAAAGATGCACATAACCCTTTTAAAATCCAATTAAAATAACACAATTGTAGATGTAATGTGTGTGTGTGTGTGTGTGTGCGTCGGGACTCGAAGCATAAAAATATTAGCTTTGATGGCCACTTTGTCATCGGGGAGCTTATATTTTATTTAACCGAAGTCAACCCGCATCAACTTTAAATAAAACGTTGCGATGCTTTCAATTTAAATGCCATTTCAGGCCTCTAATTACAGTTTTATTCGAGCGTATACGTTGGTTTTACAATCCTCCTCCCTTGTGGGAGGGACAGAGTGAAAGAGAAAGCGAGAGAGAGAGAGAGAGAGAGAGATAGCGAGAGAGGGAGGCAGAGAGCGGTAATGAATGTTTAAACTTTGCGCGTAGAGAGTGCTCCATTTAAAATTACGCGTATAGCTCTGGCATAAGCCTATCCTCTCCTATATTATTTATATATATATATATATATATATATATATATTGAGCGTGTCGAACCGTTGCCCTATTCCCGATATTAGTCGGAGCTTAAATTTATTCCGAACGCTCGGTCCGAATAAATTTGCAATGCGACCTTTTAAAGCCCCGGGACAGTGCGGCTGTCCTCGCCTCCGCAGCGAGTGGGCGCGCTTCGTTCGCAAAAATCCCCGATTAGCGGGGCACTCGGAGAGAGCTTGAGAATTCGCCGAGCCTGCGATTCGTATCCGGTTTTTACCGGGTAAGGCGCGATTCTCAGATACCTCGCGATCGTCCTCGTTGGTTATACTTGCGCGAGACCCCGCGCCGGCCGTCGAAGGTGCGCGAACGCGCCTCGTGGAAATGGGATTTCCGCGAGTTCCGGCTGCGAATGTTGATTGAATGAAAGTCGATTCGTCTTTTATGGAGCAGCCGCGGTTCGACTCGGTGGTATCGGGATTTGGCTTTCAAAAAAATTGATTTCGATATACAATGAAACGATCGTCGATCCGGTGAAGTGTGAAAAATCAACATGATTGAAAAAAAACGTCCATTTTTGTAAAAAATACAAGTAAAGAAACTGGAACGTTGTCTCTGTCGTACTTATATCAAATTGCAATTATATTCTTACTATGTTAGATTGGAAAACTTGCAAATGATTATGGTATGTGGATCGATGTATAAAATTCACGGTGTACGTATATTTTAAGTAATTTATGTGATGTGTCGATAATAATAGTATTTTTTCGAGCGATAAGAAAGATTTGATTTGCAATTATCTTGAAAATTTAAATAACATTTAAGTTTCTAATGCATTAAAGATTTCAAATAATACAGTGTAAACAAATCCAAGATTCTTCCAATACGAGAGTTAAATAATCTTATTCAGACCATTATTCTTTTAACTCAGGTTTTGATCTCTAAACAACTCTTTTATACGGTTGATCTTAGTAGGTGTCTGAAATTCCAGTACGAGACTGAGCAATACCCATATCAGTCTTGGGTTTTGGTGAAGCCCTAAAAAAATTTATAGACGATATAATATATATATATATATAAGATTATAAACTATATAATAATTGGGTAAGGCTAGT
This sequence comes from Sycobia sp. Sy_11, assembly GCA_018907035.1. NCBI lineage: Eukaryota > Metazoa > Arthropoda > Insecta > Hymenoptera > Epichrysomallidae > Sycobia > Sycobia sp. Sy_11. The sequence goes on from JACCIC010000140.1 coordinate 1,053,271, forward strand.
TTATCTAAGAATATCGTAAATGTAAGAAATGCATTTGTAAAACTGAGAAAACATAACTATTTCGTCGATTGCGCTTTCAGACGAAACTGCGATGTCAAAATCGTTAAACCGTAATTAAACTGTACAATAGTTCTTTTTCAGTTTCCAAATTTTTTTCTGTTTTATATATAAAATATAGGTAGTTGTTTTTTTTGAGAACGACATTAAATTCATAGTAATACGTTTTATAAATACGGAGTGCCTCGACATTAGAGTCACTAGAGTCATTAGTAAGTGAAATAATTGTTGTACTTTGCTGCCTGTCGGCGATCTTGAATTTGACCCTGGTCCTGGCACCTTCATGGACCTTTCAAAGCAAAGTAAAAATTCACGATCATCGCCAGCTATCAAGAGAGACATGTCGCAACTTGATGTTATTTACTATTTTGTCCCAAAAGTCCACTTTTGCTGTGTGTTATCTTTTTGTTTCAGTACTTTTTCACTTACGATAACCTTCACAATATTTAATGGTCCATATCTCAAGCACTGTCCTTTTCTCGTACTTCGCGCTTATAGAAAACTTCAATCGTGTCGTGGTAAACTACGACATATTTCATTTTTAGCAAATGTCACAGAGATCTCATTTACATAAGATACGTTTGCTCGGTACATTCAAGACTAGGTATATATACTGTTAGATTATTTTAGCCTTCTATAAATAATAAAGCAAAAAATACTTGAAACTAAATATTGGACAGTATCGTAAAAGGATGTAAACATGTGTGCCCGCTGGGTCTTATTACGATCTCTGTCGTAGCTGCCCTGCGTGGCAAATGATTTATGATTTTATGGTTTAGATGCCTGATATTTTTATATAGGTTTTAAGCTTCTCACAAGGGCTTGCAGAGTTTTCTTTATCGAGTACTGTAGTGAGTCTTGCGTTGTCCTTTCGTTTCCCGTGTGGAAATTCATTCTCGAATCTAACTAGTATCGGATAAGTTTTTCTTATTAAATTTTCGGATCCAGAAGGGAAATCTAGTCTGATCCTAGTTCCGATTTGTCCCATTTTTAATAGCTTTTCGTATAGGGAACGACCTTAGATTTTGGTAGGTATACCAAGTTAGAAACTAGACAGAATATAGTCAGAAAATTTAGAAATTAAGACGATTTATAAAATATCCTAATTTTGTTTCCTCGATCAAGTGAATCATTGTTTGACTCTTTAATATTTATTTTTTTAAAATAAAAAATATATTTACGTATTTAGGTAACACATACCATTTAATTAGAATTGTAAATTATTTTCTATATGCATTACTACGTATTACGATTTACAGTTAATAATTAATAATTATTAATATTTCTTTTATACTAATTATTGTAAATTTTAATGTTAAACACCTCTGTTGAACTAATAATATTTTATTCGATGAAAAAAATTCCGACCTCCGCTGAGTATCGAACCCACGACCCTACGATTCGCAAGCTAACGCATTATGCACTAAGCTAAAACGCAATATGCGATTATGATACTATATTTTGCATATGACCGTACAGCACTTAAGACCAAATAATAATATTTTATAAACACAAGATAATATATACATAGTAAATCAATTTTTTCAATTCTTTCCCATGTTGGAAAGATCTGTGGGTGTTTATATATATATATATATATATATATATATATATATATATATATATATATATATATAATTTCTGTACACATAAGGCCTTGACTACAAAAACATCGATCTTTCCAATATTAGAAAAAGTTGAGGAAATCTAACTAGAATCAAAATAGAAAGCCTAACCATTTCCTTACTTTCTTACTATGCAGATTCCGCCTAGAAAAACGTTATTCTTTCCGAAATAGGGAGAAGTTAAGGAAATCTGACTAGATCCAAGATAGAAATCCTAATCATTTCCTTTAGTTTTCTGCTTGTAAAATTTTGTCTATACAAAACACGTATTTCTTTCAAGAATCAATAAAAGATAAGGAAATCTGAATAAAGTCGAGAAAGTAATAATTAATATAAGATGATTATTAGATGATCGAAGGGAAATCTAACTCGGATCTGGCGAGATTTACCTACATGAGGAAATCATCAGTAATACTGACTAGGATCTAGCCCGAACTAGGGATATGCCGAATATATTTCTGCACTGGTTGAACAGACGTCTTTTTCTTTCCTCGTTTGAAATAAAGTTCATGTTAAAAGATTATTTCGTGTGTCTTTATTTTAATATTCCACCTACTATATTTAATTTAATAAAATTCAATATATATATATATATATATATATATATATATATATATATATATAGAAGTCGATTGAGTTGAAAGTAGTCGTCTCGTTAGAACGTACTGGATTTAAATAACTTTCATTTCTCTCTCTCTCTCTCTCTCTCTCTCTCCTCTCTTTCTCTTGAAAATTCACTGCTAATTAAATGGTTATTTTATGCGAAGGAGAGGACGAGTGGAAAATTTTCCGAAAGCCGTATCGTCCAATTATAAGGTTTAAAATATTTATGAGCCCGACGGGAGATGGGAGCAGCGAAATTTCTAGCCGGAATTCCCGTTGATTTAGCTTCATTAATACCGGGCTTCGCTTCGCTATTTTTGTTAACAATTCATTTGGAGCGCGAGGTTAATTATTAAATGAGAGATTACGCCCGCTCGGCGGTGGTTACACGGCGTGAAATGAAGAAGTAACTTTCCCATTATTCATTATGGCAATTTGGGCTGAGATTTTACATATATATATATATATATATATATATATATATATATATATATATATATATATGGCACAAGTACACGATGAGTATGACAATTTATGTTGCAACAACTCGTAAACGAACTTTTAATTAATCACACATCTTCCATGAAATTCCATTTACACTTTGAAGTTTTCTACATGTTCATGCTTAAAAACTTTTCACGAAACATCCTGGGGAAACATGGATAAAACGAAACTTCAATAATTACTAGGACGTAAACAATTTTTCTTTTTCTGCGTTTATTCGGAATTTATGACAGCGGATACGTCTCGCACATTCATATTTGGTCATTTCTGAAGGCGTACGACCAGCATTGTTTGTTTTGGTACTCATTTAACTTGTTGAACCATCCCTCGCGTGCGCGTGTATCCAATAGCTCGCGTTTCGAAGCAACAAGTAAAGGCACCGTGCGGCTTTCACGAAGGGACGTATAAGTTCGAAGTTTCTATTTGTCGTGAGTTTTTTTACACCGTTATTTCAACTACGTATATATATATATATATATAACTTTCGATTACCGGCGCGGGCGATAACGTGACTTCGAGCAAAGCGTGTACGTATCTCTCCGTAAATCCCTCTCTCCCTCCCCCACGCGAAGTCCCCCGCCTCGGGCGAATTTCTTTTCTAAGAAACGCAACGGGCAATAAACAGCGAGCGCGAGACAACGGCCGAGACGTCAGAACGCATCAACCCCCGTGAAAAATCCCTCGCGGACAGAGCGAAACAAAAGCGGCGAGAGAGAGAGAGAGAGAGAGAGAGAGAGAGAGAGAGAGAGAGAGAGAAGGGGGGGGTAGTCGAGGCGGGGAATCTTCAGCTTTCGCGGCAATTCCGGGTCGCGTTCGTGCGCGCGCTCACCAGCCTCGTTTCTCCGAGCCCGAGAAGCGCGGCGGCTGGGTGGGGGAGGGGTTAGAGTCGGCGGCAACAAGGAACGAGAGAAAAGACCCTCCCCCTTCCACCCACTGCATCAGGATTACCTCGAAATATCGCGTCTCGAGGCTTTCAACCATCCCCCACCCCCGCAGCCCCCCATCACCCTTCCTAGTCCCAAGTTTGTCCAGTAATAGAGGAGCTAAAGCGCGGTCGAGCCATATCGTGTATTATATGTATATATATATAAACTGTGTTCGTTCGAACATTGTATTATTTCAGCGTGTAGCGCGCAGGCGCAACTTGTGGCTTACGATGCCGTTTCATTATACATGTCGTTCTCCTAAAACGCGGATAATAATCAATGGCAAAGAATTCGTTCCTGCAAATACAGCGATACCCCGACACGAGCGCTCGCTACATTAATAACGGGAGAGTAACGCGGATTCACGAGTGTCGCGATTTAGCGTAGCGCGACTTCAATTCCCGAAAAGTGTCAGCGCACAATTGGTGCGTTGGTAACGCTGCTGATCCATGGGAGACTATGGCGTATCTCTTTTTTTCAAATCAGAATTATGTCAAAGTCCTTTAACAATGACTCATCCTCACTCGTTTTCAATGCTGTGAGACAAAATATAAAGCTTCGCGCGTTCATGCGTATGCTGATAAGTTACTTTCCTAAGGAAAATTACGCGGTTGCTTTGGCGAATTCTGTTGGAAAATTGTGTGCTCCGGGGCAAAGATGCGGAATGTGCCGATCTTCGAGATGAAATTGGGCTTGTGTTAGTCTTCTTTGGATCTTTTGAAAACGTGCTAGTTTTCAGCGAGAGCGCTCGTACTTCATAGGATTCTTTTTTTTTTTTTAAAGATTATAGATAGATACATGCCATTTAACAAAAAAGGAATGTAAGTATTTTCTAAACAATATCGGTTGTTTTTGATAAATTGTTTTATTTGGTTTGCCGATATATTAAATGTATGTTAATATCTCAACGGTATTTGACTCATAATCTTTATTGTTGGCTTGCTCGTTGGGCCTTGGTTTCGACTAGATTAAGATAAGACCAAATCGTTCACTGTAATTTAATTTTATTTTAATGTTTATTGTAGCGCCTGCTATTCCTATCTATTCTTTGTGATTATCTTCTTGGGGGACACTCTAAGCTCGAAACGTGGACATTTATTATATGAAACTTAATAGAACATTTCACGCAGTCCTCTCTCGCGTCGAAGAAGCCTTTGCTCGTTCAATTTCGTGATAATAAAGAGAGGCGAGGACGCGATGCTCGAATGGCATTTTCGCGATAATGCGCATTCCTGGGAGTGTTTGCGCGGGATGCCATCGTACGGCAGGGATCGGGGACGGGGACATTTTCTAAACGCACGAGATTCGAAGGTGTTTTGTAGCTTTAAATACGATTTTCTCGCGGAAAAATGCAGGACGAGCTTATATTAATCCTTAGGCCGAATGATAAAAATATAAAATCTCAGTTTTTTTTTTCTTCTTTAATAAGTCTATTTGCCTTTAATCGCGTTAAATTAAAATTTTAAGGATCTTTATATAGTCTCTGGATCGAGGAGAAAATTATCAAAAGTTCTGGGACGAGCACGATGTTTACGCAGGAGGAGAAAACTTTGAAAAATTTTCCTACCCAGCGAGCAATTTTCAAAAACTTTTTCCCCTGCGCCAAAAATGATTAAATGCGCTCGCGTTTTAATTGGAAAATTTATTAATCGGCCGTAGAAGTTTTCGCAAAATGTTAAAATGCCTCCTCGCTGTTCTCGTGGTAAATTTGACTTTAAGTCAAATATAGTCGTTAAATTAGTTTACACGCGCCACATGTAGCGTTACTCTATCACGCTTGAATATCGATCGCGTTGTAATACAAGCCATAAATGTAGCGTTTGCAAGTTTTTTCGACAGCTGATTTTCCATCTTCGCCCGTCCACGCGAAACGGCGGAGAGCCATCGATTTTACTGTTTATGGCTGGACGATGGAGAATTTGCAATATCGAAATCGATACTTTTTCGTTTGTCCGTCGGTCGTCCGATTACTTTTTCGGAATTACATTTATGGCCGCTGCGCTTTATCTCTCGACGGAGGATTTATCCGATTCGTTGCTCGCTAAAGCTTTCGCAGCGGAGTTGCTTATCGAGCGGGTTATTTTTATTTACTTTTTTTTTTCCACCGGAAACCAAAGATCCCAGTTAGACCGTATTACTTTCGGCGACGATATCTCGGAATGTAACTTTTGGCAAATGAGTCCGTCGGAATCGTATTTTTCAAGATAAGCTTACAACTGGTCTTTATTGAAGCTTTGCAGAAATTTATGAATAAGGTTTCAGAATATTTTTTCTTATATATTTTTTCTTATAAAGGGGTGCGATTACAGTTTGATCTGGTAATGTACATTCCGTAATAGAGATCGTAAATTTTCTACCAAAAAAATAATTCGGACACAATAACTACGTGTAAATGATTTTTTTTTTTTATAAATTATAAACAACAGGCACATATGTAATCGAAGACTTTGGAGCCGCTTTTATAATTTTTTTACAAACTCATTTTGAAACAAGATTTCATTTGAAATTTCGACTAATGCGCTCGATTTGTCTTAAAACTACCAAAAGAAAAAAGCAAAGTTGAGAGGAATTTTTACCCTACTCTTGCAATTTTTATCCCACTAACGAATATTCCTATACGAGCTACATACGTGTACAGTTACAGCCACTCTATTTCGCCCCGATTTCACGCTCGTCCCGCCACACCTTCGTAAAATCATCATTGTGCAGAAGCTCAAAAAAAAAAAAAAAAAAAAACAAAATAACAATAGCAAATCAGCCGCAACGTCGATTACGGCGCGAAGAAGCGCCAAAACGATATTTCAATAAGAAACCAGCTCTCGAGACAGAAGAGAGAAAAAAAAAAGAATTGCTCGAAGCCGTATCAAAGCCAATTCTCCGCTGTGTACAGCGTCGCCCCGCCAGTTTCACGGGGTTTCATTTCGCGCGCTGTACGCGAGCTGCACGCGGGATATCGGGGAATCTTAATAACTTCATAGAAAGGACCAATCTCACTGTATACGGGGTCCCTTTTACAACGTTCGCGCATTTCTGACTTCCTTCCTTCTTTCTTTTCTTTTTCTTTCTTTTTCTTTATTTCCAATCCTGTCCGCGAACGTGAGCCGGGAGCGAGTGATTTCGGATTTTGGCTTTCTCTCCTCTTTTTTTTTTGCGGAGGGGCGGGACGGAGGGATGTAATATAAATTTTAACGCCAACCCTTCCTTCGTACCGATTCGTATTTCGTTGGAATTGCACGCGTTGATTTAAAGCCTGGATTAAAAATTGGCTCTTTACGCTCGACGTGCTTATTCATAAGATCCAAGGGAACGACGATTTCGAATAGAATATTTCGTCACATCGTGTTTTATACAGTTTAAAATTAAAAACTCTACTGACGACCATTACGTACGGTAATATTGATTTATTTTTTTTATCGAATTAAAGAATTCTGATATATTTTATACCTGACTTTTCCCTTTTTTGCAATATATAAGAGTAAATTGTGTTATAGGCGATATACGCCGGGTGAAACATAGTACGTGATTAAATATTTCTACGTTACTTACTGTAATATTAGCGTACTGTATAACTTAAAGCTAACCAAGAAATATAAAATTTATTCATTCTACATTAGAAAATTATTCCGTGTATGAAATACATTTTAATATTATAGTTTTAAAATTTTTTGTATATAATAAGATCTCAATCGTTAATATAGTACACAGAATAATTGTTCTTATATTATGGAAAGATTGGGATGATTTTCATTTACAAACTGTAAATACTATCGTCGTATACCGAATCTCGTGTTGACTTAAAATGTATTGAACAAACTTCTCGTAAATTGAAAAACAAGAAGATTAAAGATACGTAAATACATGATTGCAAACTGGAAAAATAGACATTGTTCCTATAGATACATTAAAAACGTACTTCGTATTCGCTAAAATCTTGTTAATTTTAAGTAGATAAAACAATTGTATTCTGAGACATGTATACATTAAAATCTTTCTTATCAATTTTCATAATATAAATTTTCAGTTGATTTCTTTACTGTTGCACTGTAGTTAGTTATACATTGCCTGATATAAAAAAGCCAATTGATTGATGCGACAATTATGAAAATTAAAGTATGATCCACAAGAATACACACACACATACACACACGCGCATGCGGGCACGCACGTCCACACGCACACAAACACACACGCACGCACGTACGCACACACATAAACGAAACTGTGGAAAAACCATCGGTATATTATTAAATATATTAATTTTACTTCTAACATTGCAATGACTTTCTTGCAGTATCAGAAAATCCCTCTGGAATTAAAAGCTTTTTAAAATCCATGTATATATATATATAGGACTTGAAAGTGCTCTCATTTTGGCCACCAACGAAGCGTGGCCCGATAAGGAGTAAACCGTAAAGGAGAGAAGATGAGAGAGCGAGATATAGACAGACAAATACAAACATGTATAGGCATGTCTATTGTATATATTTCAGATTTCACGAAAAGAGAATCGAGAGCAGGCGCGCGCGAGGTCGAGTCCCGTAGGATACAACTCAGTGGGCGAGAGTAAGAGAGAGCGAGGTAGAAAGACAAGGAACTAAATAGAGACAGAGAGAGAGATGAAAAAGGCAAGCTGATGGTCTGATCTAAATCCTCAGATATAGATCCGCAGCGCAAAGGCGGCGAAGTGGGCCGAGTCGATATGCATATATATATATATATATATATATATGTATGTATAAACCCTCAGAGGGAAGTAGAAAGCGCGCTCGGTGATCGGCGGCGGGTGGAGGGATGATGGCACTCGAGAAACAATAGCCCCCTAAATACCCAAGAGCGTTTGCTCGATCCGTGCTCGTCTGGCATTGAGAAATATATACACGAACACACACACACACACACACACACACACACACACACACACACACACATACAGCGGCCTGTACATATTATACACCTCTACACGAGCTCCAATACACCCCGCAAATTCGACGGCGCAGCCGGGTGCGAGGAGAAGGAGGAGGGCGAGAAGGGGGAGCGGTGTTCAACAAACGCCGCATAAGAACCACTCATGATCCCGACGCGCGCGTCGGCCTCCGAGTCTTGGTTTCCGCTTATCGGACGCATTCGTCTCGGCCTCTCGGGGGAGCGGCGTCTCTCTCTCTCTCTCTCTCTCTCTCTCTCTCTCTCTCCCTTTCTCCCTTCTGAATCATTACAATCTGACATTAGATTAGCGATTGTTAATCCACATTCTGACGAAAGGCGTGTGGATGATGCGCGAAGAGAGCTTGCACGCTCTGCCGACGGTGAATAAACGTTTATATTCGACCGCTCGTTGAGAACCCGTGTATCGCCAGCTTTACGAAAATGGATTATAGCGCGCCCTGTCCTTAAATGTCTACCACCATTAGTAGTTTGTCGTCCACCTCCAATGGGTACTCTATGGGCTAATTCCAAAGTTCTCTGAAATTATTGTATTTAAGAAGATAATAGAATGTCTTGGGGCTGATTTTATTTTTTTTTTCTTGTTTTTTAGAATTTCTTTACTTTTGCCCGTACTGCAGTGTGCATTATTGTGGATAACATCAGTCACGCCACGAACATTAAGAATATAATTTTAGCGGCTAATAACGTCACTCGGTGATTTCCCCATTGTCAATGTTTCTCTACGGCTTGACAATCTTAAAGCCTTGCATTTTCCTGACTAAGAAAGAGAGCGGATCTTCCAAATTGCGTCTAAATACGCAGCCTTGAAATAATGAAATACATTGAAATCACTTCATTTCATGTTGAACGGCGTAATTTTATCGTCCTATGTCTTTCGTTTAATACTTTGCGCGACAAAGCAGCGAGCTGTGCTATTAAAAAAAAAAATTGCATTTTTTTTCTTATCATCTGATTATATCTCCAGCCGGCAAACAGATTCTGGAATCAAAATTCCTTTTTTAATTCGTTTTTTATTCGCAGTGCACGTTTTTGGAATCGTTTGCTTAGCCAATTCCGTGCTAATTTTTCTGATTCTAAATTAATCATTTGCGCTCGTACGCTGTTTACTTGGGGATCGTGTACAATATCACCTGTAGTTGTATTATTATATAAATTTTTTCCTATTCAATATCGTTATTTTTTTAGCTTTTATCTCATGATAAGAACTTGTTTTGGTCATAATCACTATGTATTTTCCGAGTAAATTCTGAAATTTTATGTACCATTAAGGACTATAAGTTCTTGAATAATAAATATCGAATCTCAATCTCTCCCCCTCTCTCTCTCTCTCTCTCTCTCTCTCTCTCTCTCTCTATCTCTCTGTATGTCCCGCCCTCCTCAAGCAGGCGCGCTATCGCGCCTCAGCAGCGCGACCGACGATGTTGACCTGCTTAGGAGGGGTTCGACGAAAAGAGGCGAGCAACAAACGAATAGATTACGAGCTCTCCGGGGGACCCGGGAGCTGGTACGGCCCGCGCAACGAGGTCGAGTAACTCCTTCGCGGCCGATACGTCGAGTGACCGCGATTCGATATCGCGCTATGAATGGGAAGAGATGTGGCTTATCTTGCCATTTTCAGCGTCTGTGAATGTATATATATATATATATATATATATATATATATATATATATATGCATGTTCCCTTTGATGTTCCCCGCACCGTGGGCGGGCGTGAGAAAATTCTTACCTGATTTGGAAATGGCACACGGCCTTGGGCTTCCTATCTTATATATATATATATATATATATATATATATATATATATATAGATATATACATATATACACGCATAAGCTGTGTTAGAAATTAGCAAATGAATCCTTCCGATTTTCATTACAGGCAGAAATTCATCATATAAGATTCTTCCTGGATGAAAAACATGGGGTTCGATTAAACAATAATTGAGTTAATTTTATCATGGCTTTAAATACCACGATAATTTTTCAGGCCATTTTTATCGTGTTATTTTCGGTTCTTTACGTTCACAATATTAGGGCTCCCATATAAAATGAAATTTTAACTTTAAGATCGTGCTCATGGTTAATGCCAATGTTGTGAGTGCATTTCTCCCACGTAACTCTACTACTTTTGTTTTCAAAGTTATTCACTTGTACTGCTTTCATATTGAACAATCTATATTGTAATTGCAGGATTTACATGGATATTCGATTGGCAATCGTGGCAAGGGCGTAACTTTACAAAGAGAATATACGTATAAATTAGCTACTGTCAAAGAAGTATAAATAAATTATCATTTTGTACACTAGAGTGACGGTATTCTTATAGGTGATATATATATATGATCATATCATTATTCATAAATAAAGATTTTATTGATTTATTAAGAATGTAATTATCAGTACCTTTCAAGATTGAATTACGTATTTTAAGAGCATGTTGGAATATAACGAAAATATAATCAAAAATAATAAAGCAAAAATGTCAAATTAGGCTGTATTTCTTCTGAGAACAGTAGAATAATGTAAAAAGTAAAACCTAACCGAAAATCAAGAAATTAAAAAAATAACAGATATGAATTTTGTTCAGCGACGTGAATTCACTTTTAAATTAATTTTAGCTAATATATTATATTATGAAGACTGTAAGATAGATATAAATATTTATTAATTTAATTCAGAACAGTCGACATAAGTATAATTTTTAATTGGAATGAATCCATTTTTAGTTTGACGGTGTATAAAAGGTACAGAATTTGTCAATCTAGACTAGTGAATTTGAGATACTTTGTTTTTGTGTTCTTATGTTTTTTTTATCGTTATCTTATTTAAAAGTAAATTTTATTTCTTTTTTATTACAAATATAAAAGTGTTCACTAAGATATGTTACATTTAGGTCAATTTACTAGTAAATACGAAATTTTTTGACGAAGCCTCAATGACTTTAATGTCATTTAAAGTATAACATAATCGGGACTTTTTTTGTATAGTATACAACCGATGAGATACGAGTAACATGAGCGAAGATGTACCAGTGCAGCAGCAAAGTATTTAAAATCGAAATAAGATGCTTAAAAATCTTTATTGTCCTTTTTGTCCAACACTTATGGCACCGTTGATAATTCCAAAAAGATTAATCAATGCTTTTACCAGCATTCATCATTAACTCGTCGCCAGTAACAGTTGCGTTTCGCAATTTCGAAAACCCAACGTCTAAAGCAGCTCGACGATTCTTCTCGCGGGTCCGACTAAACCCGGTCCTAAACTACTTGACTAATCGAAGCCCTACGTGTACCCTACTCCGCTACACCTTTGTATTCCTTGCAAAACAACAGATTCGAATGCCATCCCCCCTCCCCCAGCCCCGTCCGCGAATCACCGTCCCAGCTACCAGTAGCGCCAATTACTCGGAAATAAAGGAAGCTGCCTCCCTTTTGGGCTTGTCGTGCTTTCGGCCCCGTTCCCGACTGCCCCGAAACAAAATCCAGACCCGGGCGGAGCTCCCGTCCAACGCTCCGATAGTCGGCGACCTCTGGCGCTCCGCGCGCCCGTCCGTCACGTATTCGGCGATGCGTTCTTTTGCATCCGACCAGCTTTAATGCATTCGAGCGTTAATGGCTTTCTTGTTTATATTAAGCCCCGGCCAACGGGCCGGGCGGGAAATGCATATCTCACGTACATCCTCGGCAGAGGTACGATTTCGCGCGACTGACACTCCGCGTGGATTTTTTTCCTTTTAGCGCAGATGCGCCTTTTGCACTAATTGAAAGTCGCACGTCGATTTTAACACGGCTGAAAGATCGATAAACAGTCTGTGAAAGATTGCGGCTCGTCTCGTTTATTTTCGTTTCGCGGTCGTTGAATTGCAATGCGTCGAGATTCGCGTAGGGGCACGTCAGGGGTTTGCTGAATTTGGCCGAAGAAAGCCGCCACAAACTCTAAGGCTCCGAATTAACAAATGAGTAGGCGAAAAATGAAATTTTTTACAAATATAACACTTTCTGACGTGAATTGAACAATTCGAAAAATATTATATTTCAGATATATTGTATTTCAAATATTGTTTTTCAAATATTGTATTCCTTCCTCATTACTGCTAAATTAAATTTACCTATTTGTAGAATCCAGATAGAGCTATAATACTAACGAAAAAACAATTAATTTTTTTGCCATTGATTTACAAACTCTTACAATCTAAGAAGGAACTGCTTAAAAAGGAAGTTTGGTTGATGACAATGTTCTTTAGATGTTCTTTGTTAAAAAAAAGACCGAAAATCAACGTATTGACATGTACATAACTTGAATTTTCGCATAGAGACAAAGCTAAAATTGTACTATCCGACTTATTCAATATTTATTAAATCAAATTTAATATTTATTCATTGAATTTATTATTATTTATTATATTATTATTATTATAGGCTACAATATGATCTTTATTAGAAAAAATTCGTACTTTGACATGCTTAGTCATTTTCTCATTTTTATCTATATGTTATTGTCTCATTTCAAAGCTTGATATTTATTTCAAGACTACAATAATCTATCGAACTTTCTATTAACAGTTTCATTACTAATTTAAGAACCAACACATACATCAAAGCGCTCAATCACGATCGAGGAAAATCCAAAGATGATTATCCCCGCATTTTGCCCGGGCAAAAAATGTCGAGCCGTCGACGGCAGTGCGATTAAGCCACCGCTAGCGGTACGTAATAATTCGTCGAAAAACGAAAAAAAGGGCCCCGCCACGACATGGACCATCGGTCTCGTGTCCATTAATTCACCCACCAACGGCACATCGGATACTCTCCTTCCCCCCCCCCCCCGAGCCTTTACACACTGTACTTCCATCCAACGGCCGACTCAATGCCTCCAGTGGAATAAAAGCGCCACGCGCTGCTGAAAAACTCCGCCGACCATAAATGTATATCTGTCGTCGTAACTCCATCCATCTCGCGCGAGGCGAGCTCTCGACCCGGCGCGACCGCCGCCTTTTTTCCCCAATTCAATAGCCACGCGCGCCCTCGGGGTTAGAGAGGACATACGGGACGACGTACCGAGGCTCCCGGCATAATTCGCGATCCGCAATAAGTAGAAAACGCGCACGAGGCCGGAGGCAGGGGGGAGGGGAGAGGCGCGTCCACGCCGAGCGAATAATAAGGGACGGAAGGCCGGGACGGCCCGAGTACCCGATAACGCGTACGTGTGTATCTTGATCGATCATCGCTCCGACCGCTCGACGTCGAATGCGCGCTTTTTCCTCTCTCTCTCTCTCTCCTCCCTACACCCCTTTTTCCTCGGTTCGAGGCGGATGAAACATCCATTTGCCGGCTTCGCTTGAGAGAGAGAGAGAGAGAGAGAGACAGACAGAGGGGTGGGCGAACACGAGAATCAACTGTTGCGTCGAGCGAAGGGGCTGGCTGCTCGTTAGCTTGTTTTCCTGCTTGCTCTTCATTAGATATGTACATATATACGGGGGGTCGCCAAATATGATTGTTATTAAGCGCGTTTACGTGCGTCTTAGCTTACCGGAGATTTTGTTTTCCGTTCCCGCAATCGGGAAGGAGGGGGTGGGGGGCGGGCGGGCGGGAAAAGGAAAGGTACACACAGACAACGCGGGGCTTTTAAAGTTATTTTGATTTTCGTGCGCTTTATTGTCTCTGGCTTTTTGTCTCTATGCAAGGTTCTCAAGATCATATATATATATATATATATATATATATATATATATATATATATATATATATATATATATATATATGTATGTATGTATGTATACACGCGAACCAGAGCTTTCGAAAAGTAGCGCGCACCAGTGCGCGTCTGAAATTCCATCGCGGAACCCCATCCGCCTCGGCTCTCCGCTAATGTACGTACTTCGGCCGCGTAGGTAGTAATAATACTTTGACGATCGAGTTGCGAAGGCGAATTGTACTCGGTTTTCGGCGCGCCGCGCACGAGAACGTCTGAAACAACGGAGCAATCGCGTACGTGCGCGGCGTGAACGTAACGCTTTCGTTAAGATAACGCCCCGTCAAAGGCCGAATCGAGCAGCGCGCCCTTATAGCGATTCATCGAGTCATCGAGCCCGAACGAACGCCCAGGGATCGTAGCGAGTCGTGTAGCCGGATCGGAAGTAACACCGGCGGGAGAAAGTGGCGGCGTCGGCGGCGGCGCGCTCAACAGGTGACAACGGATTCTCCACCGCTGTACGGCGGCGCGCGATCGTTTAATTTCGCTCTCAGCGCCCGAGCGAGCGCTGAAAGTTCCGCGGACCGTTACGTCGAGTTAAATCAATCATTTTTTTCCGGCCCACCGCGGTCACGCACGCGTTGACGCTCCGCTCTGTACGTTTAGGTACTTGTGTAATTCAATGTCAAGCGCTGCCCATATAACGCTACGTTTCGTAGAAATGTAACGTTGAGATGCTCGGCGTTAATTGACCTTTTGGCTCGGACTCGGGTAAATAAATATGCGCTCAGCGTCACTTTTTCAATGGAATTGCAAGTGATAGTTAACGGTTTCTGCGGCGAGGAACTTTCTGATTCTGCAGCGAAGCGTTATTACGTTAGAAATTTAGAGTTAGAGTACTTTTTCTGGTACAATTGCCGGTCTTCGGTAGAATTTCATTCGGAAGAGCAAGGCAAAGTATCCAATGAGACGGGCCAAAATCATCGAATAAAATCCGTTGGATCTAGCCGAGAGTTGAGTTTTTACCAATTAGCCAAGTCGAGGAAGTCCGAGCGGACCTAGACGTCATGGACGACGGGGGAGCGGCAGAAGAAGAAGATGAAGAAGTAAGAGGAAGTCGGTGATAGGACTTTTTCGGCGGCGTTGGCGGCAACAATTTGCCGGCCTGTGAGGATTGGGGGTGGACTAAAGCCTAAAAGAGCCGACGGCAGGGGAAATGACGAAGACAAGAAGGGAATCGACGAAGCAGACGTTAAGATCTCGCGATTGTCCGTCGGCCGGGAAAATCTCGTAGCGAAGAGACGCGGAGAAGCAGAGTCACGGGGACGATCGATGATTGGCGGCGCGATAAGCCGTACGTCCGACGCTTAGGGGATGCTTCGGTCTGTCTGCGTTTTGCCGTATAAAAACACGGCACTGAACAAGTCGAATCACGATTGCGAGCTGACTCGAGCTCAAAATTTTTGAATTATTAAAAGTTAATATTGATCGGTCGTACTGATTTGTAGTCAGTCGGCAGAGAATCTATTATATTGCAGATTTCAGAAGTCTGGATAGGTTGGCCACATTGATTAGCTTTTACATTGAAATGCAAACGTTGCTCGATCGTAACATTTACATTGTACTAGTTCCATATCATTATATTTATAACAGTTTTAGGTTATTTTTTTTTTAATAAGCATAACTCTATTTATCGTATGATATATGTAGCATAATCTGTTCGACAAATGGTGAATATGTAATTCTAGCACGTGACGATAAGAAGAGTGTAATTCAATTAAGCACCAACGAATTTTATAAAAAAATCGTTTTAAACAGATATTTTCATTTTTATCAAAATGCCATTGATCACTATCATAACGCCATCTAATTATATGATTATTTTTATTTTTTCGTATATTATTCTGATGGACAGGTTTCAGTTACTTGAGATCATTACAAAATTTTTTTATTTAATAATTATTACGTTTTATACTTAAAAATTCTAAAATTCGATAATACCATGTATATATATACACTCGATATTGCAAGATTTCGAGAAGGAATTGTTCAAGTACAGTGTGTTTCTCGAGCACAACAAAGCCGTCGGTTACATTGCCCTTTTTAAAATATAACATTGTTTTTATTCCGTTTAAATACATTCTTATTGTGAAAATTTTTATCCGCTTTTATCCTCGACAAGCCAAAATTTTTCATTAACCCAGAAAAAAAGTCACTTACCAGCCTCATAGAAACAGTATATTGATCCACCCCCACAGTACGAATATTCTCTCAACCATATCCTTCTCTTTCCAAATCCATTTGCCGCACTAACTGTACATACACAATCATACATATATACTATCACACATAGATATACAAATATATGTAGTATTAGTTTAGAGAACGATATATAACTAATGCAGCGACTTCCGTATACGTGTTATAATACTAAAGCGCGCACCGTCCATTAGCGCCGCGCCGATATCGATTTTCTTGACCCCCCTTCACACACACACACGCACAAGCACACATGGAACATTTAGCGATACACCGCGCGTATCTCGTTTCTTCTTCTTCCCTCGTCGTCTTTTATACATCTCGCCGAGTATCTACGTGTGATGACAAAAAAAATAGCAGGAAAGACATACGTGTAAAAGCCGAACGGGGGATACGTGCGCACATATGGAAGTCGCTCGCTACGACGGCGACGACGACGACGTAATGCCTGTTGCACGGACCGTTTCGCCGAGGTGGAAAACAGTCTCCGGCGCGCGGAATATCCGTCGAAACTCTGTGTATATATGTACATAAGTATGCATATGTATATGTGTGTAAATAGATAGATAGAATATATATATGCAGATATAGATAGAATAGAGTGAGCGAGAGAGGGGGAGGAGAGCAGACGCAGAGCTGTCGGGCGCCTCTTCCTCGCCGCGCGGCTCCCCGTTGCCACTCTGTAGCCTCCGTACACGCGCCAGTTTGCTCTGTCAAATAGCGCCGGAAGCGAGCAGGCCGGGCGGAGGGCGCGGGGTTCGAACGACCATCCCGCCCCCGAGCCCGCGACCGCGAAACCGGGCCGGATTGGTTGGGCATGAATTTCGCGGACGTGACTCGGCGCGTGGACGTGCGGCGCCCCCCGGAGATTGAAGTTACTCCTACCCCCCACCCCCCCCCCGCCCGACCCGACCGCCTGACCACGCCGTTCTGCCTCCCGTTCGCGGAGCGAGGCGTAGAGGAGGAATGGCGGCGAGGCAGCCTCCTCTCGCCGGGAATTTTGCAAAGATTACTTGCGTCGGGATCCGAGTCGCGATTGATTAGCTTCGTGGAGGGGGTGGGGTGGGGGTTGGGGGGAGATCTCCAGCTGTCGGCACGAAGGATATTCGTATATCCGGCTAACTATTGGGACAATGGGACCGGGTAATTGGTCCATGTTGCGGGGCTGCACGTTGTACTCGAAATTGGCTTGGCCAATCAAGGAAGACGGGGGGTGGGGGGGACGGGCTTTTGTAAAAACTACACGCGAGCGTTACGCGCGCGCTATAATCAGGTCGAGAAATACAGTCGCGCGCGAGTTTTGTCGGAGATATGGCACGGGTAATAATACGTTCGCGCGACGGTGTATTTTATATTTTACGCGGCTTTCATTTCATATTCAACGCGACCTTTCTTCTATTATTACAGTATAAAATACGACTATTTTCTAGCGCGGTCATCCTGTCGTCAAATCGTAAATAGCGATATACTCCATAGAATTCGCTGAGAGTATCGTCATCTAATGCGGAACAAAGTGTCGTGTTGTCCTGGGTGAATTTTGTTCGATTGTTTAATTTAGCAGAAAAGTGGTCTGAGAAAATGATAGACTTGCATAATCAAGAAAATAGCTCAAGCAGGTACCTTAACGTACAAATAATTAAAATATATGATACAATAATTTTGTATTCAATTTTCAATTTGATTAAAATTATTATTAAATTTTAAATAATACGTTCGTATGGAGTATCGTACTTGTCCTCCTGGATGCTATGTATCTATGTGTCTACTACTACCTATTCAGATTTGTGATTTATTTACCAACGTTATTATGCTTAGGAGAAACCGCGTTCACTGGCAAACAGTTCGTTCGTACAACTATTTATACTTTTAAACCTGAACTGTTAACTAATGGTTTTTAATATTATATAGAGTTCTTGTGATTTATTGATAATTAACGATTAATTATTAATTTATGAACAATTCTTAACGATTGTTACAGTTTTGCCTCGAGAAGGGGATCGAAATATCATAAAGGGAACGAAAACGTTGGCTTAAAATATAAATAAATTTGCTTTTTGATTATTTTTTTTCCATTATAAAACAGATTACTTACGTAGAAGGACCGATGGAGGTTAGAAATTCGCACTTACAGCAGGAAAGAATGAAAAGCGCCGAAAGCGACTAGTTAAGCTCGGCGGCGAGCCACACACACACACACACACACACACACATGCATGCCGGTGTCAAAAAGCCCAAGCGGCCACCGGGTCAAAGTGGCTCCTGCTCTGTATTTAGCGTGATCAAAGCAACCGTGTCATTTACAACGAACCGATGAAAACCGCAGGCGACCAGTTGCCGGGCACCTCTATATATATATACAGACATATACGTATACGTCAGCGCGCGCCTCGGCATATAGCCGACTGCGAGCGACGTACTCGTGGGCCGCGCGTCGGGACGTACCGCGACGGGACGCTACAGCGTCCATTACGCCGGAGAAAGATCGTAGCCCGCGTCGGTTTGCGGTTACCGCGCGCGAGGCGCGCTCGACAGATCTTGGTGATGGGCGGTGGGGTGGGGGGGAGATTGGAAGCTCCCCTGATCACGATGTACTGGCAGATTACCGACTGCCACGCACGTGATACGATAAGCTTGATGAGCTCGATCCTCGAGATTATCATACTCTATGACGCTGCGCGGTCGGGACGATTTCGTTCGGTTAATTAAACACTTGTAAAATACCGGTTCGCTGAATATAAATTTTCTTTCAATTCTTTCGTTTTCTACGGGATTATTGAAAAAAAGCAGCAGAAATTTTACTGGTAAATTTACATTTTCCCGTCTAACACGCGTCCCCGACATAATCTCGGTACTCGGCCATCGTGAAAACGAAAGAATGAAGAGATAAAGTTGTAGCTCAGAATTATAGGCTTGAATCGAATAATTACTAAATCCTGCTCTTATTTGAAAACGTTAAGTTACGCAAAGATTTTATTTTTAAATCCTGCTTCAGAACGGACTTTCAAGTTAATTCTTATAATTTTTTTTTATTTTTTTAAATTTATTTCCTTCGTACAAATATCGAGATTAACATTGCACGAGTAAGCATACCGATGCCACTATTAACGAACAATTCGAACGTCTTTCGCGTAACGCATTCGCAGCGTTTGCGCGTTTTGCACGGTTTCGAGCCTCGCGCGCTTCAACGCAACTGCGCGATGCAAGCATTAAACAATAACAACGGATTTTTACCAAAATACCATACGTAAAGATTACTGATTTCTCGGAACATTCGACTAAAGTACATTCAAAACAATCTAGTTTATTCGTCTTATTTCGATTATGAACAATTTCAAGCTATTTGCCTTTCCTGCAGATCTTTTTTAGAAATGTCATGTTAAAACCAGCTGCAAGTAGGATCGAAACATTATCTTCTATTTCTTTAATCTGTAGATGGCAGTTACATCCTTGCCGTAAACACGGTAAAAGAACGGGGTTCGTCTAAAAATTTTATTATTATGTTTTACTAGAGTTGTCGAAGCGTACAAGTACTTGTCTCACGTAAAATGTTCAATTGTGAAAATTTTTATTAATAATTGCTAAAAATTGAAAATATCTCATTATCAAAAATAACAAAGAGTTCTGAACAAAACGATAGACGAGAACACTAAATGGATCGATACCGATCACGTTGTAACTGAATTTTCAAAATTTCCCAATTAAATGAACGGATAAAAGGCGAATCAGAATTACCGATAATCGATTCACCAGATAATTGATATATTAATTCTTTCAACTATATACGATAACATAATATAAAATCTAGTGATTAAATTTACGAGAAAAGTTTCACTAATTATTCTTCATTGAATTTAATAACGAAATAAGAATACAATACATCGATACAAAAACGCAGCATAATAACGTCGTTTAATAAAATATCCATTGAGGGGATGTTAAAGTCTTGCGCAAGAAACCGGAAAGGGGCCGTTAATTTCTTGGCGCTCTCATTACAGGTGATAGGAGTTATTGGACGATAAAGAAAAAAATTCGCCTACGTCACCTACGAATCTTGTATCTAACTTATAATTCGCGTACGACACATTTATCTACGACATTCGCTTTCGGCTCTCTTGAAATTTGGCCGCCTGTCCCATTATTTAATACACAGAACTGTTTTCCCTGTACTTCTCATCTCTCCTGCCATTATGCGGTGGCTCGAAAGAGAAGAAAAAAAATTTTTTTAATTAAATATATATGAATTTCACGGATGATCCGTAGGTCAGCGGAAATTCCGCCCGCGCCGTGCAAAACGAAACGAGGAAGAAAAAAAAATAGCCGAAATTTTCTGATTCGCGGAAATTACAATCGCAAATAAAGGGAAAAATTCCGCACCCCCGGGCACGATCTCTTGTATTCGCTCCGCGACGTGCCTTTGTGCTTCGAGCGGGCCGCGTAATGAACTTTGCTCGCGTGTAGCCCGAGCGAGAGAGGGGCCCGAAGCGCAAGGTATTTGCTGAACTGTTCGTAAATATTTTTGGCTGGCTCCGTGTGCGCGAGTCAGAGCGCTGGAAACCAATTCGGTCGCAAGCCAAACGAATTCGTCTACTTGCAGTCGTAAGCGAATCATAATTTGCGACGGTAGTAAGGGGACATTTACTTAAATGGAGACGTGTCATACAATGCACGGGACGAAATATTTACTTGGAGAAATTAAATATCATTTTGATAATAGACTTGAATTAATTATTAATTAAAAATCCCTCTAAAACATGATTCTAAGAAAATATTTATTCGGTTTAAGTAGTATTTCAATTTATTAGTCAGACACTCTCGTTATCTTAAACTATAATAAGTAAATGTACACTATATTATATTGCATTTGCGTACTATTCTATTTACACATTTTGATATATATATATATATATATATATATATATATATATATAACATATTTATTCATGCGTTATGCATGCAACGCATCGCGACGCAACGCAGCTTGGTTCCAAACCAATGCAACCGCAAACGCTCTACTGTTCCAGCATTTCATGTAAGTGTACATAAATGATAGAGACTCCTTATATATATATATATAATGACTGATGCAATATTGCACCTGGAAAATCGCGGATCCACCTGTCGAGAAACCAAGCTAGTAAGATTTATTTAAAACAAATAATTACTTTTGTCGATCTCAGACGGTAATTATCCATCAGTTTATGGCAACAACTAAATTTCTCTTCAGTACATCTATTACATTTTTCTTATATATATATATATCATAAGCATATCCACGCACACATGCACTATACCGCGAATGAAGCAGCTGCGTAAAAGTCCCTACTAACGCTTTTCACTCAGCCCCGGCCCGTTCCCTTCCCGCCCAACGCGAGTTAAAGTCGCCCCGTTCATACCGCCTTATTTCCCAATTTGCTCCGCGGCTCCGCTCGTTATCCCGGCCCGTAATACAGTCTCCCCGTCTCGGCCCTCGGCGCGCCTCCGCCCCCGCCCCCTCCTTCCGCACGTTTACGAGCCACATTCGTGCGAAACTCGTCCTCGCTAACGATCGGCCCGCGGACGGGCTGGGGCGGGGAGGGGCGGAGGCGCGCCGATCTAAATCCCGCACAACGGCGACCCGGGGCACGCTTTTGCGCGCGCAAGGCAAAGCGACCCGATCTCAGGGCGAACAGCCGGGGCGGCGGCTGCGGCGGCGGCGGCGGCGGCGGCGGCTCTGCAAGGTGGATTCCCAGCTCCTCGGCTGCATGGATTCCGGCCTCGTGTGATTATTCGTCTCGCGCGCGCGTGCCGTATGCGCGTATATGGGGCGAGAATCGAGCGCTTATCCAGCTCGTTAAGCCTGTATATTTGGGACTCGTTAAAAAGTACCACCGTTCTTCGTCATACATATATATATATTCGTATATATATGCACTGCACGATTGTTAGTGTCACTAGATCCACCGCGAGCACCGCGGCGCGCCGCAAGATATAATTAATCTGATCATAGTAGATCGATCGTAGCAACGGGAGATTCATTAAAACCATATATAGAGTATGTACATATATAGAGTGCATATATATCGATATATATATATATATATATATATATATATATATATATATATAAATACACATTAGGAATAAGGATGGCGGAGTCGTGCGCGACGAGGGAAGCTTCTCTAACCGACGAAATGAGATATTGCATTATATTGCTCACTAATCTACTCGGTATTTATATACCGAGAACAGAGCTATATAGACATTTTTATATATTATGTATTATATATTATAATACAGTGAACTATATGAGATTATATAGAATTTTATAGTCTTAATAATGCATTTTAGAACTGCTAAAAATGTAATTATGTATATTGGCAGAGCGATATACATATATATTGAATTTTTTAATACACAAGTGTACAAGAGTTTGTAATAGGAACAATAGCCTCAACTATTTATTTTGCCAACTTGCCCGTGTATCGAGCTCATAATCCAATCAAATTTCGCCTCCCATCGATCACACAACTAATTTCGAATGATAATATTTGAATAAACTAACTCGTGAAATTAACGCGGCCTCTCTGGAATCCATTATGCAAGGATCAGTTCAAGGGCGTGGCGCACTATATGTACGGTCAAAATACAAAATACAAAAAAAAAAAGGAACAGTCAATAAAATGTATAGATATACGTATTATAATACAAAAGTCGTGCTATCCATTAATGAGTCAGCGTTTGTAGTCGTATGAGGTTGAATAATTCCTCTAATTTTTGCATAATTGATTTCATAGTAATTTGTATTAGGTTGGTTCAAGCGCGAATACCGAGCCAAAGAGATGTTAAAAAAATAAACGTTTTTGTTGTTTTTTTTTATATCGTAACATTAATGTAATAAACTTTTTAATTAATTTCCAAGTGCATTTGATTTTTTTCGGTATTACGAATATTATTTTTATTTCCCTTTGTCCATCTGTCGTATTTAAGCAAAAATCATGAAAATACGTCTAACAGGGATAATTGAATCCCTTTTTCATCTGGATGGTTTATCACTGAAAATAACAAATCAAACATTTTCCAAATTGCACTATCGGCGCCTAGTTTTTTAAGCAGAAATCCGACCGACAGCTTTGGTTTGATTTTTGTTCTCGAAATTTATAATTTTGTTGCATAAATTTTCCAGTAATTTGAGCTGTGTTCGAACCACTTTTAATTCACAAATGTGAACATTAATAACAATTAATCGATTCTGACCTGAAAACCTAAAACAAGGCTATTTTCCGACACGAGCGTCTATATCAGTTCTTGTTAGGGTAAAGAAAATTAGTCTTTTTTTTTTTTGTACAATATTTTCAGGCTCAAATGCAATAAGCTAAGCGTCTGATTTTATTGCGACTTGCAGTATTGAATTATCATTGTATAACGGAAATTATTATTTAACGGCATCATTTCCGAAATTCGAATAACGCGATGGATGACGCAGCAATCTATGCAGACATCTTGAAATCCCAGCAATTTAAAGTCGCGGAGTAAGAAATAGGCGCAAACTCCCAATTAACCTAATCGAGGATTTCGATAAAATGCACGTATCAAAGACGTTCGAAATTAAGGATGTTATTGCGAAGTGAATTTGTCACCAATCCATACCAATTAAAGTTCGGCATATCCGTGAAGGGAATCTTTGCATTTGAGCCCATCTGATCCGTTTCAATTTACTGAATCCCTCAACATACGATGAGTGAATTAGAATTTCGTAGGCATATTTCAAAAAGAAAAAAAAACAATACTCAATCTACTCATCAGATAAGAATGGTCGCGACCACCACCACACCTCATGGATATTCCCGTCGCGGCGCTGACGCGGCTCCTGGCACGAATCTCTCGGTTCTCTCGCGAGTGGGCAAGGCTGAGATCTCCGGGAGGTCACGCGTGCGCAAGCGCCGTAGATCGATAATCTCGAGTCGCGGGCGCATTCGCCGGGCGCCGTCGGGATCCGCTCCCGTCATTTGTAATTCATATAACGGTAAATTATTTACGCCCCCTCCTCCTCATCCCTCGCCCGTAGCCGCGAGTTCTGAGCAGCCGCGTCGCTGCTTTATGCATACATGCATTACGTACGTGCATCTTTTTTTTCTTCCCATCGCGTGGCTTTCCAACGAATTTATGCACGTGTCGCGGGATTGGATTTGTGTGTGTGTGTGTGTGTGTGTGTGTGTGTTTTCTTTCCCCTCAGATTACATTAATTAGGAAATTTTGCGAGAGGTACGTCGAGGATTAATTTCGACGCTGCTTAAATTTCGAATAATCCACTTACTGTTTACTTGCTAATACATTGACGACGATCGGACTTTAAGAATGATTAAAAATGAACGCCTCGTTTGTCAATGGAAAATTTTAGCTTTGCGATACATTTGGAAAACAGTCGCTACGAGTTTTTCATTACGGTTAAAGTCAATCACTCCGAGTGCCGATTGTAAAATGTCAAATTTATCGAGAATTCATTTTAAATTATTAACGTAAAAGCGACAAAATTCCTCGCGTAGATTTTTATCCTTCATGGACGCAACGAAATGAAATATCGGATTTTCTAGGGTGCAATTTATTTTTTTCTTGATGAACCAAATGAATGGACAACATGTTTTGAGACGTTTATAATCTTTTCATTTGAAATAATTTATTAAGTTATCTTACGTTTGATAAGCATTAACAGAATAAATATCAATTATGCTGGAATGAAATTATTCAATACGTAGTAATGAACAATAATGAATATATTCTGTATTGGGTATCGATTGAATTAATTCGATATTACTCCATTTTTAGATATAAAAATACAGAATTTGAAATTACAGCAGATTACGTTTAGAGAAAAACGAAATATGTAATGTATATTTAAAAGACTAAATAGCGCGAAAACGTTTTTTTTCTTCAATCAATTCAAAGTTTCTTCCATGAAATGCGCAGACTTATTTTTAAGTAAATAGCCTATTATCTTAGGTAGAACCGTTTACGATATACTTGATATCTCATTCGTCTACTTCAAATCGAGCACTCCTATAGTGACTATTCCGCGGACTCCTTGGAAGCTTCGTTATGTCGCGCTTCTTCGGCGAGAAATTTTTTTCCTCGGCTTGTTTGCGCGTCGGATTACAACTAAGAAACAATTTTCAATCGTTAAATTTCCGATTAAATCGACGAATAATCTTTAATTTTCATTTGACTTCATAAAGATGATAAGACTATAACGCTACGTATCAATTTCCACCCTTCATCCGCAGGGCGCAGCGTGAAGTTACAATTTCATTCTCGATCTACTATTTCTTGGCGAAACTCGAAATGC
Organism: Sycobia sp. Sy_11; assembly: GCA_018907035.1. Classification (NCBI taxonomy): domain Eukaryota; kingdom Metazoa; phylum Arthropoda; class Insecta; order Hymenoptera; family Epichrysomallidae; genus Sycobia; species Sycobia sp. Sy_11. Next base: position 1,079,199 of record JACCIC010000140.1, read on the forward strand.
TCAATATATATTGTCCACTTTTTGTCTTGTGCGTCGAGCGTTGCATTATTTTAAAGAGCCAAGGGAGAACATACGCGTGCACGAGCTCTCTGCGTTAAGTGCGACAATGAGCTTGGATACTTTAAAGTGGCTCAAACAGAATACATTCAAAGTGTAAACGAGACTTTCGAGAAAGTGGACTTGAAAGCTGGTAATACGGCAAAAAATCCATCCTTCGCTTGTTACATTCAGTGCTAAGGACGTCTCCATATTTCTGTAGTATTTTTCAGCTTGTTTTTCGAATTTTCTGACCTACATAAGGTTTTGTACAGTGTCCTATATAACTCGTATGGATGTACTTCAGACAGGAGTCAATTGTATTTTTGAAAGAAAAATCACAAACTGATGCCCGTATGAATAAAGATGTGTTAAATAAAATCGTGCGAAACGAATTGAAAATAATTATAGACGGTTAGCCGGAGGGATCGCAAATTAAGTATCTTCCAGTAAATTAGTGTCATTAAAATTGAAATGTCGTTAATATTTCTATTTTTCTATAATAGCCTCTGGTACAGACGTAAACATGGTTACCCATTAGTGTATTTCAGACATTTTAATAGAGCCATTATAAAATGGTGATATCGAGCCGACTTCGTACATTACGAGATAATGCTTTTAATAATATTAAATAATGAGCACATAAAATAAAAGATAAATCGAACGTTTTGTAGTAAATTTTCATCTATATATGTTGATATTATAAAATAATTATCTCGACCTCTTTAGAGATTTTACAAAAAAACAATCTAAACGCGTAGCAATTAATTAATTTATGCAAATGCCTGCAGAAATATGTAGTGCTTCTATAATAGTTATGGAGATTTGTTTTTAAAAAAGACTCGAAAAATTCCGTAAAAGACGCATGAAAAACATTTTCGTCGTTCTACATGGATTTTATAGGTTGCATCGCTCTCTTTATATATATATATATATATATATATATATATATATATATATATATATATAAATTTATAAGCCCGGCGGTGACAATGGCTCGAACAAAATCTGCCGAGGACCAGACGATTTTTACGAGGACTCGCTCGACAAATTTTTTTTTCGTCTTCCTCGTTTCACTCTCTCTCTCTCTCTCTCTCTCTCTCTCTCTCTCTCGCTCTTTCTTTTTTCGTCCCTTTTTATATCTCCGCGTCGACGAGAAAAAGTAGACGCAGCGACGCGGCGAACGCGCGATAAAAATAGTCCAACACCTCGGGTGCGCGAGAACCGCCCCGGTATTTTTACGAGGGGCCGTGTGGAGAAGGGGAGGGGGTCGGGGGAAGTCGATTCTCAGATTACGGCCCGGTCTCGGGGACAGTCGAGGGAGGAGGGGGGAGGGGGCAGGAGGTGTTTTGGAAAGAATATGCCAGCGCATCATCCGTTCTATTATCTTTATATTACGCGCGCGATATCGCAAGCCGAAAGGCACCGCGCGCTCGATCGCCGAACACGGGGAGGAGGAGGGGGGTGGCGGCGAGAAGCGGGACCGGAACAATTTCGAACCTCGTTCGTAACGGGGCGCAAATTGCTCCGAGCAATTTTCACGATCGTCGCGCTCGGGGACGAAGCGACGCGCTGTATCGGTATATAGGGAGGGAGGGGGGGGTCAGGCGACGCGCGGAATAACGGGTAGCGTAGAGATCGACTGGACGCTGAGTTCGTCGGACGATAGACATTTCAGGGGGGGAGGGGGAATCGTGATTGATTATTTGAATTTTGAACGTTAGGCTTCATTGTTACGAAATATAGGATATATAGCGCTTCATCGGTTATTGCAACGAGCTCTGTTCGTTTGGGATTTTGGATTCCTGTATTGGGAAACGACAAAGGCACGATAAAATCTTTTCTTAAATGGAAATTCGCTATTAACTTCGTAAAACATAATTAATGCTTAAGATTAATATTCTAAGGTGGAATAAATAAAATTTTATCTTGGATAAGTTTGATAAAAATTATTCTATTAATTAAAGATTACTCATAATCGTTTTGCTGGCTACACCATTTTTAAGGTTTTAGACAAAATGCATATTTGTGTAGAATAAAATTAGTTCACACAACATTCATGACCGTAAATCTTAGAAGTTGAAGGAGGAATAATAAGGATTTTAAATTAAATCTTATTAACATTAATTGTTTTAATTCCAAGCTTTCTGAAATAATTACATATATTATTACTTATGTGCGGGTAGTAACTGATAAGATATTACGATTAAGTCTATTGGTATTGCTATCAGTCTTCTATGTTTCTGTCGGTATTCATGAAATAATTTTTGTTATATTTATATCCAAGAGATTTATTTTTTTTATTCTAACTTAGAATATTAATGTTAAGTGTCAAAACGTTATTTAAGACGATTTTCTAGACAATTTTAAAACAAAGAAAACATTGTCAACAACAACCATTTAAATTAATTTACGAGTAATTATTAAATATCCACATTGTGACTCGAACTTTAATCCTGAATTTCCATATACGATAGCCCATCAATGACGTCATTTTACTGACCAAAAGTCGGTGTAACCCAATATAGAAATATTGTGAGATCTCGAGTTAATTATTGCTAATTATGCGTCGCAAACTGTATAATTACAATTAATATTTTGCGATAAGGACGAATAAACGTCCTTTTTATTATACACATAATAAACCAAAAAAAAAAAAAAAATACACGTTTATTCGTCGATTACGTAAAACACAATTGTAATTGTGCAGTTCGCGACGCGTAAAGTCGAATTCCCGTCATGCCAATGACACGCCATTGTGTAACGGAACACGTGCTGCATAATTTAACGCAGTCCCGATTCGGTGTGTCCAGCACTGACGGGAGGGGGGGGAGGGTATACTCGCGTAACTATATACGCATCGAGGTTTATTGACTCGAAGCCGGTACTTTGTCGAGTGACTGCATTACATTATTGCCATCAGTGGTCTTTATTGTATTCATAATTAAATGTAACTAATTATTGAAATTTCATTCGGCATTACGTTTCGAGCTATGCGAAAAATCATGCAATTATCAAATAAATATGAATAATAAAGGGGTCAGAAAACAAAATTGTTGACTTAATTTTCCGACTTTACCGTAATGTCTTTGTTCTTGACTAATGGAAATTTTAAATAATCACATGTTCAGAAATTTCAATAAATAATTTATTATTCAATTACAACCTACCTAATAGAAATCCAGTGGAAAAGAGAGCCCGTGTCTTGGTTGCGCTCACGTTTTTATAGGATTGCCCCCACCCTCGATTGCCAGACATTTACGAAAAAAATTGAAAGCTGCATCTGAACTGTCGGGGCGCTTCACCTCGCAGCCTTTCGGCCCGTAATATTCCAAACCTTAATGGAATCTTTATCTATCTTGTAGAGTTGGTGTTTTTATCTCTATAATTTTATAGAGTTTTCAGCTTTCGAAAATTCCCATAGTTTTCACCAGTTAAAAACATGCATTCAATACTACAGCTTTCGAAAACCTTTAGTTTTCCGGGCACAGCACCGGCGTCTCGAATTACGTGTTTTTACTTATGAAACAAATGGTATTTTCCAGTCGCAGCACTGTATAAAAGTGTTGTGTCCCGAAAATATCAAATACTTCTTTCATTATATTAATTTGCACTTTTAAGACATTTACGAAATTTTCCTCTGTCTTTCTGTACAAACATTTGACAGTGTTAAATTTTATCAAATACAAATTTTTTCCTTTTTTATTTTTAATAATATTATTTATTAATAATTAAGTAATTTAAATTAATTATCTTCTTTTGTTTTATTAATTTCATCTTATTAATTTTCTATTTACTTTTCATATAATTTCATAAAATTTTCACAAAAAACGCAATTATTATAACTATATACATTAAAAGTAAATTATTAAATTCGCAAATGCATTTCAAAAACCCTATAAATTTAAATCCCTTAACCTATATATATATATATATATATATATATATATATATATATATATATATATATACATAATAAAAAAAAACAAAAGAACGCTTTCTTTTAAATTTAAGATTTAAATGACCGCAGGGCATTTAAATTTCCTCTTCGCAATTGTTTTATCATCTATTTGAAATTACGAAAATATATACATATCTAGAATTCATAACAAAACCACGATAAATTAAATCTATTATATTTTTTATTTTATTTATACTAATTAAACAATTTAATTTTATAAATAATCTTAAATAATTCAAAGGAGTCGGTAACAGTCTTATTGACATGGAAAACTAATAAAGGATTCAGGTTCTCATAATTTGTTGTTTAATCAAATTTGTATGAAAATAACGAGTTGAATAGTCTGTGAATATTTGACGGATTTAGGATTTTCTAGTATCGTCAGGTTTTAGATTTCAAATCAATTATTTAAAATTTATATTTCTCTTTTTTCATACCCAGTTCAAAAATCGTTACCCCGGCTGTAACGAACGCCAATCGATCCTATTCGAATTTTTTAATCTTTGCCAAACGAGAATTCTAAATTTTACGAAAATAGTATATACGCAATGTTATCGCCATATACGTCGAACTACATCGTCGTAATCGCTGGCAGTCCCAACGGGTGTTTAACATACTGCCGATGACGCCTGCAAAAATACTTCAAGCTGCATAGAAAGCTCAACAAAGCAAATCTCTCGGCCAATTCAATTGTCAAAGCACTGTCGCGCGTGTATACAATGGATTCGTGCTAAGGTCGCGCGCGGTTTCGTTCTCGATGAGATCCAGCCTCTTGTCTACAACCAGCCAAACACGTGCGCACACACATACACACACATATTAGCAGTTACACACAAACCTAGCTGAGTACCGTACTCGAGACACTCCGCGGGATAGTGTAATCTACTCCGGCACGGGGAGGAGCCTCTCGTCGATCGGCGCGCTCGGTTAAAACAACGAACGCGAGCCGCGTGTGATCGAGTGTGTTATTCGCGCCTCTTTAACCCTACCCCCCTCTCTCTCTCCCTCTCTAGTTCTAACGCACAAGCTCCTCCTCGAGAAGAGAATCCGACACTTGGTCTTAGTGGCGCGGCTTTGTCCGTACGGCCGTGGGGCGAACGTATTTCGAGTGCGCGCTGATTCTCCGAGCTGCGATGCGAACTACGCCGATCCTCGAGTTCGCCCTGATTTCGCGGAAGATTGATATTTGCCTCGTCCACGAAGCGGCGGGGGGGGGGGTAGATGGCAGTGCCGAGGTTGCTCGAACGGATTGTCGGGTAAAGAGGTCCGAGTGATTATAGGGGCTATTTAATTGTTAGACGATCGTTCTGCGAATGTCAGACTTTATTTGCGTTTCAGAAGTGTTATAGAAAATGTATTTATTGATAATCGACTCTAACAGACAATCGCTACGGTAGGAGCACTTTTTACGTATGACGGATTTCAAATATTGTTTCAATGATTTTATCGAGTCACGAGCAGAAGTTCGTGTATTTCGATTCCGGATTTGGCCGTAATGCACAACATCCATCTTGATATACTCAAATGCTCAAATAGAATATATCTTTCAAATAAGGAAATATTTTTTTTTCTTTCAATCCAATCATTTCGTTAGCGACGGCAACTCAATATATCCATTTCGACGTGCTACATTTTTGCTGAAACGCAAATATTACACACGTACCTGAAAACGTCGAGCCAGCCAAGGTCTGCGAAACGCCGAAGCTTTATTCTAGGCGATTCAGAGAGAAGACGGGGGAAATAAAACGTATATGTCGACGCGTAGGCGTTATCTAAAGCCCCTGCGCCAATTTGCACTTTTCGCCATGCGTGAAAATCATTGTCTTGTGTCCCGACGAAAAATGCGATTTTAACTCTCGTTTTATCGCACATTGTTCTCGCAGATCTTTTTTTTTTTTTACGTTTCGCAGGAATTCGATTCAAATCCGGATTTTTTGGGACTTCACGATTTTGAAAATTCGAATTAATTTAAAAATACATGAATACCGGTAGTGATCTAGAAAATATTTCCATAAGTTTTAGGAACAGAAGTTTATGTAAAAGAGACGTCCAGAACACTATGGTATTGTAAAATATTTGCACTATAAAAATACAATGAAGATATGAATGACTGTTTGAAATAATAAGAGGTTTGAGTGGAAAGGAGGTATGCGCTCGGGTGAAATGAAATCAACAATATAGAATTAAATAAGATACTAACTTTATTCTAGACATACATACACAACAACACACACACACACACACACACACACACACACACACACACTACACACACACACACACACACACACACACACATAAACATAATTTCAATGGTTTAAATCTAATAGAGTTTCTTTACGGCTACGCTAAAAGTTATAATGCTTTTTACGCAGAAAAATTGCAATATTTCAGAAAAGAGTTTTTGATTTTTATAATTCTTAATCTACGATCTCATACATTATTAGAATTATATATTTTTTGTGTATTTTTGCTGTGTGTAAGACGAAAGTATCCTTCTTCAACGTAGTCATATTAGTTATTATATATATTATATCGTATGTAAGTATTCTTCTGTTTTTGAGTCATTTCTTTGAGTTAAATTATTATTTCTTTTTTTGAATACTAAGACGTTTATCATATGAATAATTCTACTTTACCAGTTATAGCTTTGGAAATCTTAGCATTCTTAATAAAAAAACATTATTTATTATAAAAAATTTTTTGAGTATCGCATTTATATGTTTCCTACATACTATAAAACTTTTGTCTTTCTTATCATTTGTATTATTATATTTTATATTAAGCGTTTTTATATGAAACTTCATTTCAGAGAATAAAGAACCAATATCAGCCGAAAAAATTATACGATACAATTGTTTTTATGTAAATTTTAATGTGAATGTATGTGTAATAATTAGGTATTATCTCTATTATCTAAATCTATATGTCAATCGTTCATTGGCAATAATACTTATAGTATTAAGAGATCTTTATTAAGTAACAAGAGAGCTTAATTAAAGCTCTTATATATTCTGTATAAAATACAGCCGAGTATAGTTACTGATACATACTTGAGATGCCAATGGTAGTTGGTTATTTTTTCAAAAACATAAAAAAAACTAGGGACCTTACTTACTCTCTTAGTTTTAGAAACAATCTTTTATTTAATATATTATCTACGTTTCAAGCCTGAATAGGGTTTCTCTTTAAGATATCAAATCAGTTTTGACTTGGCAAGCTTGTAGCTTGTGATAGATACATTCTGAATAAAATTTTACTTAGGTTCGTAAGAATCTAAATATATGAAATGAAAGATTGCCAGTCAAATTGAGATGGTCTCGAATTTTCTTCTTGTTTTTTTTTTTTCAATTTAAAGATCACACTAAACTGCTCGTTAAAAAATTCTGCGATTCTTGCTTCACGCGCACGTATTCTACGTTCGCGACGCGAGCATAACGTCTGAATGGCCGAGAAGACGATTTTATGCGTGAATTAGTGAAAAAAGCATCGTGGTTCCGGGAATATGTAGGGCACTTGGAACGGAGCGCATCGATCCCGTGAAATTTCGAAGCATCCTTTACACATACAGAGACCGCGCGTGAAATACCGAAAGCCGGGCGCGATAAACACGGCGCAACTCGTGTATACGGACTTCGTCCCCGCCGCGGAAGAAATAGGCGAAGGGGGAAGGGGGAGGGGTTGGGAAATCGGTCAAGAGACTCGCTTATCTGTGACACCCGCTGCCGAGCTTCCCTCTCGCGATGCCGATGATGCGCGCTCTCGTATCGTTTTCCTCGTCGACAATGGGAAAATAGAACATAATCGAAGTAGCGTGCTTCGATATTTGCCCCTCTGTCACCTCTTCTCCCCCTATCTCTCTCTCTCTCTCTCTCTCTCTCTCTCTCTCTCTCTTTTGTCGAGAGAATGAAAGAATAGCTCCTCGCGCTCGACTAAATTCCGTTCCAGCGAACGGGTAAATTTATTTTGTCTCGTTTCTTATAAGCCGAATTTTAATTTTATACGCACGCACGCATTGCTCGGGATGTATGGCTCGAGTGCGTACACATTTATTTACTTTTATCTCGTACTGGCTAAGAGTTATAGGAATACGTTTTGTTACATCTGTATCTTGTTTTTGACGGATTATAGGGTTCCTTTGCCATTTTTCGCCATCGAAACATTCTTATACCGATGTTTTTGAAAATTCTTCTAAAGTACATAGATTTTTCTTTGCTCCGACTCATTCAATGATACTGGTTTAATGTCTTTTTGAGTTCCTTGCGGATGCAGCGATTTCGTCCGTACGGCTGAGTTTTGATGTTGAATTTTTTTTTTTTTGTTTGAACTCAATGCCGGGAGTATGCTGAAGTCTCGTTCGAGGCGTGCCGATGCACGTCAGTGCCTGTCTACGATATCGCGGTATTCTGCGCGTCGCCACGGTACTTTCGCCCCGTGGACAGAGGCGGGGATGGAGATGTCGAGGAAAGGCTACGCGACTCGGGGGCTCGGTCGTTGCGATCGCTTCATCCGAAGACGGCTTTGCCGCGATCGATAGCTGCCTGTGATATTGTTAAAACTGACTCACTGTCTTTCGCACTTGTATCTGACGCTGTATTTTAGTATTTCATGGGATTTATGGCTCTTTCAGTCTAATATATACGAACGCTTTGTATCCAAGATGACGTATAAATAGACGTCCGCGTCAATTTTTCTCTCACCCGCTCTTTCTCTCTTTTACGACGATGGTTAGGCGAAGTTTGCTTTAAAAGTCCTCGTGTTGCGGTTCCGCGATCCCCCTTCCCTATCCACTCCTCCCGCTATTTTGTCGCTTACCGAGGCTTTAAGACGATTACGGGATAATCTGCTCACGGGCTGCTTTTTGCCCTCCCCCCCCCTTTTTTGCCACCGCCCGTCCCTCGTGCTTTCTTCGTAATTACAGGAGTTTGCATTGTGCGCGAGCGAGGACCGTCCGTCCCATCCTCCCTCGCCTCTCCCCGTAATCGTCCGTCTTCCCTCGTCCGGAATCGCCCGCTTATATTTTCAGCGTCAACGCTGTGTTCTCGATTTCCCCGTCGACGCTTTGATATAGCGCGGACGCGGCAACTTACTTTTTGTTTTGTTTTTTTTTTTTTTTGTTTTTTTTTTTCTTTTCCATTTAGTCGGCGATTCTCGTGGTTCGTGAATCCGACTTGAAACTTTTAGCCGGACTATCGCAGTCATTCTACTTTTAATAATTCTATATAAGTTTGAGAAGTCGGTTGCGTTGATCTTTGGTCCCGCGGTCGCTTATTGAAATCGAACTCGTTGTGCAACTGTACAGAGCGAATACCCTTATAGTGTCCAGGCTTTCTTATTTGTTTCGATATTGCCACTTTGGCTAGAGAGCGTGAGACTATCAAGGAGATTATTTCAATTTTATTATAATTAAAGTTACTGCTGACATGCATATATATATACATTAGAGACATGGCTCTATATGTTTGGCTTGAAAAATTTCCTTCAATATCCAGATACGAAATTATCAGGTCGGCAGAGCGTACTTTTTAGGATTGCATGTAAAAACTCCTTAAATCATCGTAATATAAATCTTTGAATAAATCTTTTTTATCTTGTATTATTTTAATGCAACCATTATATTATTACTAAATATTCTGTTGATTGGATTATCTTCATTATTAAATGCGCATGAATTGGTATAATATATTAGTGCAGTCATGTGGCTTGTATCAGGTATGTATAGTACTATAAGAATGTCCTAATCTGTGGAATAAGGTACATTTTGAGCACTGGAATTAACTATGTTAGGACATATTGATTTAAATGGTATTGATAAGGATAAATTAATTTCAACAGAATTCTTCTACGTTCTCAGCATAAGATTTGAGAATATTACACGCTTGAATGATATCATACAACTACAGTTGCAAATCCTGCTTATAGTTCATATACATAAAAACTATAATGCAATGTTATACTTTTGCATAAATTGTGTTTAGAAATGATTATTTAATTTTATTAAAATTAGTCTGTGGATGAAAACCACTTGATCCAATTTTTCTTTTAACTCACTCTTTTCAAATTAAGAGAATATAAGTTATTCTTATTTAGCATCAGTATAATAAAAGAAAAAAGAAACATTGGCAGTCTGACTGAATGGCGATGCTCTTTTAAATACGTCAAAATTTAATGTTAATTATCTGTTTTGTGATAAGAAATTTGAATAAAGTTGATGAAAATTATCGTATTTAATATGTAAATCGACATAAAATTAAAAAACAAAAAATAAATGCGGAATATCTTTCAAATTTTTTAATTAAGTGAAATAATCAGTATATGTAGAGACAACCAGAACCAATTTAAATTTCCTGGATTTTCAATAAATGATGAAATTTGTGTTAAATAGTGAAAGTTTCATAATTTTGTTTATACACTTTTCGTAATCGGGACCATCATTAATACATCATTATATGCTTAAGTATCTCACGTACAAGGCGACGTTCTCTATATGCCAATTATCATATTAGAATTTCAAGTATTTAACAGCTAATTACACCTTATACATGAAGTAACTGACCTACTGAAAATCATAAAATGATCGTATATCCGCGCACTAGTTTGGAATATTGCGACAATCGATGCAATGCAAAGAGGGGCGGGGGAGGGTCACGTTCTTATTGATCGGCCAATTAAGAGCAATAAAACCTCGGGAAGCTTCGCAAACGATAACGATAGGAGAACGAGGAAAGAAGATCGCTTCGCTAGTTTAAACGTCCCCGGCTACGCTCGGCCTCTCCGCCGCCTATGTGCGGATGTTTTTTTTCTACCAAAAACAAAAGATCGCTTTCCCGTCTAATTAGGAGGAGGGGCGGAATGGGAGTACTCTCGTGCGTACGCGACCACCCCCCTTCAACCTCCTCGATTACGCGCGTTATTCTGCCCAGGGTCCAACGACTCCCGGCTACGCGACCGTGGGGACTTTTGTTTTTTTGGCTCCCGCGAAAGGGTGTATGAACTATAATATATATATATATATATAAGTGAACACTCTTCCCTCCCTCCCCCGTGGTATAAATACGACGTTGTGTTATTTCGCCCGTCAACGAGCGACTCGGATCTCGGGAATAGAGCAGGAATCGCTCGGTATATAACACGCCCTACATATACGTATTTACACGCCAGCATCGGGGTCGCGCCGGTCGATATCGGGATCCCTTGTTTGTAATATATATGTATATATATACACACTTACATATACATGGGCGTTTTCGTATTTTTCGTATACGCAGAGTTTCAATTATATGGAAAGGGATCGGCTTACTTCCCAGAATTTCTCTATTTATGGAGACCGTGGAAAGCGGGGCCCTGACAAATGGCCGATTTCAGCTCGACTATTACGGCGAAGGAGGAGGAGGAGGAGGAGGAGAGAGAGAGAGTGAGTGAGTGAGAAGACGGGGGATGAAAGCCCGCGGCTCGAGGTGGGTGATTCATGTCATGGCATAAGATACCTTCATATCTCAGATGAAGTGCCGACGTTCCCTTTTTTTCACTCGACCGCGTTTAATACGCACGAGCACTTTCTCTCTCGGCCTTCTCTCGCTTCAATTTTTGGGAGGATCGCGGCAGAAAAAATAAATGGATTTTCTTTTTTACTCTTTTTTCTTTTTTCTTTTTTTTTTTTTTACTGGAAACTCAATCGATTAACGTCTTCTTTTGCAGCCGGCTAATACGTTAAAAGAGTCGCGTAAATAACCCATTCGCTCGGCAAATATTCGAGATGTCCGACGCATGTACGTGTATATAAATTTGATCCGCTCGTACTGCCGGCGCTGTCGCCTCGTCACCGTTGACGTTGACAGTCGACTTTCTCGTCTCTCTCTCTCTCTCTCTCTCTCTCTCTCTCTCTCTATATATATATATATATATATATATATATATATATATATAACTTTTCGTTTATTGCCAGCTCAGCAGCTCGTCGAGAGCTGTCGTATATAGCAGCGCTCATCGTGCGTGCCACGGCCACCTGCGGTTCGGACATCGTCCGTATATAAACAGTCGGAGAAAGCTTTCGCGGCCTCGGTATATATATATATATATATATATATATATATATATATATATAGCACGTGCGAGGGCGCGCGAAACGATCGGCGCCGAGAGTCGTTTCGTCCCGTTCGCTCGCTGTTTTTCGGGCGAATGCGTTCTGTATGTGTCGATATATATATATATATATATATATATATATATATATATATATAGAGAGAGAGAGAGAGAGAGAGAGAAATCGGACTTAAGTTTATGACGAAGACGCCCCGTCGTAAACAAACGGCACGGTGCGCATTTGCTGCCGAAGCTCTTGATCTTGCTGTAGAAGAGCGAGTCGAAAGGTTTTTCTTTTCTTTTCTCTGTTGTTTTTTTTCTCTCTCTCCATTTTGTATTGGGAATTGATATCGTCGCCACGATCTCTCGCGCGAATATTGGAAATTTAAGTTGGCCAAGGATTTGCGCTGGAAAAGCACGTATAACGGACACGTCGTGTTTACGTATTTTCAAAGTTATTCTCATAAGAGTCGGAATTGTCCTTGTGTATTTTGAAAAATTTTAGACAAACTACTGGGCGGCGAATGATTTTGATGGTCAATCAAGCATGAAATTCAATTCCGAAAATCGAAGGAAAGTCTTATCGAATAAGATATTATCTTATTTAACTCTTGGCAATTGTCAAAATAACCGCGTGATCGAAAACTAGAAAAATATCGAAAAAGAACACTTTATGCTTCGACAAAGATCCAGCAGATCGACCCAGATCCGAAGATGGATGCAAAGAAAAAAAAAACTTCTCGCCCCTTTTCTAAACAAACTTTTCTCCGTTCCAGTGGCACGTATGCGTACTTGTCGCTCGCGTGCCTCCCACCGCCGAGCCTCTGTGCACTGCGGCCCATTACGTAGTATCGTATCGGACGCGACGCGGCGCGGCGCTGCAGCTTCCAACGCCGAATACGGGCAGCCCGCCCGCTGCGAATAAAACGAAATAGCTGTATACAAGTAGTCCCCCCTCCCGACCCCCCCCCCTTTTTGAGCAAAACAGTTCCTTCCCGGAAATAACTTCTCGCTTGCATCGGCAGCGATTTCCTCCCGCTCCTTACGTACATCATTAATTAACCATCTTCCAACCGCTTGAGTCTTATCTCATTATCGATGAAGACTTAAACTTTTTAATATCATTCATTTTATATATATATATATATATATATATATATATATATATATATATATGTCTGTGTGTATGTATGTATGTGCGTATGTATGTGTGTGTGTACGTATATAATACAGAGCCGAAGAGTGTCGAGAAGTCAAGGGAACAAAAGGAAGCGGGTCATTATTCCTTTTGACGATGTCAGCTTAATTGGCAGCTTAATTAAGGAAGTTTTGCGAAAGCAAATTATTTTGCCCGAAGCGAGCGTGCGACGTGAGCTTAGATTTCTTACGATGGCTCGCCTTGGATAATATAAACTGTTTAGCGAGACAGAATATTTTATGCTTAACATTCATAATAGACCGAATCATATGACTAAAAATAATAATCCTCTGTTCTTGAAGTGATTAATATTAGAAAAAAAATTATTAGAATTCTCAAATTGTATCAATTTATTTATATATATTTGAAAAAAAGTGAATATTGTAAAAGAACAAGTATGACCGAGTATGAATAATTGCAACGTTCCTTCGTTAAAATTTTTTTTATTAAAAAGTCTTTTTTTTTATTAAAAATATTTATTTTCGTCAAATATATGCGTAATTTGATATTATTGCACAAGTAAATAATTTAATACTTTTACTTCCAATCGATTTCTAGAGTTAAACTTTTTGACGTTTTCTCCTCTTCAGAAATTTTAGTAAAACGTCACGAATAGAGACGTAAAACGTGAAAATAGGAAAATCGAGATAATAAAATCAAAGATTTTCCGATATTGATCCAGACGCGGTAAAATAATTTAATAAATCGAAATTTGCAATTTTATGAAATTTTTCTCACCGAGTAATGCAATTTACGCCCAATCATATTCTCCGTCGTATATAGAAAAAAATCCGAAAAATTCGAAACTGCCGTCGTGTACCGCCGTCATTATCGATTGGAATCTGAAAGCACGCGAATAACTGTTAAAATATTCACTTTAAAAAAAAAAAAAAAATTATGCTTCAGCTTCTACAAAAATGTCAAATCATAATTCGATAAAGAAGCTATTTTGGTTTAAGTAATCCATTAAATGCAACGTAACCTCTATGAATCGCCCATTCCTTTCTTCAAGCAAAACGCTTTCGTATCGGGAAAAAAGAATAAATTTCGAATTAAATCAACCTATCCGATCATGATCAGAATTATTATATCTCGACTCACTCGCGATATTGATCAGATACGCATATTTCCCTTGCTGGTATTTGCCAACACATCGACAATGCTCGGCTTCCACGCTCCTAAGTAAACTATTTATTTCTGTGACTACGTGCATCTATATACTATACATATATATATATATATATATATATATATATATATATATATATATATATATAATAAAACAAAACGATCTCGCAAGCAAATTAGAACGGTTACGCGTTTAAATAAATGGATGTGCGGGGGCTGTTTGCCGCTTACCTCTCGACCCCCGCGCCTTAATTACCGGTCGTTACACGGTACTGCGGAGTGCGGACATTATTTCAATCTGCCGCGCACGCCTCTATATTCAGCGGGCTGTGGCTCAACGATATATATATAGATATATATATATATAATATATATATATATATATATGTAAGGCTCGATTCGGCGGAATCGATTAATTCGTTGCGCTGAACGGTTGTGGCCACCGTCAACATCACCGCGGTTGTGTGTGCGTGAGCGTGTGTGCATGTGTTTACGGACGCAATTTAATTATTTTATCGAAGATCTTGTATATATATATATATATATATATATATATATATATATATATATATATACTGGATGTTCCCGAATCTACTGAACATTAGATCACACCTGCCTCAATCAGGAGATTTTGAAGAAATTTGTAAAAAAAAGTGGGCGCCGTTTTGAGTTTTCGTTCGGGAGGCTGAAGTTAACGAGTCAGGCGTAGATTTTCGCAAGCCTTTGAAGAAATAGGCCGAAAAAGCTACTTATTTTCCTTCGACAAAAGAATATCAATAAAAACTAAGTATATATGTTTAGCGTTGAATACAAAGTATTAATAGGAAATATTTCTGTCGACTTAAAGACAGGAAAAGCTTTATGAGATGATATTAATGTAAATAATACAAGAGAATCTATTCTAGAAAAACATGCAGCTTTTGGTATTTACGTATATGCAAGTAAAAATACTTGCGTCGATAAATATAAATGTATTACGGTCTATATACTGTTTTTTTTGAAAACCGTAATTTAAACGCATAATGGATAAATGTTCATGATTATACATTTATATCATATGATTTAATTTGTAAATAATGTAACTCATATATTATGTAACTTGTAATATTGCTATATATGTATAAACCTCACATAGAGGTTTCAGTAAGCTTAAATGAAGAAAAAAAATAAACAAAAACTATGTACATATTTTAATAACTTCGATAAAAAAACTAACAACAAACAAAAATCAATCAGCCAGGCGTCGGAAAAACATTCTTAAATGATATAAGCAAAAAAAATAATTGTCTCCCTCGATCAATTTTATGCGTCCAGAAGAGACGATATCGTATTCGAGCGAATGCCATACGATCGCGGCTATCATGACTTTATACCGCGCGAATTGTCATTGCGCCCGAGTGAAAATTCAGCGCCGCCCGGCGCAACAGAGGGGTGCGCCGCCCCCTGTAATTTTCCGTTACGAAGAGTGCGGTGTAATGCGGTGAGACGTGCATTTGGAGCAGATGGTCTTAAGGTAAGAAAAGTTTCGATTCCGTCGATTGTTCGTTATTATTCTTCGTTATTGCGCGTATCGAGTAGATTTCCAACCGAATGAAACGTCCTGGAAATACGTTTGTTTTTTCCCATGTTCGGCGTGTCGCCGATGATAATAGAGAGCGAGCACAATACCGGCCTGTTATTCGCTCGTTTATTTATGCATTATTAGTACTCGAGGAAGATACATACAAATATTTATTTATCTTGCAATTACTCGAGAAATGAGTAAAAAAATTGTTCTTTTTTTGTTCGCTTTTTAATCACCCCCTGTCTAAACGTCAGAGAATCTCTAAAAAATACTTCTCTAATAAAATAACGCTTGTCAGGGTATAAAGCGTCCACGGTCTGTTCTAAAGGGGTGAAATCAGAAAGACGTTTGAGCCGATTGGTCCTGGCCATTTTCTATCGTCCCGAAATGGACGTATGCTCTCTCTCTCTCTCTCTCTCTCTATCTCTCTCTCTATCTCTATCTCGTACATTATATTTTAAATGAACTCGCGACGACCAAAGTTAACCCGCATTTATGGATGCGTTGAATGGAAAAAACATCGAGAGATTTCAGATTATGAAGCGTACGAGACGTATTTTTTGCAGTGAATTTTGATGAAAGGCCGTCTCTAAAATAAAGAAAAATCAAATAAATAAATCGCTCTTTACGAATTGTGCAGGTTCAATTTCTTTGATAATACGGCTGTTATTCGAGAACTGGTATTATTGAGATCGGGCTTTTTCCGAGCATTAGATCGGAGAATTTCGTCGCGTTAGTGAGACCAAGCGTGAAAGCAGAGGGACTGGAGCGGATCGACGTAGAGAAGCCCTATTTTCATTATTTCAAAAAAATTCCCAACTTTCATTTAAGAACAAAAATTTAAGCTCGGGCGATCGATGCAGTTCCTCGCACAAAACCGCGGAATCTCTATAAATGCATAAAAAAAAAAAAAAAAAAAAACAAACAACTGAGTATGAAAAATTCATAGAGAAACTTATACGACATATCCGTTTGCATTATTCAGAATTGCACGTATATCAAATGCGAGAGGTCGGGAAGTATAGGGATGGATTGAAAAATGCAGGATATTAGTGCAAAAGCGGAAGCGTAAGGCAGTTGGCAAATGCGATAATACGATCGGGCGAGGTGGGGGGGGGGAGTCCTTGAAAGACATTTATTAGATAAGGAATAGCGTGCTATAATCCGTTATTGATACGGCTATCGACCATATCGGATATTTATTGTTATATAAAGAAGAAAGTCTCGATACTCGGCTGTCAAGTCGATATTTCACGCACGACCCCGAGTTCTCCCATAGATCCGCGTTAAAATTTTCGTCCGCTGAATTATCGCCCGGGCATATGGCTCGGCGCACAGTCCGAGCCCTTTATTCTTGCAAGGGCGATCGCGCGTACGTTTCGTTTCCCATTGAACGACACAGATGCGAAACTGCCGCCCGCTCGCGCGATTTAGTTTATAAATCGTCGGACAGAGAGCGCGCGAGTAATGCTGCTTAACTTCGACGAATGGGGTAATGCGCGTAGCGGCGCGCGACGGTGGCCAGGGAGGGGAGGGGAGGGGGGCGGATACCGGCATAAGTTTATCAGTCGAATAAATCGCGCGTGCATTATCTCGTTTAATATTGATTTAATGCCCGGGGCAGCGGGGACGAATTGTAGATACGAATGGCCTTCTTCGACGTTTTATCGCCGAACGATGTAATTAAAAGCGTCCATGGATAAATGATTATTCGTCCGTTCGACGACGGGTTGGATGTTAATGTAAATTAACTCCTTAAAGTTCTCGATTTTATTGAGCAAATGAGAGAGAGAGAGAGAGAGAGAGAAATTGACGCCGCTGCATTTTTAATTAAAAAAAGAAAAAGTAAAATTTGCAAGACGTTGTGCAAGGCTTCACCTGATCTGACGGGCCACCGACATAATACATTTATTAAACAAACAAGATAAATGACGCAGAGAACGAGAATCGTACAGATTTCGTTCTATAATAGATGGCTTATCTTTGCCAACCAAGAAAAAGAAAAAGAACGAAACTCTGTTCTCGGGAAATTCTCGCGGAAAGGATCTTCTTGGAAAGGATCGAAAGCGCAGATCGTCGGATGACTTAAGCCGAACGCGGTGTGTCGGAGTCGTTTGCCAAAAACCGCGAATTACCACGATAGTAGAACGAATTCGGCATACAGACGTCGGGCAAGATTTATCGACCCTTCAGCAGCTAGAAAAGTTCGAGATTTTTTTTCACCCTCTCTCTCTCTCTCTCCTCTCTCTCTCTCTCTCTCTCTCTCTCTCGTCGCTCACGAATAACATAAGAATTCGTTCGATGCGACGGATTTCGAAAGAATTTCCATGCTAACGGGTGTATAAACTTATTTGTCGGGTATCGAAACACCTCAATAGACGTAGTTTGCCTGGCGACGGGAGATCGATCATAATTCCGTTTTAAAATAATCGCAATTTATTCCATCCATCGGGAATTTTCAGGCTCGAGGTTTCATTTTAAATTCAGATACCGTCGATCGACCCGTGGAAATTTCAATAAATTGCTCTGGACCGAATTAAAAATTAGCCGGGGAAACATGTGGAACATTGCTCACTGAAAAATCACAAATATTATTATTAAGGAATAATTTCGTGTCCTAGGTGGACGATTGGGCTCAACGGCAGGATGAGTAAGCGCTTTACATATTTTGTACTGTGTACGGTAGGAGATGGTTTTCAAATGTCACTGATTTCAACACGATATTAAATATTTTTCATTCATTTATAATCGAACGCATAAAATAGAGCAATTTACATTGTAAGTATTATATTTTTCTTCACATCTTTCTAACGTGTTCAGGAATATTAACAGCTGACCCGGAGCGAAACGTACGCAACTCTAGTTCTGTGCTAGTTACACCTGACCTTGGAGAATACGCACTAAACGAGCCGTCGAATCGGGGTCTAAAGAAAATATTGCTTAAACATAGTAAAAACGCGGAAAAAATAACTGCTCCTGAAAAAATTTTCCGTTCCACTGCCACTCCTTTACATACGAATTTAACAATTATCCCGATCCACTCGAGCAAAACATACAATGCTATAAATATTTTTCAAAGAAGTCGCGATCATAAAATTCCATAGTCACATCATATACAATTATATAAATATATATCATACGTACGAATAAAAAAAAAAAACTAAAAAAAAAGTACAAAGAGTATCCTCGTTATGTAGGCAAACAATATTCTTTAACAGCGTATAAATTTAGAAACGAAGGAATTTCCGCGACTCCCACGGTACCCCGAGGGGCCTCGCCTTTCAACAGGTACCCCGATAACGATCCCTACGTGGCGTCACTAGGGAATATATATATATATATATATATATATATATATATATATATACAGGGCTAGACTTACCCATATTACCATCCTGCGCAAGAAGTTCCATGCGCCCCTGCCTTCTACGGCCATAAAAAGAAAAGATATCAGATAAGAAATTTGTGTTTCTTTAAACACAGAGTTAAACTCAATGATTTGATGTAGAATTATAAAGATCTTAATCTCTAATCTAAACAAAGACAAGAACTTTGATTTGCCACGTTAGAGATTAAAATTTAATCCATTTCAAATGGTTTATTTAATAAAATTATTTTTTTTCGCTTTTATGTTTGCAACAACTTTAATAATCCGTTGAAAATCTGATTTTTTGAAAATGTCATTTTTCATAGACAATCAAAGTTGAACAATTGAATTCTTCCTCGCCTATTGTGGACAATATATATGTTTTAATTAGTTTCAGTTTTTGCTGAAAAACTTTTAACACCCGTAGCTTTTTTAATAAAATTCAGTAGGAAATCCAAACAGTAAGAGATAGATGCACTGTATTATTTACAATTATGCAATTTATAATAATTATTGGTATGACATTTTCGAAGTTGTTACAGAAGCTTTGAATGCCAATCAATTTATTGCATCAATCTTTTCCGTTGATATGAGATTTATCGGTTGAAGTTACTTCGAAATTTTGACATTTCTACAATAATTCGTTTTTATGCGATATAAATTCTTCATATTATATAAGGAAAGTTCAAAAAAATAATGTGATCATAAAACTGAGCAAATGATTCATACAATAAGTGTATCGACTAGCGAATTGAAAAATTTTCTTTCAGATTTGATTTTTTGGCGATCGAGATATTAGTTGATCTAGTCATAATTCACGCTTCATAAACCTTCTTGCCTTTTTCTTTTAAAACGATTTGAATATTCCATTCCGAGATTAATTTTTTTTACATCTGTAATAGCATGTTTCAATTTAGATTCTCTTTAATACATAACAAATTTAAGATATTCCTTTACGAAATTCGCACATACATCGATGCCGATCTTTTTATATTGCACGGAATTGCATACATGGCTAACCCCAAGAACCATCGAAAGTTTGACCGAGAATATGGAGCTGACGGAGGTGGAGTAATGCACAGCAATTGTATTTAACAGAGATTCCTATGTATACTAGTGTCGCAGAAAGGGGAGACCAAGCAGAAACATCCATCATTCGTCTATTCGATTTGATTTCATCAAAAATTTGTGTGTGTGTGTGCGTGCGTACGTGCGCGTGTGCGTGTGTACGCCGCAGGATCGTAAGCGCGCGCTGATTGAATACGATCATTGGGCTCTTTTCGCGCGTCGAACGCGCCGATGTCGCCGCCTCGAGTTTTCCTCCGCAAGCGGATCGCAATAGAGCGGTACGAGTGCAATTCTCGAGCTAATCCACTCGCCGAACGCTCGATCCTCGGGACTTTTTCATTTTCGCACGAGTCACCGAAGTAATTACTTTTCGCTTTTTTATACGCCGCCCGGCTGCGGTTACGCGTGCGGCGAAACCAGGCGATACGCGCACAGTATAACGCGAACCTTTTTCCTGCACGCTTTTACGGTATACCGAGGCGATGTTGTTAGACGCTTGCTTTTATAATAGAAAAAGAGTCACGATCAACTGTACAAATTTATATATATATATAGATATACACGATGGCATTTATCTGGATTTATTGAACAATGGATTAGATTCGAATTAGTAGTCAAGGATGAATCGATTGTGGCCTGAATTATTTGAATTATTTTTAAGACATAATGATGTAGATTGCGAATACAATCGTCTAGATGTATATTTAAAAAGTCTAATAATCGTAATGGAATTATCTCGCTGAGTAACTGAGGGGGAATACTAGTTTGAAATTCCCAAATGAAAAAAGAGAACGTTTCAAATATGTTAATAAAATGATGGTAATACATATATCCTAGGAGGTAGAGCCTTACATAAACGTAGAAATCAACAAATTATATCGATAGAATATCATAAGATTTATACTGGCATTTCGGAGCATTGTATGATGTTCAATTATCGCGCAAGATCGCTTGGATAAAAAAATAGCATTAAAAAAATAGCATTAAATTCGTGGCCATAACGATATTTCGCCAATTTTGAGATTTCCCCAGTTTTCCTTCACAGCGACCTCATTACGATTAGAATTTTTCAGGTATCTACCTGCCCGACCTCCTTTTTTACATATATAGTATTCACAAATCATTATGATATTAACACATATAGTCGTGTGATTCGTTGTTATATACGTAAATTTGTTATTATATCGTTCTGTTTCGTCAAGTGCTCAGCGACTCTTCGATTAATTTTTAAATATATATTGCGCATTGTATTTAGACTTTGAATATAATGAACATTATATATATATATATATATATATATATATATATATATATATATATATATATATATATATGTCTAGTAAAAAGTACACGCAAACTTCTAGTCCTCTTACCCAAGGATTCCAAGAAAAATGCAAGAATCAAATCATCCTAAATTTGACGACTTCTTATGTTGAATACACATTTTATACTATGATCCGAGTGAATTTCATTTGAACGCATCGGACAACCAATTCAAAACTACAAATGTATCGGTAAATTAATACACGTCCAGCTGAAGAATCTGGACTGGAGAATCTGAGAAAAAGCTAATGAATTATTCGGAAAAACCGTTTGGCAAATGAAACGCCCTCCGCCCGTAGCCCCAACGAAACATATAATCGCCACGGCAATGGAACTAGATGTTTCGCGCGTGCTTCTGAATGCGACTCGATTGGATTGGCGTCGATTCGAGATAGGTCCTCGCTCGCTTCGTCGATGGGCGTACGGTTAAATTCCCAACTATAAATCGTCACGTCCAGCAAATATTAACGCAATTAGCGCGTCCTTCTTTTTCATCGCGCCGTTCGTGGCCGACGCGGCACCTTTTTCACGGCTCCGGCGCAGCGTTAATCGCTGCTTCGCGCAATTACCCGCTGCGCCCACTGTCGGTTCGATCGCGCATTATCATTATGGTTATCGGCTCGATTTAGTGGTCGCACGCGAAGGTGTTTCATAAAATGAACAGGAACAGACTCCGGCGTGCGAAATTCATCGGTGGGCTTTGGACGATTTCGGGTGAGGGGGGGGGGGATCCAAGGTCGTTTCAAACGTGTCGAATTCAATTTCGTCATTGTCTCTCACTTTTACGAAAACTTCCTAACGTCGCGGCTTTCTTTTTACGCGAGTATTGGTCCGCTTCAACGGCCGTCCTCTGGTCGCTGCCGACATTAGGCTACGTATAAGCGAGAGTTAGCCCGATAATGCGACGCTCGGTGCTTTGCCGCAATTATACCGCAACAAAAGGATTTATTGCGAGTGAAAGAGGAACGGCGAGAGAGAGAGGGGGGGGGGGAGGTCGATTGACACGAAACACAGATACTGCTTAAGGAAAATAATTAAAATGAAAATGATAAATATAACGCTGTTGGCAAAGGATGAGAATCTGGCCGGGCTCATCGGAAAATTTACAAAAATTGCGCATCTGCTTCGTCCAACGTTTCGAGCCGCTCCGACACATCTGCCAGGAGCTGACGAGATAAATGTGGGCGAGTATTGATTCGGTAAATTTCATCGATACAGTATATATTTGTGTTCTTTGTTAACGGCAATTCGTACATTTCAGATACTGCCGGGGATGATTCTAAAGTAAGGACAGTCCGACTGTCATCAAAATTATACTATTTTCTGAAGATTTTGAGAGCGATTATAAAAATATTTGCCAAATTCATCGTTGTACTCTATGCGGTGTAGCCTTGCGCAATCGCAATTAGCGAGATTTTACCGTTTCTCATTAAGTGCGCGAGGCTGTGCATTCTTTCAGAAATATTTAAAATATTCACGTAATTACGGCGGGTAGCTTTGAATTTAAAGTTAAAACGTTTTAAATTGAAAGACTAATTGAAATTTCGGGAAAAAAAAAATCTATTTCGTTTCGGAAATTTCTGTAATTTTGATAAAAATACACCTACAGAGTCAAACAATGAAGACAGACGTATAGGCAAAATTCAAATTATCGCCGATTAGTTCGAATGAAAAGTTGTTTTTACAGTACGCGACAAGGGGCGTCATCCGGAAAAATTCCACGACCGCGTCGAGGCCGTATCGAGAAATGACAAACAAAAACGCGCCGATCGAACGCACATATCGGGCGCTTTAATTTTCAATGTCGCTCGCTCGGAGGCCCACTCCACCCCGCGCCGCCGTCCGATACGCTCCGCAATCGCGGTCGACGGTGCTGGAATCCTCTGCGTTACAAATCATCGACGAGGCTCGATATTTCGGCGAGTTCGAGGCCGCGTTCGATTCGTCCCGCGCATTGTTAGTTAGCGCTGCATCGGCGGGATTTTTGCAGGGGAGCAGAGGGCCGAGGGATAGATATATAAATCTGGAAAGAGCGCCTTCGACGACATATTTGCTCTGTTTGAATCGACGGTCTATCCGTTTTACGTCCGCGAACTGCGCGCGCGCGTCTCTCTCTCATTCTCTCTCTTTCTGCGCATGGGCGCGCGCGTGGGTGTTGTCTATGTATATTATGAAACTATGGGAGATGTATCTTTAACATTTCAAATATTTCTGCAATCATCAGGATGAAAGGTGTCATATTAATTTTTGATTAAATTGAATTATTTATACATTACATAAATTTTCTACGCGTGCATAAATTACACTCTTACATCGCAGAGCAATTAAATTTAATTCAAAGGTAGAAAAATAGTTTTCTGACGACTTTGCTGTATTAATTGCTCAAAGTCAATGTTACATTTTAGCAATTTAAATTGGTACATATTTACTTTTAAAATATCCGAGGGTACCTGAAAAATCTAATCTGATTAATTATTAATGAGAATGATCTGAAATTACTGGACGTGATAAATTAATGAATATCGAAATATCGACAATAACTAAATATTTAACTGATTGTAATTATCGTTACAGCAGCTCGAAAATGCCGCGCTTTCAAATACCGTATAAAAAATTCTTTTTCAATTTGCAATTCTCAAGTTAAATTAGAAAACAGTCCCCCCCCCCCCGAGAGGTAAATATGCCGACCCTTTACAATTAGTCGTGTACCTGCGTACACCAGTGCACTTGGAGCTCGGGGCAGGAGTTTGCTGGAGGAGGGTGAAAAGGGAGAGAAAAAAACCCATCCTGCATCCCCCGGCCTTATTTCCGGCATTTCAAAGCGGCTCCGCATAACAAGCTCCGTAAAACAAAAAAAAGGGCAAAAAACAAAAAAACAAAAAAAGTACAGGCAAAACAAAAAGAAGAAAGGCCGCTGCGAGACTAATCGCGAGCTCCTCCCTCGTCTGCATATTAGATCGGCAGCCTTTTCGCAGTAGCCCCCCACCCCGGCCCCTCTCTTCATCAACCTTCCAGCTCCTCGGCCACAACCGCCACAAATCCAATTTTGGAACAGCGACAGTTTTCGAAAGCCTTGCTGTGTGCGCATGTTATACATGCGCTCTTCGCGTGCGCACAGGCAGAATATGCACGCGCGCGACCGCTTAACGCCAAATAACACCCAACGTAATTCAGCGTCCCGGCAGATACGTACGAATTCGATCGCGGGGCGGGGGGGGGGTTATGATCCCCCTAGGCCAATGCGATTTTCCGAGGAGAAAACGAGATCGAGAGGTATCAGGCCCGGCGGAACCGCGGGCGATTCGCGTCCGTGCTCCCGATGCCGCCGCGAATGCGATTCGTCGAAGAAAGTCGGGTTACGCGCCCGCGTCGAAGTACGGACAAAAATCCGGCTGGCGAAACTCGAGGAAAAAGGAAAGAACGACAAAGGAACGAGAAACAGAGAGTGGGAACGAGAGAAGGGGAGTGCGAGTTTGTCTTTGCGCGTGGTGCGTTATAGGAAATTGGATCTTGTAATTGTACATTTTTCAACCTTGACGTTTGTCTGGTATATCGACGTAATTATAACGACGTTTGACGTTTAATGACGGCAGCATTATTTATGCGCATGATTTATCGATGTCTTCGCTACTTGGACATTAAATAAATTATTTACTGACTATTAATCGCACGTCCGACGCATCGAGGCCTACGTTTGGAAAGTTAGACAATATTGTTGGCTTTACTTCTCCTGAATTACGTATATCTTTGAGCCACAAACTGGACGAGGCAATTCGTTTTGCCAGACGGAGGACTAAATTTAATACGAAGATCGCGTAAATCAGACGATATTTATCATCCCTTCGATAATCTATGCTTTGGATGGCTGTATCGGCGCGGAGGCTAGCAGACGCCATTTCGATCCTCGCACGGAGGAAAGAGCGGCTCGACGCATCGGGCGCCTTTCGGGCGCGCAAAGTTTCGACGCTGCTGCCTCTCGGATAATTGAGTATTTTTTTCTCTTACAGCTCGGATTCTACGAGGATCATTCCGATTAACGCCGGTCCGACCGAAATTACGGTTACATTAGTTGAATTTAATAAAAAAATTTATTCGCTACGATTTTTATACACGCTGCGTATGGCAAAATTGACATTGCCGAGCGTATACGTCGAATAGTATTTTACGGCCGTCGTAGATTCCAAAACGAATTCCCCCACCTCCCGCCCCTCGTTTCCTTCGAACGTATACATACACCAACCACCCCCCCCACACACACACACACACACGAAGTGGCCGACGTCACGTGTATAAAACTATATAGGCACCGTATAAAATCCACATAAAACTCTCATTATTATCGTGACAACGAATGGGTCTCGGCGACGCGCGTCACCGTCGCTCTTTACTCGCTCCCGCACCCCGCGCGAAACGCGCCTGAAGAGCGGCGCGAAAAAGAACGCGCGCGCGCGCGCGCGCCCGTAAACCGATCGAGTGGGCGAGCATGTATCTATATATATATTCAGTATACCCGTGTGGGAGAGCGCGTGGAGGGGTCGCGGTATGAGAGCGCGTTATTTTGTTATCGCGGACGGGATCATAATGGCCGGTGGGTGGGGGGAGCGTGGGGCGGAAGAGTGTTATAGGGAGTTACGGCGCGCGCTGACTGTCGATGTTGACTCGGCGGCGTTATAAACGCAGCATTAGGAGTTGACCCATATACGTACTGTGTGCGTGTGTGTGTGTGTGTGTATAAAGATACTTGTGCCAGTTTGTCCAACGTACATGGCGACCCCTATGGCGCGCGAACCCGCTCCGCTTACGGATTATCGTCGCGAAGCAAGAAGACGACAGGGCGAATAAGCGCGGCTGATTATTCGCGGTACAGATCCTATGTGGGCAGCGAAGGTAAGAGTAATGACGTAGCACTCGAGAATACCACGCGCTCGATTTCGTTTCATCGTCGCGCGTTCTTTTAACGAACCGCGTACGCGCTTGTCGAGCAACGCGCGAGATCGTGGCGAATCGTCCGCCCCCTCCCCCCACCTTGACGCGTTTCGGTGGCCTCGTGCAATAAAAACGGGACATTCGAATGACCCCCCCCCCGCCGCGGGCGTAAAGCGCGGAAGATCCGCGAAACTTTACAACGCTCCGCGGCGCGGTTTATCGTCACGTTATTGTACGTAGCGCCTCGACGCAGCGTCGCCCGCGCCAGACGGGCCGGCAGTTACGTGGAATCTAATCTCGCCATTAGTCGGCCGTAATTGAAATTATGGCGATGTCGAGTCGACTTTACCACCCGTAAAGCGTATACGGCGACGTACAAAAACGTACGAATGCAGGCTGCCGATAATTAGGAGAGCGAGCGCCGGTCGCCGACAGCCGGGACGCCGAGGCTAAGCTTGGCCCGACGATTATTTAACATTGAGTAATGTCGTTGCTTATGTCAATCGTGGCCGTCGTTAAAGTATGATGTAGACAAATATTATGTATTAATTCGACCGATGAGTGATTTTTTGATTTAGCTATATATTCTGTTTGATGGTCGAGTGAAAAGTATTCTTGAAAATGTTTTGGCAGATCTCTTGGGGTCTTTTGATTTCTTATTGATTATTTAGCGGAGAAGGCGAAAGGAAAAGGTGTGCAAACAATTATTAAAATAATTATTATTTTACGAAGCCAAGCGTGCGATTCTCATGCACGATTGATAATTTTACAAAAAAAAAAAAGCAAAACAAAAAAAAAACAAAAAAAACACACAGAAATCGTTCGCCTCGGACAATTCCGTTTCGGCCTCTCCCTCGAGCCGATCGTCCGCGCGGTAAACTTTAAAAGTGTCCCAGACCCCGTTAATCTCGATTATCCCGCCAACGAATCAACGCCATCGGCCGCTCGTTAATCCTTGGACTAGCTCGCTTACGCACGCGCAATTAGACCGCCTCCGAATCCGACAAACCTTCCTCCCCTCCCCCTCCCCCACCCCACACCTCGTCCACCTCCGCCGCCGCCGCCGCCGTCGTTGTCGACGTCGTCGGTGTATCGCGGGGGTGGTATTACGGGATCGTCCGTCAGCCGCCGGCCGATACTCGCCCGACTCTGCCCGACCGCCTCCCGTTACTGCCGGCTGCGCATCGGATTATATATCTATCTATCTATCTATCTATCTATATATATATATATATATATATATATATATATATATATATATATATATATTGATACATGGAGCAACTCGACACACAACAGGAGAGACTTCGGAAATCCGATTTCGAGGCCGAACAGCCGTCGACGGAGGTCGTGGGGTGAAAAGGAGGGGGGTGGGGAGTCGCGCTGCACCTCCACGCATGTCCGCGAGAAGAGGGCTCGTAGTTACGTTTCACCAATTAATCGCCATTCGATGCTTATTAAATATTGAATGCTTTAAGCCGGTTGGGTGGAAACGAGGGCCAAGACGCGGAATAAACGAGTTGAAATGACGATTCGCGCTAACTGGAGATTCTTTAAATTATGGAGGAAATAAAGATGAATTTTTAATACTGACAAATATTTTTATCGATATTACAGTCAGTATAAAATAATATTAATTATATTGACAAGTCGGAGTGTCATTTTAAAAAGAATGTCAATTTGTTTACTGTTTGTTTACTCTTTATTTCCTTTTCTTCGGATAAATTTTCTTCCGTACGTAAATTTGGGACTTCTAATTTCCTTATCATTCAGGAAACGTTACGTATTGTTTCAGAGCTATAAAATATCTGTACAGCGATTGAATATCTGAAATTTATATATGTATTAAAAAAAAAATTGTTCTTGTGTTTATTGCTATTTCATACACTGTTTTTGATGCGTTTCATTATTACATTAAAATGTTATATAGCTTTATTAATTTTTATAGAGGAATAAAATGTTTTCGAAGTAAATGTTGATTTTTTTTTTGTAAAACCTTAACTCAAACGATCAAAATGATAACTAATAAAAATTTTTATCAGTACCTGTTTTCATACTTTCATAATTATTTTATACTAATCATAAGGTGCTTCGTATTCATGTGATATTAAAAACATTTGCGGTATATAATTAGCTTTTCTATCAAAAAGTCCGTCCGGTTTAAATTCATTTTTGTCTCTTTATAAATAAAAATGGATATGTTCGACAGTATTGGACTGATTGCACTATCCATAATTAAAATAATTAATTTTTCTTATTTGCCAAAAGAGTGACATTACGGTTATTTATTTATTTCGCTTCAAGTTTTGGAACTCGTTTCAAATCAAACATAGACTTTAAAGTTAGTTTTTTTTTTTTTAATTTAATTTAAGTTTTAATAATAATAATTGTTGATTTAACTAGAGGAATCTAAACTTTATTCTAATATATAACTTTATTTAATTAGTGGAATACAACTGTGATCAATGCACTGATAAATCAACTAATGAATTACACGTGAAAATACAATATAATAGTAAGTACAAATGTAGCACTGTATATTGGCCGCACTCGACTGCTGTCACTCTCGGGAATAACGGTGGCTGGATCGGTCTGTCCCTTTTGTATCCTCGGCATTTCTGCAGTTGGAACTCAGGTCGGTTCAGGAAACAGTGCGGGTATAGACTTGCACTGATCGACATTAGCGTCCTCAGTTAAGTTTGTATGGTGCATATATTCGTTGCATACCAACAATAATGAAAATTTAATTTAATTTTTTAAGATGAAGAAATGGTCAGTGTGATATGAGCAGCTATGCTGTCAGCTTATTCTCCATTTTGGTTTGGCATTTACATGCATTAAAAATTTAATCTTCTTGTTTTTCGGCCGATTGACTATTATCTAATAGTGTTCAATTAAGATAATGAAAGTTATAAATGAAAAAATTCGCGAAGGAAATTTTCCAAAAAATTACCGGCAAAGTCGTATACGAAGCCTCGCCAAAACGAAAATTCGATATGTAATACGATATATATTATTCGTACGCCTGCTTTTAAACGCCTGCGGAACGCCACGATTATCCACATCGTGTAGAATTAAGCTCTCGCAAGCTCCCGGCAACGGCGACGCACGGCGTTCGAACGAAATTACAAGCTCCCGCGTGTTCTTAATCGAATAGATTTTCCGCCCAAGGATAATACGAGCGTGGTAGTATTTGAATTCTATATATATATATATATATATACACTAACCGGGTTTCGACGTAATGAAAATCGATCGGCCGAGCGTAAACACACCGGGGAGCCGGGTCAATCCAGAAAGTCTAGTGTAGATAAACTGATTTCTCGGCGAATCGAGTCCGCGGGAAAGTTCGAAGTTTCCGCCGGGCCGTGAGGGAGTCGAGAGTTAGTTTCTAAACCGCCTCTCCCGAGTACACGGAGCGCGGGATACACTTGCGCGGATCATCGTCTTTGGATTTCGAATTCATTTTCCGATTTTCGCTCGGAAGTCGGGAAAGTCTGGTTTCCCCCCCCCCTCTCTCTCTCTCTCTCTCTCGCGAAAAATTCCACGAGTACCGGATATCGTAAAAGAGAATTTGATTTTTGCTGTTAAACAGTGTACCCGTCGCGCACTCGCGAGGCATCGAGCGTATGTTAAAAAACTGCATTATTCCTTTATCCTGCACGAAACTGTGAAATATAGATGCTCTCGCTTTATTTATTTCGTCGCGTACGCTTGAATAATTTACGAATTCTAAAAGCTCAAGAGCGACAGAGAAAAATAGTTGGCGCGCGTTTCTCATGAATTTATCAGATCTCGCGTTTCGTACGGGAACGTATTTTAAAAATATAAAGTGTTTTAAAACATTGCCGAATTTTCCAGTAGAGCTCCATTCATTTTTCCATCTCTCGGTGTTTAACTAAATAATTTTGCCTTCGTCTGGAGAATCCGAAATATATACATCTGACGCACAATAAAAACATTATCTTATAAACTGCATTTAATGTCTAGCACTGCAAAATTCTTTTAACAATTCTTCCATTGACAGAATTTCATTCTAAGTCTGTTCAGCCGGAGTATCGAAAAATCCTCTATTGTCACGCGCAAATTATCCCGTAAGCCCTTATGACAAAGAGAGCGATTGCGTTAAGGCAAATATTTAGCCTCGAAGCGGCCATCTACAAAGCGAGCTTATAGCGCCCAGCCCCGTGCAAGCATTGGGGCGTACAAAGGAGGCGGGCGTCGGTTAGCGACAGAGGCGTCAGAGCTAATTTCGCCGAAGTGCGTCGGGCTCTGTTGACCGTCTGCATTGACGTATGGCTACGTGAACGCGAGGGATAGAGATGGGGCCGGAGATGGGGGGTTTATTAATTTGTATGCGGTAATATGTAAATGCGTTTAAAAAACAAAAAAAAAAAAAAAACGAGCCAGAGTTTGACGGACGAATGGTTAGATAGCTATGTTGCAGATATTTTTCATTACACGCGATAATGCTCTCGCGTTACGCGGGCCCGGCATCCGCCAGCCTTTACTCCTCGCTTTCGAAACGCGACGACGGCGATTGCGTTTTGAAGTTAAGCATTTTTAACTACAGCGACGAGCGGTACATGTCGAGAGCACCAAGTGGGGAGGATCGTGATACACGTTGATATGCTAATACAGCGGATGTGCTCTTTTGCCGAGCGTTTATCTAGAAAAAACTAAACTATCCTTCCATCTACAGCCAAGTGAAGGAGTGGGGTATTCGATGGCGCTGCCAAGCGGAAGGAGAGGATGTGAGTTGCTGCCGTGGAATCGCCCGCCTCTGATGGCAAATTAAGTTTGACATTAGAATGGCAATTCAATATCGAGATGGGTGTCAGTAATCGTTGAAAATTGAACATCTACGGACTTTCCGCGTATGAGTCGGTAGAGACGTGCCTCCGGCTATGGGAAAATCTATTTAAGGCTTTTTACATTTATAATATGCATACAGTAATCAATGATTTTCGAGCAATGCTGAAAGTAGCATAAGATTTCTCGGGAGGACGATGTGCCATTTAGCCTGTGATTTCTGTAAGCAAATTGCCAGAAAAAACATTTGACAATTATATCGGCACCAATTGAAAATTGGAGTGATCACTGGCAGGGAACTGTCGGATCAAGTCTCTAATAGCAAAACTAATAGCAAAAAAGCTTGTAAACGTAAATATTGACACCGCAATTTCGATACTCATATACGCGGTGTTAATGCGTACTCAATGTCAAATCCTTCGCTAGCAAGAAATCAGTTACGGGAATACTCAGATGATATCAATTTAACAGGTTATCGTTGCTTTTCAGTATCACAATGCGAAGGACAGACGTTTCGGTGACATTCAAGATTGTCGAAATAAAGCTACTACTAACAATGACGAATGGGGTAGCCGTGCCATTTCCAGTAATCAATGACAATTAATTTTGTTATGTATTTGTTGAGACTTTAAACTGTATTTACGCCTTTAATGTATCTCTGAATACGAGATAAAGGTCGAAGTAACTATCATTTAATAAATAACTAGTTGTAAAAGTATCGGAATGTGTAATGTATTATATATAAATTCAAAGAAGTTTTCGGAGCAGGCAGTGTAATGAGTTCAAGGTTCTGAAATAGGACAGTGAGGCCAAAACAAAGTTGTTCGCGTCAAAAGTATTGTTATAATAAAAGAATACTGTACTTATAATCTAGAAATTAATAAACAATAATATGCTCTGAGAGAATGAGGCAAAGAGAGAGAGAGAGAGAGAGAGAGAGAGAGAGAGAGAGAGAGAGAGATGAACGGTCCTCGGCGATAATTAAATGCCCCAATAATCCAGCCATTCCACCGGCGTTTCATTACGAAATCCATTCGCCCCCAAGAGCGTAATGCGCCCAATAGGCCCGCGATGCGCGCATTCGAACTCTCGCGCTGCTCGGCGACAACGCCACTATCCCCATTCTTCTTTCCGTCCCTCTCCCACTTCCTCGCCGCGAATATTATGCAGAGAGTTCTCTATGCGCTAGTGGAATGTTTCGCGTAGTCGACGGTTACTCGTGGCGGATGAAGGCTCGCCCCGGCATTGTGGCGTGATGTGCGACGGGATGGGCGGAGGGGCGGGGGTGCGAGCGCAATTTCAGTACGGCTGATGCATTAATTGCGAATTCAGCATCTCGTTTTTTTTTTTGTTTATATATATATATATATATATATATATATATATATATATATATATAGATGCAATATATAGCTAGTGGATCTTTGAGAGTATGGGAAGAGATAGAATGTGTGAGCGAGAGAGAATGAGAGCGAGCGAGAAGGGGCACCTGTCATTCGCTAGTCCCAGATATTAGTCGTGTCTTACAAGCGAAAAAGCGATTAGAAGTTATTAACAAATTTAAATAAACTTCATCCACTTGACAATATTGTAGAACGTTTACAAAGGATAAATCTGTTTTAAAGATTAATTCAAAATTTTATAGCTTACACGGGCTAAGCGAAAGATGGGAGAAATATATATTGGAAATTACGTATGTAGATTGCAAAAGATAGTTAAAACAAAAAGTAATAGATAAGACAAACATTATCACGTGAATGTTGCAGGAACACACTTCGTGATATGTTTTTACGATGATAAATCTTAAAAGATGCAGATCAGGATATAACTATCTGACTTTTTGCTTTTTTACCTAAATACATAGATTATGCTGAGGGTGTTGAATATATTTACGATCAATTATGACGAAAATTCATAGGAAACTTACAGACTATAAATTTGCCATTATCTCGTATACAAGCATTTTTTTATTATACCAATGTACAGCGAGTATCTGTGCACAATATACCGAAATTTTATTTAATATGATAAGATTAACTTTTATTCCTAGCAAAATAATCCCATTATTGATATACCGAATGCGATGAATAAAATTATTGCGCACGTGTGAATAGATATGTGTGCACGTGTGCGCGTCTCGTCCAGCCTTCCTTCAAATTCCATCATCGAGCCCCATGTAACCAATCATCAAAAGAAAAATATTTTTAAAATTTAGATTTATGCCGACCTCAAAATCTACATAATAACTGCTATTCTAGTCGAACACGCACTTATACGGGATCAATGCTCGCGCAGCGACGGAAGTCCGGTATATCTGATAAATTTCATAATGATAGATCCACCGCGTCGATTGGAAGGGCATTTACCGTCGAATTTCTCCACGGATGGGACATGTGTTCGCGACCAGAACAGATCGTAGATGTGGGGCGGGGGAAAGGGGGGTGAAGGAGCGGGGGGGAGGGTGAAAATAGATGCTCCACTCTGACTTCGGCACCCCATTTTCCCAGGGAACACGGCATATAAATCGCCAACTCGTCGCTATTCTTGGGTAAATACATGCAAATCGCTGCAGCTCGGGGAGAATACCCGACAATGAACCGTACCTGAGCGGCGCCCTCCTCTAACCCGCCCTACTTCATGTATATATAGAAGAAAAGAAAAATGGCCCCGCAGAAAAGAGTCTAAAGGAGGGGCGGAATAGTACGGAGAAAAGCCAGGCCGTTTCTGCTCTGGATCTCGAGTTATTCGAATTCGATACGAGGCCGTCGTTCTATGGCATATTTCTATTCTCCAACTATGAGAAGTGACCCCGAGAAGGAGGCACCAGAGAGAGAGAGAGAGAGAGAGAGGGGGGGGGGATTGTTTTTGCCGCTGTCGGCCGTCTCGCTCTTTGAGGGAGATAGCTGGAGGTTGGCGAGAAGGGGGTGGAGAGGTGGAAGGCGAATTGCGTATACGATCAGGGGTAGGGGGGGAACTGATATGCGCTCGGGTGATTGAGTTCGGTATAGGTTTTATGGGATGGCTGATGTATATGTATGCATGAGAGGCGGGCTCTCCTCGAGATATACAGTTTGTTTTTTGGTTTTTGTTCTTTTTTGCCTTTGCTGCCTCGCATTATTCTCTCCTGGCGCTCGATACATTCTGAAACCAGGATCGGTTTTGCATATAGGTCGCGCGAGATTGTTTAAAACTTTCATCTTCTTAGAGAAGGATGGTAAATGTCCATTACTATTTCCTCAAATCGTGAATTTGTCTTGAATCGATATTTTGCAGTTGTACCTGTTCAGTTCGTAAGTCATCTTCCAGTTCGAGCACATTGAATAACGTTTGTGGCGTTTAAAGTTGACTTTGCTACTGGAAAAAGAACCACGTTGTTAAATAAATCATACTCGGATATACAGCAATGTTCTGACTGAATTGGGAAAAATCTGGCAATGTTCAAGGTTCGAACAATTCTTGAATTGTTCTTGAAGCTGTAATTATGTTTGGTCAAAATTTAACAGATTATTTGGCAAAAACTGTTGAGAGTCTGGCGTAGTATTTTCGAAATTCATTTCTACAATAAGATATAAAGAAAAACTTTTTCTCTTACTTGAATTTTATCAAACATTATCATATATTTTTCGACTTTTCCGAACTTTGACAGATTTTGCTAGAATTGTTCAATGATTGCTGAGTATCCTAAGTTGACATGAGTACCAATGGCAAAGTTACTGAAAATTTGTCAAAGTTGGTAAAGTTAGGCAATATTTCGATAGAACGCCATTTTTACTAGAGTTCGGTATTGAACATTTCTAATTGCAAATGTGATTCTAAAATTAAAAAAATTATTTGTACCTCCGATAAACATAAAACAATAAGTATGCGTTCTATAAAGCAGCCAACAAGTCTACATTTTCTACATAATGAAAATCTTGGATAAGTTGGAAAATACGAAAGGATTTTTCAAAATTACCTTTTCTAGAATTTGAAAATCTGAAATTATGTAATCCTCGAAATTGATCTGGCAAAGTTGCAGAAATATACTCGTCTCGGTCCGCTAAAAAGTTTTAATCTCAAATCTGAATATTTCTTACGTTGTATTATTTCAACTATAATTTATTTTTGAGGATTTCTTTTTTTTTTTTTAATGCGGAGACTTCGTAAGGCCCGATAAATATTTTGCCTCTTGTTGCTTACCTGATTAATTGAAGTTCTGCAAACTCAAACAATGCATTTGTTCAATTGATTCTCTTTTTTAATTACAAAGAAATAATTTCTTACTTACAAAGAGCCGTAGAAGACTATGTCAGATTATGAAAATAAAAATTACAGAGTTTATGCAAAATATATCTATTACAATATATATTTATTGCAAAACACATTGGGAACAAGTTCAGCCTATAAAACAAAAGAATGACGTATACGTTTTGTCGTTCCCATAAAGTCAATCGTCATTCTCCATTAAACATGTTTTCGTCACGGATCTTGAATAATAATTCGAGCGGCACCGAATGGCCTTATAACATTCAATAAATCCTGCACGCACACACGCACACACACACACACACACACACACACACACACACACACACACACATATATAATAATCATCGCCTACCCATCCCACTGGAGCGTATAAACTAACGCGGGAGGGCGTAAAAAAGAAAGGAAATTATAGCGCGCACTCCGGGATCTCCGTCCTCCCTGATCGTGGTTAAACTTCTTATATCCGTGCAGCCCGGCGTAAGAGCGATTCCTCCTCGCGCGCCGCCTCGCACCCTCGTATAAATTGGATTCCGCGAGATTATGGGCATTGGGAGGGGGAGGGGGCGTTCTCGGGGAGGACTCACGCGCATCGTCGGATTTTTATCACGATCGGGTGATGGGGGGGGGGGCTTTAAATAATTTTATCCTCGTAAATGGGGCCGGTCGAGCGCGAACGCTCGCGAGGGCAATGAAGTGGCGCGCGTGTACGCGGGAATGGGGGAAGGCCCTACGACGTGCCTCGACGTGTCTTTTCCGACTTTTCACTTGGATGTGTCGGTGTATGGCTTGTACTCGTATAAGATCGACTAGTTCTCCCGCGCCGATGGAAATAATGTTCGATTTTACATTATACGCCGCTCGGGCGGAAGCGAGCTCGAAATATTTTTATGGGGCGTTTTTGTTTGTGTGTGTGTGTGTGTGTGTGTGTGTGAGAGAGAGAGTGGGCGAAGAGAGTTTTTTTTCAAATTCGCTTTGATAATTTTAGTATGTTGGTTATTATTTTTTTTTTTTGAAACATAAATTTTTTATTATTCCAACGTAATTCGAGAATATTTTATTGCACTGATATTTAATTCTATATAATTTTCACTCATGTCACAATAGGTTGGTTATTTAGACGAAAAATAACACAATTGAATGTCTAAAATCAAACACGAGTCGTTGGACACTCTATTTTTTTTTTTCAATTTTCACTAAATACACCGCCCGTTCAATTATTCAAGAGCAAGTTTAATTGCTTTCGCGTTCCGGCCCAGACGCGATTATTATTTCCGTCTCGTTTCATATCGCGCTCATCAAGAGCCAGAGCGTATTCTCGCGCAGGACTCTTTCAGCAATTTTAACGATCAAATTGCATTTCTGTAGAATCGATCATATAAATCTGCACTAATGGAGGGACAAAAAAGAGGAACGCCAAGAAGTAATGGAGGAGGAAGGATTCGAGGATGGCTTGTAGGTCAATTT
Source organism: Sycobia sp. Sy_11 (assembly GCA_018907035.1). Classification (NCBI taxonomy): domain Eukaryota; kingdom Metazoa; phylum Arthropoda; class Insecta; order Hymenoptera; family Epichrysomallidae; genus Sycobia; species Sycobia sp. Sy_11. The sequence continues at coordinate 1,116,376 of JACCIC010000140.1, forward strand.
GCGCAACAACGAGATTCTTGGCTTCGCTCCCCGGGCGTCTCTGATTTTCCGGCTCTCTGATGTGGTTTGTCGTAATTTTCCCAGGATTCGCAGGACTTCTCTTCAATGCAGTAATGAGACAAAACAATCGGAGAACGTGTTTATTTGCAGTTTTGACAGAATTTTATCGTTATAAGCTGAAATATCAAGTCTCGCCATACATTAAAGTGCGTATTTCATTGTAATATTTGATGTCGTAGCTGAAGTTGAAATTCGATTTGAACCTCGGAATGCTGTCTAGATTTTGTAATTTTGATGTAAAAAAAGGCAATAATAAGTTAACGGCCTGTTTTGCTACGGCCGATACATCGCCGTTGCGCACCTCATGAATTTCCGCTACATTTTTTCAAGTTTCCCCGCGAGGCAAATTTTTTTCCGGAATTTTAGTTTCCATTTTCGGGGCTGAATAAGCAAGTTCGACCGCACTCGAATAATAAAAACATTATGTTTCATTTTCCTTGAAAGCGTATTAAAAATTTTACAATACACACACACACACACACACACACACACACACACACACACACACACACACACACACATATATATATATATATATATATATACAAGCGAGTCTATAATATCCAAGAAAAATACAGGCGGCATCGAATTGGCGGAAAGGGTGTACGTATACAGTATATATACATTTTCGTTGGAAATTGTGGCTTAGTCGATTGTTTTAGTATTCTATCGATTTTTATTTTAAAAATCGATACTCCAGATGGGAAAGCGAATGATGATAATAATGCGCTAGTGTTATAGAATAAATGTTCAGTGTCGCGCGAGCAAATTGCGTGAAAACTTGAAAATGGGAATCAACGGAAATATGCTCTCCTCATTTTTTCGATCAGAGGAGCATCAACCAAGTTATTATTCAATTTGAAACATTGCACTGAATGTTTCGAAATTATGATTGTCATCGATATTAATTTCATAGTTTTCAATGAGAAGCATCAACAACTGCCAGGTTATTAATATTGAAGTCAATTATTGAAGAAAATTATGATTCGATTTATCAGTGTTGACTTTAATTTTATGCGATACGCATGATCCTGTATATAGTGGCTGACCTCAAACAGTATGTAAACAAATTATAATTTGAATTTATTTTTGCTGGACGATAAAAAAAACTATGCGTTTTACTTTGAAAATTTTTCATTTGTTTTCCTGATATCGATAGACAGAACATTTTCAACATAAATTATCGTCTTTAATTAATCAGAGATGAAGTAAAATTAGTATTCTTTTGAGAAATACAATTTATTAAGTGAAAAATGTAATAACAAATTGTAATTGATAATGATAAAGATTCGATAACTTGATCTACTATATTATTCAGGCGAAATTGTAGTTACGACATAGCTGCTGCCTTGACGATCAACAAATATAATTAAGCAAAAATATAACTATTTATATATATGAATTGGTCTTGTATAATTTTACTATCAATTTTACAACCTATATATTGTTGGGTTCCAATAAACTTTAGATTAAATGTTAAATGCATATATTTAATCAATAATTATAAAATATGGCTAGCGATTGATAATCTCTACACAGTGCATTAAAATTGATTAATCAATAGATAAATAAATATCTACACACGCGCGCGCACACGCACGATGTACGCACGTGCGGCGTTCGAGAAGCCAGAAAATGGGCTGCGATAATACAGAAGGGTGCCGATTAAATAAACGTCTCGCAGGTGGACAACAACTGCTTTTCATTTTCATTGCTCGTCCGCGGTCCGCGAGCGTATGCGCGAGCTCCCGTAGGCGCGCGTACGGAACGAAGCTGGATTATTCGCTCGTGTATCTTACCGTGGCCCTGCACAGCTCGCAGCCGCCGAAGGAGCAGCCGATGAATAAGTATGCTCGTCTCCACCGCCCCACCCCCCCGCCCCACCAACCACCCGCGACCGTAACGGCCTCGAAGAAAATAATCGAGCCTTCGCTCGAACACGCCCCGGTTATTCGATAAATCGGCGATACCGTTGCCCTCTTCGTCACGTCCCCTCCCCTCTCTGTCTATCGCGCTCCCGCGGCGATACTAGAGTTTTGTCGTGGGAAAAAAAAAGAATATATATATATATATATATATATATATATATATATATATATATATTTTATACGTCGGATAAAGCGACGCGAATCACTGCGAACTGGCGCAATTTACATGTTCATGTAAAGAAGAGCGACGAAAGTTTCAAGTTTCTGGATTAATGGCGATGTATATAGGCTATATATGCGTATATAGAAGCTGCGATTGAGGGGGCTTTGATACTGTGACGTTGTCGGCCTGAATATTCAAAAGTGATTCGGTCCACGCGCGTTTGGAAAAATGCTCGTGCTAATGGATTTTCGCGCCCAAGATTTTCCAAATGCGTTTCGAGCTTGAAGATCCAGTGCGTACGGAATGGACTTTCTTTTCTTTCGCAATTTTAAAGAATTCCATGCTGATGCGAAGGGAGCAGATGAATTTTTTTTTGGCCTGCCGAACTTATTGTTTGTTTTGTCTTTACGTAGGAAGACTAAAACGAGAAAAAAAAACAACAAAAGTTTATGCCCGTTTGCTTTTCCAATGTTTTGAGGGTATTTTATTGAGCACCTGTTCTTGAGTCTGTAAAAACAAAGGGAAACCAAGCAAATGCAGATGGTTTATACGGTACAACCAACGGTTCAAAGGCAATTTCGCTCATGTTTGCAAGAATGTCGCAAACGCGGATCATTGAGCTCGTCCCATCGGATTACAATTTTTTGCGATTATTATAAAGCTCAATCGTCAACGGTTCCATTTGACGTGGCTCGTCGTAGGTGAGAAATACCTACAATTATTGACATACCGACCGAAATATGATTCTTACCGCATCGAGCGTAAAGCGCGTATTTTTTTACTACCTTAATACTTACCGGCAGGCAGTAAACCGATCAGTTGAAGGAAGCACGTAAGAAGAGATTAAAATATTTCAAGTTTATACGTAGGTGAGAAAAGGAATATATATATATAAAGGAAGTAATACGAGAAATAAAATGAAAGCACTGACTGAACTGGCGCTGGAGCGAATGCAGACACAAACTGTACAACGGTGCATATGCTCCTTCCTCGTGCTCTCCTATAAATTTTTCTCAATACGTGCGATCGAAATAAATTATCCAAAACTCATGCAGCGTGTTGGGCATTTCAATGTTTTATGGATTATTTGCGCACAGTCATGCATAATATATAAATATATACAGATATTACAACATTCTAATTGGTCATGATTTTTCGGCTTTCGTGGTATTAAATACATGTCGTGATTTTTATTTCAATTGATTTTCTCTTTTTAATAAAGCTTCTCACCGAAGCAACTGATCGACTACGGCATCCCTGTCGAACTATCACAGTATATGTCTATTTATTTCTTTCTTTCTTTTATATTTATTAATTTACGTTTACGCCCGAAAATTATATATTTACCGAGACATTTTGCATCATAGTAGAATAATGTTGAGATAATTATCATTGCCAACTACAGATTTTTAACCATCATAAAGGAAGATCGGATTTTGTTTCGTTATGGAAGCTATACAAAATAATATAAATCGTTCCGCTCGGCGATAGCTTCGAATCACACTCGCCGCGAGATATTTTTCCGCGTTCTGATCATGTAATTCACACTTAGACAATCGAGATAGACGTTACGCCGAATCATCGGGCGTTCGTCGAATCTTTCAGTTTCATTATACGTGGCCACTGATCAAGTCTAAAGGAAATAGAGTTTGAAATCTAATCCTGTCGTCGTCCCCCTGGCTCGGAAAGTTGACTGAGTAGAATATATGTCTGGGGAGCTCGTTTTTTTTTTCTTTGAAGGAAAGCCGCGGATTATTTTCTCTTTCAAAATTATTGATAATGTATATATATATATATATATATATATATATATATATATATATATATATATATATAATAGGCTTCGTGACACTAAACCGCTGAAAGCTCTGCACCTTTCCTATACATAAAGTTCTCGTGATTGCCAATGCCTGTTGATCCTCTTTTCGTTCGGTATCCTGAAAACCTTCTGTTGGATATCTTTTTTTTTTTTTTTTGCTAAGAAAGATACCGGAAATCCACCGTGGTTCTAATTTTCAGGCTTTCCAGTGAAAATTGATTTGTATTAAGATTTCGCTTTTCGTATTATTTGTGGCACGATTTTATTAAGATATATTTGTATAATTTGATTAACGTCCTCATCGCATTAGTTATCGTGATTTTTGGATACCTTTTCAACTTCGTACCGATCACTTAATTTAGAAAAATTTATTTTCTTCTTCTACAATTATATGTAGTTTTTTTTTAGACGAGTCAAATAATTTCTGCAGGAGATAAATATAAAAAGTTGAGCCGCATGCAAAACTTATTTAAAGTTCGAGATTTCGTAAAAGGATATTTGAAAAACTTTGTTGGAAAATCTTGATAGGTTTCAATTGTAAGAATTTTTTTTTTTAATTTTCTTTTACAAACATTTCATTTCAATCATCATTACTCGTATATACAAAAGCTAAAATAATTATAAATTTATAAAAATACATATCAACGTATGTATACATAAGCACGTAAATATGCTCGCATAGAAATTATCTTCGACTGCTCCAATTTTTGTTATATAATTGTATAAGTAATATAATGTATAGTAAGAGACTTTACTCAGACTCGTTGCATCGGCTAACTACAAATGCTTTCTGCACGGGCAGTTTTGCTGGGCCCCCTGAGCTTGACGGTGATTTCAAGCCTGGACGCACATCTACAAATACATCTAACTTTCGCACACAGGACACGCCTCTAGCCTGTCACCACATACGGACGCATCTTCCTGCGAATATAAATCTCCCTCTCTGGTTCTGCCCCACGGGGAAAGCTCGCACGAGTTTCTAATATATATATGAACTGATATGCGTTTTTGGGATGATTTAGTGTGATTTTGTCACGGGGAATGAAAGCGGTGGTTTTTTTATTGATTGATAATAGTTGGAATCGTACGCATGGAACTTTTTATTTTGAGCGAATGAGAAGAGAATTGGTTTGATAGATTGAAGAAGGGGTTTTTTTTGCAACCTCGAATAAAATATTCATTAGCAATTTTATTATGTAAGTATGCTTTTGAAAAAGTTGAAGAATAATTTTTAGGTCAATATTATATTATATATATATATATCACAATAAAGAAGAGCATATAAAAAAATTTGACAGTAAAATATGAATTGAATATTGAAATTGAAATTAAATTGAAAATACAATATATGATGGAATATCGGAACGTAGGTCAATTTATAAATAATTAAATAAATATCGACGATTAGATAATAGTTGTTAAAGAAATTCTTATATTATTTAAGCTTGACGAAGCCCGAATATCAACATTTTCATATGATCATTACTAAGAAGCAGAATATTCCGAGTCTAAGTCGCAGAATTTGATATTAATTCATTCGCCTATTCGACGCGTAAAGTAGCTAATCCTAAGGCTTAAAATCGACTTAGGCATCTTTTGCGTACTTTCGCGCGTAATTCATATCAATCCAGGCTTATCTCGACACGTGCCTCTATACTTGCATAGGTTAATATAGAAGCACTCAAAAAATTAACGATCTTTATACGACTAGAATAACATGAATTAGCAATTTAATTAAATGATTATTTTGTAATGAATGTTAGAGTCTGCGAATAAAAATAATAGTAAACAAAAATCTACATCGTTCACTCGTGTAATTCAGTGAAATAAACATGTACAAACTAATGTTAATATATATATATGTGGGTATTGACTTGATAACGAATGAATCAGGGTACGTAAAGAAGTTAGATGGAAAAGTTCGATACAAAGCCGAGACACTGTCCTAGTTAGTGTATGTACTACTTCAACTATCAGTCTGTCGAGCGTCGCAAACTTGCTTGTTCAGCAATTCCGCGCTACGCATAATCTTTTACAGCGCACGTCAACGCTTTCGCCCTCCCTCGAATCTCACAAAGACAAGCAGGCACCCGCTCCAGAAGTTACGTCGGGTGTTCCCTCGCTGAAGTTCATTCGTATGCGACGTGGCGTGGCGCGCGCTTCTAAAAATTACCACTGCAGTCCTCGGATTATATACGAGAGACGAAGGAATTAAAAGTAACAATTCACTGCCCTACCCCCCCCCCCCTAAGCTGCAGTCAAAGTCCTCGTATCGCGCGGCCAAGGTCAGCCTGATCACGACGATCATAATGACAAGAGCAACGACGTCGTGATCGCCTCGCTCTACCTTATCCTGCGCGCGACGCCGTTATAGTCGAGAGCTCGCGCAGTTCCGTTAAAACGCCGGACGATGAATTGTTTAGATATTTTCTAAACGAAGCGACGGCGGCAGGTGAGGGCTTAAGCGAAGGGCCGAAGCGGGCAAAGTACAGCAATGCTTGGTTTAAGGATATTTTTACGAGTTTTTAAACAGCATAGTATTGATATTACATCTTCGACCGCTGTGCCGAAAATTGAGGTAATTATCGACTAATGAGGTTCGGAGTATAATTAAAGTATTGCATCAAAATTTCAGGATATTATAAATTATGTTGATCACAAGAATATTTGAATATTTCCAACCTAAATAATTATTTACTTTCAATATTTATTTACAAACTATTGTCATAATTCAAGTAACAGAGCTTAAAAACAATTTTTTGGCATTATTTGTGGGAACCAATCTCTGCCGAGTAAAAATAATTTCAAAACCTTTTTCTACAAGCTTTAATTCTAAAATATTAACAAAACGCGCGAAGCGTACGTCACAAAAAACTCGTAAAAGCAATTATTAAATATTCAAAATGTATTGGAAAGAAGTCCTGGGCAACGATCATGTGTAATTATTATGAAACGTAATAATTAAAAAACAGAAGCACAGTCGAAATTACTTAATGTATCTGTATATAAAAAAATGTGCCTAAAGACTCATTAATGAATGATAATACTAACTGAATACTAACTTTAGAATAAATAATTTTTATACCGACATAAAATTTACAGATTTTTAAAATTTTAAAAATACATATACTTTTATCTTTTAAATCCGTTGCTTACGAATTCGTAAAAAACAATTATTTTTTGGATCGGATACCGATAGTATCTCAACGCACTGATAGGTAGATTATATAACGTATATCGTAAAAAAATTGGATTCAACGAGCAATTTTACGCTATAAAAATAAAATAAACCAAATAATGGCAAACCTCAACGTATTACATTTTATCAGATCGCGCCCGTATCCCGGATACGGGAATTGAATCCCCAAACACCTGACGCGCGAACGTGAAAAGAACAGCAGAGAGTGAGAGAGAGAGAGAGAGAGAGAGAGAGAGAGAGAGAGAGAAGGAGGGACAGATAGATAGATACATAGATACATAGCGGCGAGGAGAGAGAACCATTGCATCGGTCCCGCGCGCAATCGCTCGAGACGCGCCGCAAGCCGCATCTCCCACCCTCCTCCCCTGTGCGGAGGCGAAGAGTCGCGAGGCGCGAATGCGGGGAAAAACCGCGCGCGAGACGCTTAGCCCAGAGAGGCGGAATTGTCGTCGCTCGGCGCGCGACGCCCCGTAATCCAATATCGTCTACCGAAGCGAGCAACGACGGCGACCGCGGCGATTGAGCCGGTGGAATTCGTGGACGGGGGGGGGGGATGAGGATAAGAGAGACACAAGCAGAGAGAGAAGCAGATAATGCTTGTATAAAGTACGGACGAAGCGGTGAGCATTATGTACAGGATCGATTAGAACCGCCTCCCCCCTCCCCCTACAATGCGGGCGTAGTCGATCGCGCACCGCCGACGTCGCGGCCGCAGCTACAGAAAGCGCATCTCGCGTGCTTTGCGCGGCTTGTAGAAGCTCGCGATTTATGTACGGCTTATCGTATTCTTGTCGCGACGAATATTGTATGTCATTGTTGCAGCGTGTATGCGTCTATGCGTTATCAATCGATGAAGTCGGTGGGGTTTTTTTTTGTTTTTTTTTTTTTTTTTTGTTTGGATTTGAAAAGATTTTTAAAATGCTTAGGATGAAATATTTTAATAAAAGTCGCTTACCTCTCTCTGGCGAAAACGTTCACCTTCAACGGTGCAGGAATCCTTTTGAAGAACGAGATCGTCGACTCACTATGGCCAAAAGTACATGTATATTCTTTGACAGTTCGTTAACGACTTCATGCTCGTAAAATATAGATCCGCGTTTTAAGAGTTTACATTGTTCCATTACCAAAATATGGTACTCTTCTGACTTATACAAATGAGCCTATTTCTGCATGTAACTTGGATTTGCCGTGCAAGCGGCGATATAATTTTTTCTCTCCATCGACCGTTTTCCTAAATACACGATTTTAGATTTTGATTGCATTCTTTTTTTATACGAACGGAATCTTAGCGAGATACATAGGTAATTTTGGAAATCGTTCAAATTCGAGAAAATAATGATCCAGGGACGTTAATGCTGACCTTGTAGAAGCTGCCCTGATTCGATCCTGGCCTCGAAAGGCACGAAATTCTTTTACGAGCTGAATTCACGAGTCGACCGAATTCCGAAAAAAAGACCGTATAAGCTAGCCGACGGACAATAGTTCGGAATGGTTTTGCATTTGTTTTTCATTTCGCCGCTGAAACGAGGCCCCGACCTTCCGCGGAAAAAAAAAAGATCGAACGCTTTTTCGAGTCGGGTTCTCGATATATCGGCCTGCCTCCCCGCCCCTGCCGGCAAGTCGGACGATGCGAAACGCATGGGGAACGAGTCGAATTCCTTTCGAATTCCGAGCGGCGTTCGTAAATGGAAAAAGAAAAAAAAATTCTGCCTCCGGCAAAGCGTCACCTTTGATCTTCTTACGTGGCTTTGTCCCGTCCACGACCCGGCCAACGGATTAATACCGGTCGTCTCTCTTTAACGAGCGCCGGAGCGGCCTTTGCCCCGATGCTTCGCTTATCCGACTCTCGATTCGCTTCGATGCTCTTCTGGGGGATGGCGGCAGGAGTAGGGGAGGGGGGGTCATTATTCGCTCGGATAAATCCATCTATTTAAAATGGTTTCGATCCGGATTAATATATTCGAGGCGTTTCCTGCTGACTGTTACTGACGTTTTGAGCAATTTCGTTGTAGAATTCTTCAAAAAACATAAAAGAAAGCCCATACGCATGAAAAATTTACCGAATACAGAATAGTAGTTTCGAATAGCTTCTGCTAATTTTTTAAAAGCTAGTAGATTCGATTACCGTGCTTAACAAATAACGATTAGTGAGAAAATACATTTAATTCCAAGTATTATATTAGTTAATGCACTTGAACTCTATAACTGCACAGCTGGTAAACTTACGAAGAACGAAAAGTATATATTACCGAGAGTTACGATTCAGGAGCGATCGAATAAAACAATTATTGATTTTCAAAAAGCAAAGAAAAATAAGAAATGTCTGAAAAAAAAATATGACAATCTACTTGGGAATATTCTTCGGCCCCCTTGTATCTGTTCGAAAAAGAAAACGCGATTCGACGGTAATATTCTCCGATAAAACACTCGCGATGCTTTCGTCTACTTATTCACGCGCCGACTTCGACCGCCGTATGGAGATTTACATTTACACCGCATTTCTCAATATTCCCAGCCGCAAAAAATTCGACTTTCGCAGCCTGCTCTTAATTTTTTCTTTTCCGTCTCTATAAATAAACATACATCTAACTGTCTATATCTCCGCTCTCACTCTCACTATCTCTCTCTCTCTCTCTCTCTGCATTCCTCTCTCGCTCTATAATACACACCGCAACCGGTAAACGAGACGCTGAACAAAGTCCGATGGCCATTGTGAGTCGACGGGTTTATATCGATAAATCAGCTTCTTCGAGGCGGGATGCGCTTTCTCGGCCGGGGCAGATGGCGCGCGCGCGCGCGCGTGTACGACGCATCCGGCGCGCTTCGGAACGGAAGTAGAGCGCGGAGGTGGGTGAGAGAAAAGAGGACAGAGAGTGAGAGAGAGAGAGAGAGAGGGGGGGGGAGCACGCGTGGGTGAAGTGCGAAGTTTATTTCTTCCGGCGGAGTGAGAGTGTTCGCGGTCAGCGAGGTATTTCCGGCGCCGGATTGTTTTGGCAGAGCTTAATTTGCGGTGGGGCTGCGGAGTTTGTAGCGAAGCTCTCCCCCACCCCCTCCCATTGCCTACGGCGCGGTCGGCTATTTCGAGAGTATTACTCATTGGAAGGGGTCTTAAACTGGTTCGTTAGAGACAGTGGGAACGTAACGTTTCTTCTTCTTCTTCTTCTTCTTTTTCTTTCTTGAACACCGAATTGCACGGTAATCCAAGGATATAAGGTGGCTTGTCCAGGTCGCGCTAGCAATCGAATTTTCGATAATTCGCAGGAATGTTGAGGCTTTCATTTCGTTGGCTGTTACGCTTAGATAATGTGATTATTTTTCGGTTACATCTAACGGATTTCAGTTTTTTTACTCGTTTCTACAATTTTTAATAATGTTTATAATATTTTCGGCATAATTATGTTAAAATTTTGTGCAATGTATTTCAAAGAATTCAATTTCAAAAAAAGTTTATGATAAAAGATTCAATTATCTGAGGAATCATTCGCTTACGGCAGTGCTATATTGTTAACCTACCTTTTTTGTCATTGAAAATTTTTGTAACAAGCATTCTTTTGTCTATCTAAATGCATACAGTTGCATTTAGATAGATTTTTATCTTAAACATTATATAAATGTATATATATATATATATATATATATATATATATATATATATGCCACTGTATCTATAAAAAATTACTTTATGCTGCATTATTTTTTATAATAAAATACTTTTCAAGTGCAATGCATTGTATAAAACTTTACTAAATTATCGATGACGCATTTCAGAAGTTTATATAGATAAAATTTCAATTATTCATCTACATTAAACACTTCATTTTTCCAAATATTAGAAATATCCTCTGATAATATAATCTATATATGTACATATATAGATTTAGCTTTAACTACTCTAACAGACGTCCAGATGATTTCATAATCTAATAAATCTATTGACATATTTCCAAGCTGGCATTGACAGCAGCCGGTAGCTATTGAAAATCATATAACGGTCAAATAACTTCGCATTCGATTCATTGGATTCTAATGCAATAATGCCATATCAGTCAAATCGTTTGTATAATTATAATTTAATTTCTACAACAAATGTTGAACATTTTACCAGGTAGCGTATAACAGAAATTGGAAAAACCTAAAGAATTACCGCAGTTTCTAAAAATCTATTACTAGATCAATGGTAAATTTTCAAAATTTTGCTTATAAAACTTTCTAGAGAGTATGGTAATTTTCAATTTTTCTTTTATATCTACAATCTGTGTTAGTGCACGCACAGGCTGAACGTGACCGTCCGATCGAATCGCACAGTCGTCATCGATATCTACGTTATATTATTTCCGTTAAACCAGACCGGATGTGTCGATCAAAGCGCTAATAATGTAGAAAAAGCTCGCTCGAATTTCCCTGCCTCCTCTATCCCCTGTCCCGTTGACGGAGTCCACACCTAAACCAAAAAAGAAACCATCAAAGTACAGCCGACGAAAGCAGATATACGAGTAGTACAAAAAAAAAAAAAAAAAAACAAATAATGGTATGTCGCATGCCAGGGACGCCAACGACACCGGCGGCTAACGAAGGATTTATTATAGATGCGCGCGATGGATTACGCACTATACCGTTGTGTAGCTGTTGAAAATGTGGAAAAGCGGCGAATTGAGGGGAGGGGGGCTACTCCGCAATCGGTATAACAATAACCGACAGAGGTTATTGTTTTTCGTTTTTCCTTTTTTTTCGTAATAATTTTCTTTCCTCTATCTCTCTCGCAAAGCACTAACGTTATCGGTCGGTTTGGCGAACGGCAATCAATTCGTTTATCTTCTTTTTGTCCAGTTTCGTGATTAAAAAGCGAGCGCGCGCAAACGATTATTATCGATGTTTGCGCTTCTTTCGCGAGATCTGTCGGTATGACCGCGGCCTTGATTGGATTTCGCGGGCGACGTACATCGCGATATTACCATTCGTGTATTCGTCCCATTTGAATTGGTTGACGTCACGAAAGCCATGCGAACGGGAGGCGAAAATTAATTTTCGACCTTTAAAGGGTTAAATTAGATTTCTGTTACTTTTGGAAATTATTTGGCAGAAGTCGAGCAATGCGCGCGTCTCTGCATAACGGAAATGCAATAAAATAAAATAAACTAAAAGCATAGAACAAATCCTTACTCTCGTTATGACACTCTCGTGTCATTTCTCGTTTCAATAGGTTGAATATGAGATAAGAGATAGTATATAATAATAATAAATGATAATAAGATCGGCAGATACGCAGTAATCTGACGAAACCTTGCAAAGATTGCTATAAATCATCATAAATCAACGAACTTGTTTCTACAGCCGTTCTCAATTCAATTATTATTCCCTCAAAATAATGATTAAAAAGAAGTTGAAAGATATAAATTGAGAGCCGTAAATTTTTTGCCTCCGTCGCATTTTATCGAGATTTTCATTCTTATCGCTTGATTACAATTGTTGATGCGCCAAACCGAACGTAATTTTCGACGACGATTTTAATATAAATAAATTATAGCCGCGATTCAAATGCAAATGGAAAAATAACACGACGTGTCACAGAGAGACGAGAATTTTCCCCGAACATTTGCTTTATCCGAATGAGTTTGAAAAATGCGCGCTATTTATTTTCGCCCGTCATCGCTTTTGGCACGTTAATTAAGCGAACATGTACAATTCAGTAGACGAGGGTCAAATAAAAGTTTGTTAAATTATTTATTATTTTTCTAGTAATTAATCAATGCTTATTTTTTTCCTTGCTTGTCTTGGTTTTTACTGAGCAGTGCGAACCAATTGCTAAAATGCCATTAATTACGAGATTTGTGAGACGGCGATTATGCGAGCCCCGACAGCTGGACCGAGTAAAGCGCTCGGTCGGACGACTCGGGCTCTTTCGAGATATTCATATTTATGTAATATTAAACCGGAAATTTTGCAAGCCCGTAAATTACAGACGTATCGCGTCTGTGTAAAACGACAGTCTCGTCCCTCGATCTGAATATGCGATCGGGGGCTCTTCTTACTTTTCGCAATTCAAATTGCAAGGGGCTATTTGAGAAGGATGTATATGTATATATATATTTATATACCACTGAAATAGGAGACGATTGCGACATAGAATAAGCGTTCCTTGCGAAATGGATATAATACGCTGAAACACTGCATCGTGAAATAATTAATGGGGTTTATGTACATATTAAAATTAATTAATGCTATTTAATCGATCATTAATGAAACAATATTGTAAGAATATAATTTATTTATGAGCAAATCAAGCTAGGCTAAAAGCACGCGTCATTCCTGTATAAATTTAACAGTTTGTAATCTAATACAAACACTGAAAAACGTATAGATATTTTTTGATTATTTAATAAGCGAAATAATTTATTCAAAGCATTCATATTACTGTATTTTTAGGAATAATCGTAGATTACAGAAAAAACGAAATTAATTATTTTTTCTCACGTTTCAATATTTTTCTAGAAAATATTTAATTCAATAATTATGAAGATTCTTTCTTAAACTAATAATAGTATATATGGTTTATTACTTTTTCGGCAATATTAAGAAATAGACACTTACATATATCACATTCGTGTTTTTATTATATGTAAGAATGATAAAAAAAACAACTTACAAATTCAAATTTAGAACAGGAGCGAGCTGTCGGAGATTTATTTTGAAATTTCATCAGCAACCCCCTCCCAGCAGAGACACAAAAACTAGGTAATCCCTACCTCTGTCTCTCCCTCTTTTTCTCACTCTGCTCCTCTCTACACGGCGTTAAGGTCGCGACGAACTCAACTATCTCGGTGGAAGGGGGGGGGGAGGCGCGGAGGAGGAGGGGGGTGCGAGGTGTGAATTTCGCCTCCACGTAGATGACGAGGCTTCTGGGTCAAGTGCGCGCGCTGCTAATTACCCGTGGGTGCCAGTTCTTCTTCTGTTTTCTGTTTCCACGAACGGCCCTCCTCTCGTACTTCCGCTGTTTTCTATGTGTCCAGGCCAGAGAAGAGACGAAGAGAGAGAGAGAGAGAGAGAGAGAGAGAGAGAGAGAGAGAGAGAGAGAGAGAGCGAGATGTATCGCGTGTGCCATTGCGGTCATCGGACAGAGCGCATTACTTCTCATGTCTCATTCTTGTTTGTTCCCGCCACGCGCTTTATTATTGTTCGGGGCGCACGCACGCTAAGAAATTAAAAAATATATATATATATATATATATATATATATAGAACAAAGAAAGAGAAAGTTTTTTACGGAAACTGGAGTTAATATCCCTATATAGTTAAACTCCAACGCCAAAGAAGTTCCCGACAATTAAGTCTTTCCATCAGTTCCATCAGTCGCGGGAGAAATTCTTAATCCGCACACGAACTTTGTATTATTTGTAGCCATCATTTTAAAATCGACGCTTTCGATGATTTATGCAGTAATAAAACAAAGAAAAACGAACGGTTTTCAATATAAATTTTTCGAAAAGTATAATCATTCGTGTCTGCGTTTTCCATACTATATATTCGCATCGCTTTATAAAGTACATTTCCTGTTAATCCAAGTAGGAAACCACAATGGCAAATTTCGGCTTCTTATCGATCATCGGGCTTGGGAGTATCTGCGGAGGGGGTGGGGACGGCGATCGGAAGGACCTTGACTCGACCGACACGTTGGATTTAGGCCATCCGTCAGTTCCGTCCTTATTTCGGATGATCGGGCGCTGCGTTGGGACGGGGGGGGGGTGGGAAAGTCCCAAGTCTAATACAGCGAAGAAGTTGAGGGATGCTGGATATGCTGAGGTAATTTATCGCGAATTTTATAGCGAGCGTTACAAAGGGTGAGAAATTCCCGCGGGCGGCTTCGTTTTGGGTTGGCAACCAATTTAAATCGGGATATTCGGTCCGAGGTGAGCGAATTGATTCTTCTATCGGAGATAGACGTGGCATATATATATATATACAAGAAGCTCGCCAGAGTTTGACGAAGTTCCTTTGCAGGAAGTGATTTGTGTTTACTTTGCCGATTGGATCAGTTAGGTCAGGGTAGAAGTAAGAACGCTTGTAAATACTGCTGTATAAGTAATTGCTCAATGCTCGCATCGCTTGCGCACACTTTTGGTATGCACGTTTTCTTCTAATTAACGATACATTAATTCAATTCGTTCTCGTTAAATGGAGTTGCTATTGTTTTTGATCATTGAGCGGAGTTATTTAAAGTGATAAAAAAGAAAAACAAACGATTCTGAAAAGTCTTAATGTTTACGTCTTTCACAGTCTTGAAATTACGTTAAAGATCTAATGAGTATAAATGCTCCGAATGAATTCTGACGTACTTTATAAAGCGTACTTTATAAATATCTTGGATCAGCTCTTAAATCTTATTTAAAAATAAGATTCTCAAAATCCGTATTCAAGAATAGTTTTTTGTCGTTGAAAGCAAAGTGTTCAAAATCAAATTACGAATTCTCGTTCGAATTGGAGTAAAAGTCTAAAACTTTTTAACTACCTTTAAAAAAACGTCGTATTTCGTTAAATTATACCGGGCTTTGACTTCTTTTTAAAGAATCTAATTTAATTTATTTAAGAATATTTAGCCTTAAGATACTTTTCTACATTTAGTAAATTCGCGCATTATTGTACGAGGAATATATAATGCTTATATAAAGATCACCGAGGAAGTCCGTAAAGTTGCCAGGAGCGGAATTAAACGCGCATTAAACCTGTGCCAATACACGATCATGATTACTATTAGCGAAATCCCCGTCGAGAGATACGTCACGGACGATTAGTTCGACCTATTTAATTCGCTAAACGGCACAGATGACGTCTCGTCTCGCGCATACACCTGAAGTCAAACGTTCAAGGCAATAATAACAACTTGTCTAATGGTACTGTACAGTACGTATGGCATTGACTAGTTAGTCTACTCATCCACACTGTTAATAATTAATATTACAGTGTATTTTGCATAAGATTAATTAACTTTTTTAAAACATTTATTATCGTCTTTCTATGATATTGCCTTCTTTTCAAAGAGTTAATACTATAACAATCTATAATCTTTAAAGAAAAAGGTATTTCGATAACTGAACATACGAAGTACACGTAATATACAACAAGGTCACAAATATTTTTCTGATTAAAACTATTTACAACGAGCATTGCGTATTATTTGTAAAAATAAAAAGCTCTCTTATAATTTTGAAACTACGGCCGGCATAAGTAGCGCTTGAGCGATTGAGTTATTAAGTTTTGTTATTTTTCAGTGATCAAGCTATGCGTACGTTCGGGCGCGCAATACGTTCTACGTAAACGAGCCAAAAGGCGGATACAAAAGTAAAGCAGCGAACGAGCACGGGAGAGAAGCTGACCGTTAATTTTTCCCTTGGAAACTAGAATTATGGCGAGAATTTCTACGATTTCAATGGAGGATTATTTATTTTTACCACACAAGGCTCCACCTCGATACTCATACACGTCCATCTATTCGCACATGCATAAACATGACGTTCCGTGTGAGGACGGACGGTTGGGGCGAGGGAAAGGGGGGGAGGGGAGGCGTATATATGCACCAGCTCAAGAACGAAAATAAATTCAACGAAACAACGGGCGGCTTAGGCTCTCCGGCCGAAGGTCAAGTGCGCTTGACAAAACCTTGCTCTCGCGCCGCCGCCCCTCCCCCACTCTCTATCGCTGTTCGCTTCTGCCTTTTGGCCTCGGTGTCCCTCACGCGCGCGCGCGCGCTCTTTCCCTCGTTGTCGAGAAATGACCGAGAAACACGGGTTATTGGGTGGGCCGAGACAGCCGGCGGGACCTTCGAGCCTTGCATATGTGTATATATATATATATATATATATATATATATATATATATATATAAATATATAGATAGCGTCTCCAATCGCCTTGGACGGTCGATCTTCATTTTTTCATCGGGACTGTGATGTAGATAAGAAGAGGGAGGGGGCGAGGGGGGGGGGGTAATATCGGAAACCGACGCGGCACGCGGACTGCGCAGGGAATGTCGGATAGCGCGGAAAGGCCGCGACTCGGGCATGATATGGATCACAGCCTCTCGGACGCGACCTTCGCCCGGTTTTGATCGAGTGAAGTGTATGGACTCCGTGAGGTCGGGTCCAGTTTTACGGATGGCGCGACGACGCCGGCGCTCGGGGATTATTATACAATAATAAGATGTACTTGTTTTTTTTTTCGCAGCGCACGGGCGACTCGAAGGCTTCGGCCCATTGATAATTTTTAATCGTAAAAATATTACGACGTGGTTTTAGTCCGTGCTTCATTGGGTTATTAAGACTCGATTATATTGTTCTTTTTTCTCCTTCAATATTATCTTCATGGTATGATTAACATGGCCGAGATCTTTGAGGTAAAAGTTTCTGCTGTATTAAATTTAAATCCATGAAAGCCTTATTTGAAAAGTCTACCGCCGCAGTAAATATCTTATATAATTTCTTAAATATGCTAAAGAGTAACATAATAACAATCTTACCTTCATCTTGTAAAAACGGTTTTCATGGAATTATACTTTTCCATTACGTAAGCAAAGGAAAATTCTTAAGTCTAAAGGAAACTCTGTAAGGGCAGTTTGAATTTAAGCATAACATTGAATTTGAAAATGTATAAACTTTGAATAAACTGGCCTAAATAAACATTTCATTTTGTATTCTCCGAGAGAATGTATTCCAGATAGAAAAAGATCCATTTATAAATAGAATACGTTGTTAAATTCATAAGAGCCTTAAATAAAACGTGCTTGATATTATGCATTGTTATATAATGTTTGTTAATTCCGTGACAATTACATCGTAATAGTAAGTAATATTTCTACAAATAGAATTTCACTAGAAACAGCGAGTTTGTACGATGTTTGTACTGTGGATACTTCTGCGCAGTTTCAGGTAAATTAATCCCGTTAATCAAATTAAGTTTATTTAGTTTTAGCTTTTAACAATATTAAACGTGAAATTATTAAATAAATAAACTTATATATAAAATAAGCATGAACGGGGTAACTAAAATTGCTTTGGTTGAATCTTCCTATTGGAATAAAAAGGTTTAACGGATTAAAGCACATTTTCTGATTCGCGCACACTTCTTTTTATGGATATTTTATAGAATAATCTGCTCGCCGCGATCCAGCAGTGCCTGTGAAATGTCGTGGAAAAATAGATAAAGTTGTACGTCTATGAACATTGGAGTTTTTTCGTAATTTTTAAATTTTGTTAAAAAATTTGTAATTCAATTATTAATTGAATTATGTTAAAATTCTTCGAGAATTTTAATTATGTACTCGAAAAAAATGTACCCAAATTTCAAGAAAATTCAGTTGATTTTATTAAATAATTTTTGTCACTTACAATTTGTTAAATCTTTATTAAAAATAGATATTAATGAAAAAATACAATACTTTAATTTTAATTAATAGTATTCTGAATCTACCCGAGTATAAGATTCATATTCTACATCATATATACCATTTCTCATATATTTCGACATGCTGAATGTGATTTTCTTACCCAAATGAAGTTACGCCCCTGATTTCCGCATCAAAGCCACATTTTTTCTAAAAACCTTGATGTCTTTTCTGAAATAATGGCCAAATTATTTTTTACGGAATTTTCGTTCGTTCGTATATATTATATATTCGTAAAGCCGTAGAACAATGATATTTCCGCACCTCTTCGACGCACACATCTATAATGTCGGCTCATCGTCGTTCGCCTCGCCAAGATTTTGCCGTGCGTAGAGCGGCAACAAAGTTCTGATCAGCCTCATCTTGAATCGCGAGTGAGAGAGAATGAGAGCGAGAGGGAGAAAGGGAGAGAGAGAGAGAGAGAGAGAGAGAGAGAGAGAGAGAGAGAGAGAGAGAGAGAGAGCAAGAGGGAGAGAAAGAGAGATAGAGATAGACAGACAGAATACAAGACGATTGTTGGAGGAGATCGCGAGCGGAGCGCGATAGGACAATACACCGCTGTCCGAGAGGAACGTTCCCCATCCCCTCTTTTCAATTAGTATCGATCGACGCTCGGATAGCTTTATTCACGGATCGCCGAGCGCCAAAACGGAATAATGAGATCCATTGTGGGATTATGCTCGACAATGGCCAGTGCCTGTCTTCTTGCACCTTTGATTCGACGGGTGCTCATTTCGCGATAATATGCCATTTCCACGCGAGCCGCGAAATCTCGACCTTGCTTTCACGGTGCGATATTTAGCTGAGTTTGCGGGGCGGCGTGCAATTCAGAATTTCGAATTTTGCGATCGTAGAATTTTGTTAGTTTTGTACGAAAAGCTCAATTATCTTTCTAAAATCGAGGAACGACAAAACTACTGAATTTCACGCTACTTGTTCACTTATTTGAGCAGTTCATAATTCTGTAGTATAAGATAAGTATATATTAACTTATGTCATGAGGAAAAAAGTTTACTTTATCAAGAAGTGAATATCAAATTATACAAAGTTCATGCTCACTTAATCGAAAAGTTCGGGTTCTCTTGCATAAAGATAAATATACGTACTCGTTTATTTAGCAAATAAAAAAAAATCCAAAAAATAAAATTTAACGCATTCAGTAAAATAACGCTTCAATATCTGTTCGTGAGTAAGAAAAAATATAAAATGTACATAAAATGATTAATCACTTAAGCGTATTATAATAAGTAAGGTAAAGATCATTATGACAGATGTATAAAAAGGTTTAATTAAATAATTAAAAAGGAAATAATGCCTGAATCACCTATAGCACAAAAAATGCATACAGTATATCGACTAAAAGTACACATTTAAAAATATTCAACCGAGGAGTGATTGTGTCAATTTAAATAAGCGTTTGTTATCAATAATTGAAGAGATCCAGTTTGGGATAATATTTGACAAATACAGGTCGCCGTCTAGTGATTAGCCTGTATTAACTGAACGGCAGATTGCAATTCTTATCCGAGATAACGTGAAAAATGGGCATGAAATTTCAGACTTGTTTGAAACGTTCTTCTGTGGAATTTTAAAAAATTACTCACAAATCAGTGTCTGTTTATCGATCGAGTTGAATTAGGTTGAAATTTGTCTCGTCGGCTGTTGGAGCGAAGGCGATTGGGCAGTGATTCAATTGGGCTCGTGGACTTCTTTAATTTAAATTCGTGCATTTTTTTTCTGCAATTTCATAAAGGAAATAGCGTTAGCCTTGAAACGTAGCAAAAAAAAAACCATACTGAATTTTGGCTAGGACCAAGAACGAAAAATTTGCCTAATAATAATCGGAATAATGGAATGAAAACGCGGTTAAATTACGACTGTTCTCATTATCTCTGCCAGAAATTTACAAAAGTTTATTCAGCTCCAAAAAAAATTTTTTTTTTTTTGGCTCCTTTTCAGTAGAGATAATACGGCTGCAAGGATTTTCGGATCAAGTTGGCAGCGTTTATTTATATCCATTATTTGGTATTTCTCTAGATTTGACGCAAATGCGACTTAATTTTACATGGATTCTTTCATAATTTTCTAAATTGCAATACATCGTTTTCATCATTCGACATTTATTTTAATAAGTAGTTATTTTTTAGTTAAAATTGATGCGTAAAGAATAAAGCCAAGCGTACTCACTTACTTTGTAAAAGTTTTATCAATAATTTTATTTATAATACACAGGCGCTAGTTGAATACTTTAGAGATCCGAATAATAATTCTATTTATATACAGTTCAACAAGAAAATCATATTGTATTTCATTGATAGAAAATAATAATTGAATATTTTCGGAACAACTCGTGATATTACGATTCCTCACATGTTACATTTATTATCGAGAGAGTACAGCTTTGAATTGGAATAGAAAAAAATTCTTATAAATCACCAGCGTCAAGTCATCATCGGAAATCAATATTAAAATAATTAAAAGGGAAAAATAACGAAATCCAGAGAAAAACGTGACGCATTGTTTCAAGTTCCTGTAAATGGCGACGAAAGGCTTTGTCCGGTATGGAGATACACCTAGAAACACACGCGCGCTCACGTGCACGCACTCGCACACGCACACATACGCATAATCGCGAGCGCGTACATCGCTCGCGTCAACCGGGACTCGTGGCCGACTTTTGAACACCGTCGACATAGAGCGA
Organism: Sycobia sp. Sy_11; assembly: GCA_018907035.1. NCBI lineage: Eukaryota > Metazoa > Arthropoda > Insecta > Hymenoptera > Epichrysomallidae > Sycobia > Sycobia sp. Sy_11. The sequence goes on from JACCIC010000140.1 coordinate 1,137,676, forward strand.
CTACCGAATAATTCATCGACTAAGTTATGTACTCTCTCTCTCTCACACACACTCGCTCTTTACGCCTTTCCCTCTCGGTTTTCGCTTCATCCTCAAATATGCGCTGGAGCATCGCCTATGTATGTATGCAGTATCGTGCGAAGTAGCGGCGAGCGCCGATTACGTGACGCCGCACCGACCGCGACGTTGGAAAAGTCCGCAAAGTGTATCGCACACTCGCTCGGCGTCGGAAGGTATGCGCGCTTATAGATAACTGTTATATAGATGTCATTATATTCTCAGTGTGCTGTGGATACATACATATATATATGTACATGTGTAATATACCAGTCCAGCAGAACACGGTCAGGATGAATTCGATAGAATTAGCGGATACTTCCGTGGTAGACTACAATCGGCACTCACAACATTCCAGATTAGCAAGGGCAGATGGGTTGCATTATCATAATCCTCCCTCCTAGAAGCTCTGTATTAGAAATAATGTCTTCCGTAATAATTTCCATGTTTAATTATACAGAATTGCATGATGTTGCAAAAAAAAAAAAACATTGTATTTGCTAACTGGACATAATTTCATCCATGTAAAGGTAATGGAACTTTTTCTAAAACTTTCTCACAATGCAGGAATAAAAAAGGATCGAAATGAAAAATAAAAGACTAATAAAAAACTAATTGTGCGAGAGCTTTCGCTGTCGCTCATTATGCGATAAAAAAAAAATTCAACATAAAATTGTATGAATATGATTTCGGGACTGTTTCAAAACGGATTAATTCCTTTTATCCAGTCATACAATAGATATTAACTAAATTTTCGGCGTTCTCAAATCTTGAATGATTATATTTATAAAAATTTAAACTTCCAGCCACATGTGAATCTATTTAATCGGTAAAACGGTGTTTGACTATTGAAAGTACATTTTCATGTCTTCGAAGCTCTTTATTACATTTATAATATTTTCATATCTTGCTCTCTTTCGTAAATATGATAATTTAATGCATGAAGCGGAGAGCGATTGCATCTGCATCCGCATCTAAATGAAGATTTACGATTTTGATTAAATTATTTCAGCGGGATGATACGTGAAAATGAAAAATATTCCGTATCTTGTGTAGAAGTTAATGGGCGTGTCAGTACGTTTACAATATCGGCATTTTTTCTTTTCTGTTTTTTTTTTTTTTTTTTTTTTTAATATAGAATCCAATACTGTACATCCAAGAAGGAAATGGAATTTTTCTCCTACTTTCTTCCTCGTAAATCTAGCAAATACGAGTATATTCGTATTCAGTTTGCTCGGATTATAGGAAGATTTTATTGTATACACATTAACCACCGTACATAATCAATACAACGACATTCGAGCATTCACTTTTCATCATAATACACGGCAATACGCGGCAATTTAATTAACTGATTTTTCCTGCGCGAACCAGCTAATCGATATGTATTGTTGAAGCCACGCGCCACACAATTCATCGGCACTCGACAGCTCGTCCTTTCCACGTGCTCATAGTATAGAAAACGCGAATTCGCGCTCCATATTCGGCGAAGGAACGTCCGCGCAACGATCATTAAAATTACATAATACAGTAGTCGCGTTAATAAACAGCTCATCGAACCACTCGATTCGTCGAAAAGGAGAGGGGAGAATGCGGGCAAGGGGGGTGGGGGCGGAGGAAAAAACAACTTGGCTCTCTCTCGCTCTCTCTCGCTCGCTCGCGCTCGTTTTCTTTATACGCATACCCGCCATCCTCTCAAAAGGATTCAATTTTCAAAAGCATCACGCGGCTGCGAAACAGTAGCCACGGCTGGGGGCGGGGGGGGGGGCGAACGCGGCGAGCTCGCGCTCAACTCCTTTGTGCCGCGCTGCTTTCGCCGCGCGAGCTAATTAGGCTTCTTTTCTCTTGTTTTTATGTTTTTTTTTTTTTTTTTTTTTTGTTTTTGTTTGTGTTTTTCTCCGTTCTCCACCGTCCGCTCTGTAACTCGGCAACAAGGAACAAAACGAGCCGAGCAATAGAACCGAGAGCAGCGACCAAGCCTGGCTTGAAGTATGCGCTCGTGCATCGGGGCAAAACGACGACGATCGGCTAATTATCCGTACGAACGGAGCTTTGCGAACGGGCAGAGCTTTACGCGTTGCGTCCAACGTCTTTGCGCAGTGACGCAATATATGAGAGAGAAAGAGAGTGTGTGTAGGATGCATAGGCTCTCTCTCTGTCTCTCTCACTCTTTGCCTCTATCTACCACCTATTCTTCGGTTTTACGAGGGGAGAGAAGGTATAATGTATAGACAGGCGGAGAGGCCGCGGGAGAACTTGCCGAGATAATCCGACGACGCCGAGCCGCGTCTCCACGGGACCAGTGTATAAAGGGAACCGCCGAGGGGCTTTCCCACTTGCGACTACGTGCATATGCACATATATACATATATGTATGCACATATGCATATATATATATATATATATATATATATATATAAATCTATATATATATAAATATATATACATATATACATGTGTATTTATGTGCATATGTATATACGTGTATTCATACGCATGTAAAGTAAATAACTGTACCAGTGCGCGTATATACATGCGCAAGCCTAATGAAATGGCGGAGATCCGGGGGTTCGCTCGCTGCACGGCGCGTCGCGCGCCCACCGAAAGTTTTCGCCGAGATTTCCGGGAGCTTTGCCAGTGCGAACCGCGCGGCGGCGATATTACGCGGCGCGCCGACTTGTGGCTGGCTCGCGCGCGCGCCACGGCTTTATGGCTCGTAAAAGTAAAAATTTAGAGGAGCGCGGCACGGCTGGAGGCGTGCGGGCGCGAGAGCAGGTTACGCCCGCGCGACTTTTATAGGAATATATGTATATATATATATATATATATATATATATGTGTGTGTGTGTATATATCGTGCGTGAATATACATATAAGCATTATACGATGTCATAGAATTAATGTGTCCGTAAGTGCTCATCGGATTGCTGCTTTTGTTGTTCTTGTCCCTTTAGCCACGCGTCGAAATAGATATATATATATATATATATATATATATATATATATATATATATATATATATATATATATATACATATACATATATACATATATTTATACGCAATAAACATTAGAAACACGAAATGTTTACGACGCCATATACACTAATCCCAGTGCTCAATTGTCACAAGATGGAATGACAAAAATAAACTCGTAGAAGAACGATAATGCCCGCGTTGAATGGGGACGTTTGTGGCGTTTCATACAAAGTCCCAAAAGAAAATTAGATAACTTTTATGTAGTAATATTAACACTTAAAAATAAACACTGTTTATGTAGACAAAATATATTATTTTATCGAAAGAGGTGACTCTTGTGCCACAACAGTTTAGCGTAATTAATAATAAATAAAGTCAGATGAATATGACAAGTGAAAGGCTCGAATAAATATCACGTACGATATATATTCGAAAATAAATTAAATTTTTCACAATCTACTCGATTTATATAATAATTCTTTTTTCACAAGTATTATATTTTGAAACGTTTTTTCTTCTGACAATGACTATGAGACATTACGAAGGGTAATGTAATTCACACACGAAGATAAAAACTTCATTATCATTCAACTTGATATAATTTCGATATTCTTCTGTATATAAATATGAATTAAAAAATTTTAGAAAAAATATTTCCGTAAAAAAAAATCGTGAAATACTGCACACAAACTAGAATCTATTGAAAGAATGAAAGTCACGAGTAATGGGGGAAACATAATGAAGGAGATGAATAAAACTCAACTATATTTTTCGAATTTTACGAAATTGTAACCACTTCAGGATCCTCCTTAAGTTTCATCATTATTGTCCCTACATTAATCTTCATGCGTATTTCTTTACAATATCTTAATTAATATATAAAATATAATTAAAAAAAGCCAATATTTACAATATAATAAAATATCTTAATTAACTTTACGATTGTTCTATCGTTGGAATCATGTTCCATAGAACGAACAAGTGCGATACGAGCTTCACGTGCATACATAATGTTCAACCTAATTGGCTGCAAGAAATTCACGAAAGCCACCAATTGTTATATACCTCGCGATACCGATTGCTTAATTTCATCAATCAATTTTCTCGATCGCTGTACCACTGCGATGGGCATGCAATCTTTATAATTTCTTGCGTTAAAAAACATGTTGTTTTTATTTCCCTGAAAGTGCTTCTTAATCTTATATTGAAGCGATAAAAATTTCCTCGCTCGTCATTATGTTCGTTAAAACGGAATCACGCGTTTCTTGCTTCGCTAGTGACAATCGTTTTGTCCCCCCTGAAAATCGTATTCTGCCTTTACAAATGTCAGCACGTGCATCGGAGGCATGAAAAAGAGGCTCGTCGCCGAGAAGAAGAAAAACCGATTCTGTCTCCCGTATCCCGCGCTCTCGACTACGGATATCCCGCCGAACGGCAAATCGGGCGCGGCACAGCGGGAGGGACGTACGAAAATAAACGAAAAGCAGCGCTGCTATTATCAATAGTCGTGAGCGCGCGCGACCGAAATTTCCCGATCGTACTATACTGCAGGTTGGGGGGGGGGGCGAGCTCGTTTCGGGAACGCTCGGGGTTTAAAATTAAGCGCGCCTGGAGAACAGGCGGCGACCGCGGATCTCACCTTCGGGAGTCGGCGCGACGAGGCCTGCGGAATAATTTTAGGAACCGTGCGGGTTTCGCGAACATATATATATATATATATAGTACACTTACACATTTCTTAGGGCTCGTGCATTTGATAATATCAATTCGAATAATGGATAACTTTTTCAATATAAGATCACAAGCAATGCAGAAATTTAATCGATAGGCATTGTGCGATAAACTATTTACTGGGAGGTTTAAAAATAACAAAAGTTTAAAAACAGTGTTGAATAAATTTAAATTTTAATATATAATAAATGAAATACAAATGACAATCACCTTAGTATAGACGAGACACGAATAATCATTTATACGCTCACATAGCGCCCTTTATAGACTTGCAGTCCTTCTTATCGCGGGTCAAATTTCGTGCGATAAGCCCCATTCGTCGATCGGAGCCTAAACACTTCGCGCAGCCGGACGGTCGGAGAATCCGAGATGGTAATCCGACACCGTCCATACTTCTTTCAAAAATTCTCGAAATTTTCTTAAAGCTAAAATAGAGTCACCTTATGCATGAATCTGTGGAAGAGCTATTAGAAAGAAAATTTCTGAATTTTCCGTCACAGTACGGCTCAATTGCTTTTATGGAAGCATAACCAGTTAAACCTCTTTCGTAAAATCTCAAGATTTTCCTCCGATTAATATTTGATTACCTCAGTTGTAAATCATATAAAAGTCAGTCTTCAGGAAAATCTTCGGCTTTACCCGTCATGGCACGGATCAAGCGTATACCTTAGTTGTCTACAATTTTGTGGCCTTTAACGAAGGTTTTCTCTCGATCCTGACTTCAATAATTAATTAAATTTAAACTCAATTAAATTAAATCAAATCATTCAAAGTTCAATTCAACACTTCAAATTATAAATTATTGAATAAGATTTAAAATTTCCAACGATGATTTGGTCGAGAAATACTCGATATCTCGTATATACATATAAGTTAAACAGTTTTTCTCTTTTGAATTTATGTGGCGCCGTTTTGTCCGAGAAGATCGCATATACATTTCTTCCTTATATTATTATCTCGGAAATATCGTATTACATTAATCTCTTATTTATGTTATTTTTCAATCTTAAAACTAAACATTTTCCGCAGTACAATTTCTATCTATACATAATTATATAAGGAAATATTAACGCAATATTATAAAACTTCTTAAAAACTATTACACATTATTTTAATATAATATCAGATTAAATAATTCTAATATTCAAAATCATAAAATTACATTTAAATTTATAACTCTACTTTCTTAAACTATAAACATACATAAATCTATCAGTGATAAAGAAAATATCTTATTTTTATTTTAATGCTAACAATATAGAGACGTTATACGTGAAGCTAATAACTATATAATAACAACTAGAATTTTAATCGATAAATAAATACTTTAATTCTAGAAATTATAAAGGTGGAGACTTACTATTAGAGTTGACACTAATTCTTAAATCTATTTTCGTTTCTGTTCGTAACACATTGAACTCTCCTGTTTTCTTATTTCCTTTATGAAATATATAATTTAATAGTTTTGTGAACTAATATAACTGAATGCTCGTTTTCTTAGAAATGTCAAAACTTGACGCATCCGAATAAAAGTAACAACTGTTATTTTTGGGATTTTTGTAAATACATCGGAGTTGACAGGCAAATCGTTGAAAATCTATATTGTAACAGGAGATTATATCGACGTGTCGCTGATGCATACGCAAAAATGGCGAAAAATATTAAAAGTCGTTTTCTGAAAATCGTCAGACTGATAACGTAAATAAAATATGGAATAATAAAAATTCGATTTTACGACAATATTATATAGATCATTATCAGAACCAGGAAAAATACAATTATTAATTGTCTTGCTATTTTGTGCGTTAACTTTCGGAACTTTAATAATAGAAAATATATTTTATTTTACGTAAACTTACTCTGAAAAAATATCGACCTTTGAAGTTTCACTTGACTGCAGTTATCTTTGAGAAACAACTTCAAAGTACTCTTATGAAAATTAATAGGAATTTTTATTGCTTTTTAAGAAGCTAAAATATGATTATGATAATTATAATGGCAGACAAACTGTCTATGTTTATAATTATTCAGAGAGAATCTGAAGTTTAGAAGATAAAATATTTAAAACCAATCCGACTTTTGTTACTAACACCGAGTGTCGTTAATATTATTATAATCATATTGCACTTATTAAAAAGATTGTAATATCGACAAAAACTTCAATAGTTTTATTTATGCCAGTGGAAGGAGAGTGTAATTATTAAGTAGTATCGAAATAGTTAACTATTATAATTAAAAACGATATTAACGAATGAAATCTGTTATTAAATTATTACATTCTTTATTTTCTGCTTTAGCAACAATTTTATAATATAAAATTAACGTTAGTTTCTCGTTAAAACGTGTGCTCGTCGCAAAACAGATTCGCTAATTGTCCTGAAAATAAAATATCAAAGATAAACCACAGAATATCAAATAAAATATAACTCACGTTTATTTCGTTAATTAATCATAATAAAAAAGAAAGATAAAATGTCATACTGCGGGTACGACAGACAAGAGGAAATGGGCAAAAGATATCTGGAAATACATCGTTATTTGATTAATTGCAATTCATATCCTTTCCCCCCGGCGTAACATCATCGTTGCCTATTTATTTCTATTGCTTTCTCTTCTTTCATTTTGTTTTTTTTTTTATCGATGGACGAGGGTATATTTTGCAATTGAATTCTCTCTCAGTATATATATATTAGTACAAAAAAACGCGCCGTCGTGAAAAAAAATTTTAAAACAACACTAGCGAGCGATTCGAGAGCAAGAGTCGCCGCGTCTCTCTCTCTCTCTCTCTCTCTCTATCTCTCTATTTCTCTCCTTGTCTCTCTCCTTTCTCTCTGATCGCGAAAACAATATTCTCATCGCTGCGCAACGGCAGAGTCGGTCAATCCAGAAATGCGCATCGACGTTCTGTCAGTAACAGAGGAGCGGAGCTCTGGGAAACGCCGTGCCTTCGTTAAAAATGTCCTTGATGACACAGAGTGTGTAAGAGAGGGAGAGAGCGAGAGAGAGAGAGAGAGAGAGAGAGAGAGAGAGAGAGAGAGAGAGGGAGAGAGAGGGAGTGAGTGAGTGAGAAAGAGAGGATAACATGAATAATCCGACAAGAGGCAGAATAAATTTACCCTCGTAAATCATCGGCACGTATTCAAGTGTCAGTCCGTATTAATATTACATTTTGCCGTAAGTTATTCAAGTTTTTATCAATCGGATTATCGTAAAGGGATAAGCGCGGGAAAGGCCCTTTTTCAAGATTTGTCCGAGACAGCAGAATTGAAAGTGTGGATAAAAATTACTTTATATAAAGTATATATTTAGATCAACAATAGTCTACAAAATAAATGGAATCCTAAACAGTAAAAAACTCTTCGATTCTTTCTTAAACGTATGCAAGTCTTTCAAGCCGGTACAAATATTTTTTTTTGAATTGACGATGAAAATAAATTTTGAGAATACCTTACGAGCCCGCTGAATTAATCGAACAAATGTATAAACATCGTTAGGGTTATACTATAAATCCTAGCTGTTTATAAGACATAAATCTATAAAAAAAAAGGAGAAGAACAAGCAACGAACTTATTCCGACAACGCAGATTTGTTTTCGACAACTCGCAACTATCGAAAAAACAACCCGAGAATGTGAATGATGAAAATTCCACCACCCCAGCGGTCCTTCTTATAGTAAATTTTTTTTCATCTACGCGCGACGCGCGCGAATAAAGCGACGCGAATCGGCCCCCGCGTCTCTGCCGTATAATTTTAACGAATTACAGTTTCGTCGCAAAATAGAATTTCTTCGGCGCGGATTTCGCCGCCTCGCCCCACCGACGAAGTCGGGGATGCGAAATTTATGTAAAACATCAAGGGCGCAGGCAGGTGATTCTGCTCGACTTCGCTCGCTCGGCCGTCGAATTCGCGAGCGTCGACGGCGAACGAAAAGTTCGGGATATCTTCGAGGAATCGGGACACTTCCGTCAAGAACTATTCTGCCTGCTCGGCCTTCTGTGTGCCTGAATGGCGGGGCGGGGGGGGGGGGAATCGGATTTCTCAAAAATGTTAATCTCGCACTGCAGAAATTCGGGAATTACAGATTTTTTTTAAACAAAATTTTTCTATTCGGTCAATGTTATTGACTTGATCTGAATGTGCTCAAATGATATACGTAATTGTTATTGATAAAAGTGTTATTAAATGTTTTGTAAATTTTAAATATATTTTACACAAACGTATATTATACTAACAAAATTTTGAACAACGTTTCACTTTTAATTACAAAAAAATTTCTTTTCGAAAATGAATGTTTAATAACGATTGCCATAAAATTTTTCTTGCTTTATTCGGATTTGCTTTTATTTCGATTGGTGTTTATACAACTTCATATATAGAGTTTGCCCTACAAAAGCGTTCTTCCAGATTAATTTATCTAATAAAATATAAGTATATATATATATATTTTTTATAGAGTTTTTTATACAATATTTCGTCGATCTTTGGATCAAAGTACATAATTATAAGAATTTATATTATTGTTGAAAATACCACTCATATAGAGCGTTCTATTAATGTCACCATAAAACAGTAAAGAATAGAACGTTGACGCTCAACATTATATAAGTAAATCATATGTAGTTTAATTAATACTCAATTTTTGATTATCCTACATTCACAAGGAATACGAAGATATATTTTTCAAGATTTCATTTGTTTTGAAATGAGGAAAGAAGTTCGCAATAAAATTTAATACACCGTCGTTTATATCATTTTTTGTGCAAAAATGCATCAGTTAATTTTATTTTAATAAACAATAAGTTTCGTTCGGCCGAGTGTCGAGCAAGTCCAATTGAATCAATTGAAAATAACCCGTAATAATATCAATATATATTTATATTAACATTTATATTAACATTAATACATCAATATACAAAAATAATAAAGATAAAAGATAAACATTAAAAATTATAATGATAGTCAGACTGTCCTTGTATAAAATCACCCACGTAGAATAGTTTGAAAATAAAAATATTAGCTGACTAATGAGCAGCCGTAGCGAGCTCGAAACGTTAGACTACGTCTTCAATATTTTTATTTTCAGATTAGTCTACGGGGGTGATTTTATACAAGGACAGTCTGACTGACATTATAATTCTTTAATGTTATTATTTTTTCTTCTTATTATTTTTGTAGATTGATGTATTAAAATTAATATAAATATAAACTGATATTATTACGCATTATTTTCGATCGATTTGATTGGCCTGTAAGACCAATGAAAATATTTACTAATTAATAATTCGTAATGCCGTACTTCGTTACTTGTGCCTCCTCTTGCCCGCCATCCGTCGCACTCGCGCGCCCCATTAAACCATATTATCGTCATTTGGATCGTCGCTTATTCTACCCCCACCCTCCAGACTCTGCATACGCAGCACCCGCGCGATGTAAGAAGCGCGGGCTTCAATTATTATCGTTCTGCGCGCGGAAAAGCTCGCGGCGTCACCAAAAGCGCCCTCGGACGAACGGGCAGAGACTCGTCCCCGTGCCTACTTCGTATACATCGGCGACCGCGGGCTTTTAACAGCCCCCTCCCCCTCCCCCCAAGCAAAGCGCCCCCTATCCGTGACTCGAAAGTCGTACGTGTATGCGCGCAGGTACACAGAGGCGCCGGGTGCGACTAAACGACGCGGTCGGGGCGGAGGGGGCGGGGAGGCGGTGCAGTTGACGCCGACGCGAGCGGCATGATTTAATTACCGGGTGATTAATGAGTCGGTGGGCGAGGGGGTTGGGGGGTTGGGAGTTTGGGGGCGGGGGGTTGAGCGTCGAGGCGAGACGGGGAAGTAATGCGCGAGCGGCAAGGCGTCACGGCGCTTCATAACGTCTCCTGCAGTCGATGGCTGGATGGAGCCTCGCACCCCCCCCCCACCCCCCTCGCCCAGAAGCCGGGTGAATTTGACGAGAGGCTGCCTGTCTGTATGTCTCTCCGCTTGCGGGATCTCGTTTTTTTTTCTGCCTCTCGCGCCACACACACACGCGCGCGTGCGCGCGCGCATATCTATATATAGTTTTCGAACTTTGTTAGTGCGGGCGTTATGCGGGTGAGCATTATTGTTTTGGACAAAGAGGCCAGGGAAATCGAGGGAAACGAGGTTATTTTTTTATCTCTATGTTTTAAGCGGTGGATTGGTTAATGTATTCGAGTATTGTGTGTAGGGGCGGAATAGATGTTCTTATTAAATGCATTATTGGCAGTATGGGCGAGATGAGAGCGCGCAAATGACCAATGTCCTAATAATATTGTAAATAATTGGAGACATTGAATGGACTTCATCCACAGATACACGGCATAAATTCCTCGCAATAAAGACTGTATTAAATCTGTCATTTGTATTAGCTTCGTTTTTGATTCTATAGAGAAAAAGTCCTTCTTGCGCATTTTTATTCCTAGGTTCATTTTTTTTTTTCGAATATAAAAGATATAAGATTGATGCATGAATTTCTTTTAGTTTAAGATTTTATTGAGAACAGGTTTATTTCGTAATTTTTCATTCTTAATGCCGAGCGATCTTTTTAATCAACGAGAATATGCGAATAACTCTTTGCTTCTTTATTACTCTAAATTACTTGATTAGTGCACTTTTGCTCCAACGAAGTATTATGACCATAAATATTCATTGCTGTATGATGTCGTTTCATTTTATAACGTATCATTATGATCACTCGATTATCCGTGGGATACTTCATTGATATCTGCTAATTGTCAAGAAACAGCTGGCTTGTGTCGGAGTAGAGCCATTAATTAGACAGTAAGGGGGACCCCTTTCTTTAGCAGAATTCCGTTAATCAACGAGATTACCTCTGCTACCATTCTGCTATCGGTTTATCTAGCGCTCGCAATTCTATTAATTCTATTAAAATCGAAGATACTCGGAATCTTTCGTATTTTTCAAACATCTAACTTGGAGAATTCTTCACGGCAAATCCGCTTGTATTATTAGTTTGAGGAAAATTTTATCAGATAATATTCGTATATTGAAGTTTTTTTACGCTGCACTCCTGAAACTTGACTCAGCAACTTTGATTTCTTTACGAAACGTATCTTTTTCATGTATGCTATCTATACGAAATGATGAATTTTATTAGTAGGTTATGTTTTCCAATAAAAACCATTGTTTCTTCCTTTTTTACAATGATATTTGTTAATATATTACATTATCAAGACTGTAGGATCGATAAAACTATTTATTAATTTAATGACATTTGTGCAATAGGCGAATCAAATCCTGAATGAATTTAATGATTAATTTATCGATAAGTAATAAATTAGCATAAATTTTTTATCCAGTCATTTATTCAATTGAAATAAAATATAAATTAAATTGGCTCTTTTGTCACATGAAGAGAGGTTTCAGTTGAATATATTAAAAGAATGTAAGGAAATAAAACTATTTTATTAAAATTGAAGTAATGAATCAGATTAGTAAATGAAATATATATATATATACAGGTATAAGATGTCTGTTTATACTTAACCATCTATATGAAAGTGGCTGCGAAGCCAGTTGGTGGGGTGGCTTACCTTCAGTCCACGATAACCCATTCTCATTGCACGCGGATGAGAATTTTGAAACTATTACAGATCGCAAAGTGTATTGAGCGGAAGAGTTTTGAAAAGAGATCGACTCAGGATGAACTTCATTAAGAGCTCAAGTTCAACGATTGGTAGGATCGTGGAACGACGAATTATTTTTTCGAACGGAGGATCGACCGGGGACTCCCAAAGAGGTGACAATTTTACAAGTGAAAAGTTCGTTGCGAAATCGAATATCGATGTTTGTCGATCGCAGTCGCAACTGAATTACGCGAGTTCGTACGGTCTGTCTGTCAAGTTTACGCGATCGCTGCCCCCCTGGCAAAACGCGTGTAATCGTGGCCGCGCCACGATTGGCAATTATCGAAAAAATTGAGCATTTTTTATACGGCTCTCAGACCGAATTTGAAGTTTTTCTCCGCGTAAAATTTTGCTCCACCTTAAGAGTCCTGGGTCAACAATAGAGGGGGAAAACAAATAAAAATTAACCGCTAAATCGCGATAAATCTGGATTTTTGTTCCATACCAAATTCAACCTTTTCTGGATTTAAAGATTTTTGCCGTCAGCAATGATTTTTCGCAATATCTATTTGAGACAATAAAAACGGAATACTCCGTACAAAGAATTAGTCGATACGTTCGTTTATAGATATATACATGTCGAGTATCCAGTGTCGCTCGAGCAGACACAGATCAAACACATATATAGGTAGCTCGCGTTTTGTTCCCCGTGCGTCTTTGACCGTATTATTCTATATGTATCGCACGGTATACAAAACTCGCCCCGCGGAGACGCGCGCGTCCCAAGGATCGCGCACGTCACGGAATAAATTGTTTCCGCCTCGTTTGCAGAGAGAGAGAGAGAGAGAGAGAGAGAGAGAGAGACAGATAGAGGCTCGATTTGCGGTTCGCTTTTAGCCGTGCGGAAACCTTTCGAACCGTGATGATCGAACGAGTGCGCTTATTCGAGGTTTTTTTCCAATTTTTTTTTTGTTCTTTGTTTCCGTTTCGTATTTTTTTTCTATAAAAATGCAATTGCTTGAACCGTATAGTACGGTGTATTATCGAATTGAAAGAAAACGTTCGCATTGATGAATTGAAAAATATTTCTGCGTGTGTAGAATAAAAAGATAAGTCGAATTATGCAATAATCATAAAGCAATGCATACGTTAACGTAAATGATAATACAGTTGAAAAATTGTACGAATTAAAAGTTACAACGCTTTCAATAGTAAAAGTTTAGTTTAATTTATTATTTAATCGATACAGAACTTCACATTTGGATTTTGTATGGAATGGGATGAAAAGTTTTTGCCATGGCAAAGCAAAGTATTTTAGACTTACAAGTGAAATGCAGCTTTCTCGATCTTTCTCATTCTGTCGATTTTTATTTTCCCATAATTTTGCTGTCCACTGTACGCAGGAACCTGAATCGTTAAACTTTTGTGTGTATTTTTTGTCTTCGTTTTTGTTTTTGTTTTCATAAGCGCCGATCCCTCCAAGCGTCGCCAGGCCATGCCGAATTTCACGGTAAAAAAATGGAGCAATTTAGCCGTTTTAATTGGAACCGCTGGACGCGGCGGTTCAGTCGAGGAATATACGGTCGGTCGACGTGTCGTCGGACGGGACGCTGACATGGTCCACTGAAAGACGAGCCGATACGTTACCAGCCGCGGTATGTAATACCGCTGACCGGGACATGGGGAGCGAAATATTTACTCCCTCGAATGAAGGACTGCCTCGAGGACCAGTTATATCTGTTACAGATCGTATTATACTGAAGGAAGCTATTTCTTCTTAAAAATATGACGTTCGACTAGTTTTTTGGTTGGTGAGGTTATTAGCGAAGAGTTGCCTATGTGGAATTATCTCTGAATTAAATATTCAGAGGATGTGTTACATTAATTCTATATATGAACGCTCTCTCGAAATTCCGTAAAGGTGCTTTGAAACGCACCGCTTTTTTATGCCAATTATTTCTGACACGATAAATAAAATAATAGTTGTTCAGCCTTCTATGCATAAATATTGCATCACTTGTCCGCACACGATATTAAAGGATACAGAAGGACACAAATTTAAATCAATAATAGAATTATATATTTATTTAAACATATTAAAATTATAAGGACGTCGTTATAGATGTCGCTTACATCTGGCAGCACTCGCTAATGATGTTTATAGACGCTTTTTACGGCGGGCTATTAATCTAAGATTTTAATTCATTCGTAATTGATTAATGTTGATACAAAACAGTCTGATACATGAATTTTATATATTCACTGAAAATCATTTCGATTATTGTCAGTGAAATCCAGCTACCAGTCATTATTTTAGCATAAATTTTCTTTCGTATTTTTATCTTTTTAATTGAAAAAATTTAACTTGAAATTAATATTTTAATGAATTTCTTCTTCCTTAATCATCGTAATAAGATTAATAATTATTGGAAGCAATGTGTTCTAAAAATAAATGATAAATCTGAAGGCTGTCATATATCGATTAATATAAAAAAAAGACATTCGCAAACGCATCCACCATCATTTCTAATCGAGTATTCTCCAAAATTGCCGAATTGTAAAACGGAACTTGATCGAATTCGCGGCAGAGACATCAGGCTCATTGACGGTCGTACGTCTGCGCAGAAAAGTTACGGAAAAAGCAAAAGGGTTGAGGCAAAAGTCCGCGAAGAACCGCGGCAGAAAGGGCCCCGCGCCCGAATTTAACGAGACGCCCGCGAGACGAGGGAAGTGGCGCCGCTGCCGGTTGCGCGCTGTGAAATCACGGCGGACCGCGAGCAGCCCTCTCTATTCACGCGTGACGTTTTAATTTAACGGTTCTGCCGGGGGTGGGGCTGGCTAGGGGGAGGGGGAGTGGAGAGAGTTCGTTTCGTCCCGTATTAATACGTACGCGTACGCGCTTGGCTTTTTTTTCTCTCCCCAAAGTTAACCACCTCGGCCGAACGCGGCAGTATGTGGTTGGGTGACGAGCGAGTAATTTGAGGAGGGGGGGGGGGAGCGCCGCCTCCGCCGCCGTTAATTACGCGAACTCGTCGCCCCCGTTGGTTGAGCTCGGTTTTCCGTAGCGCGGAGGGCTCCTTTCGCGAGTTTCGCTTTCGATCATTACCATGCTCGGATCGTATTCAATTGAGATTTTTTTTCTTTCCTAACGCGAAGTCTAATGTTCTGTACAGACGTTGTCTTGATTACGTATAGAACGCTTGGCGTTACGTTGAACGCTCGTGGCTCGCGACAATTGTCAAATTTTTCAACTCGCCAACGGGACACTGCAGCGGCGACAAAATCACATCGAGACATTCTTGAAAAATCATGCGAACATCTTAGAGTCTACATGAGCACTGCAACGAGCGTGGAAATTCGTGCGCGAAATGGACTTCGAGCGAATCGAGTCCGGTCGAAAGGAGGAAAGGGCGGCGCGTAAACGCAATCGGGGAGGCTCCTCAGAAGAAATTCCCTCCGCCAAAGCGCGAGATCCCCCTTGATTTGCGCGAGATCGCGCCTCACGGGGGCCGAGCTCCTTTGATCTGTCGGGCGGCGAAGAAAATTACCGCCCCGGCCGACTTCCATCGTCGGCCCGATCGAGATGGGAAGATGACCTGCCTCGGCCATCCATTTTCCCCCTCCCCCGTTCGCGCCGCGTTCGATACGACGAAAGATACGGCTCGCAGACCCGATTGCCAATGGAGTGCGGACGAGTCCCGAGAGTAATTGGCGCGGGGGCATCGGGTATATTTTGTCAGGTGGGAATCGCGTAGATCTTTCGAGCTCGGGCAACTTTTCGTTGGCCCGCGCGCGTTTGTATTATTCGCGTTCGATGAGATACTCTGGATTTTCCAGAGCCACTGCGACTTTTTCGTTATTTATCAGTGAAAAATTCAGCGGGAAATCTATATTTAGCGATGAAGACAATTGAGTTTTCTTTTGTACAAGACTATGCACAATACTAACATGGAATGCGCAATTAACATTATATAATCAGAGACAATCACGAATGCCTATATGATACGCATTTGTTCTTTAATTAATCTGTGCACATATTAATATGTAAAGATACTTGAGAATACAAAATATTGTTGAAAAAAAGACATATAATTACATATATAAAAACACGAATATTATTTAACGTAATCTTATCATAAATTATTTTATATTATGAATATTCATTCACTGCTGATTTGCCTACTTCGTGGTTGGAAAATGTTTTGGGAATGGAAAATAATTCGAGGCAGCTTGATTGGTCAGCTAGGGTGACTGAGGAAGTAATTCAAACTGTGATTTCATAGTCAGAATTTTGCTTCACTACCCGTTGTTGAATAAAAAAAAATATCAAAAATTGTCCAAATACGACCCTTTTCTTTGATTTTGGTAGTACCCCCATCCCGTCTTTGTTAATTTTACAAGAAATAAAATTGTTCCTTTTTTAAATAATGATAATTTAAACTAATATTCATTAATTAAACTAATGGCCCATTAAATGATAAGCATGATAATCGTTTATGCTCTGAAAGAAATTAATTAATGTACATAAATTTCTATTTTTCAGGTGAGATATCGAATATCATTATGACTATTAGATTATAAGTATGCTGAATTGGGTAAGTCCACTTCTCTGTTGGTATTTATCCTACTAGGTTTACGTAAATATTAGTCGAGAACTAAGATTAGCAGGTACTGTTCTCGAATACGTAGTGAGAGGAAAACCATAACACCGATATCTATTGATCATTTACGATAAGCATAGTGTCCACTATCTGGATGGGTGAATGTTCAAGTGATCGTTCAAGCTCTCTTGTCCCTTAGGTATATCTTCAGAATGCTCTCTCCACATTACGAGTAAGAGTTCGATACCTCAATCTCCAATTGTAAAACGTATATAAAATTTGATCAGTTACAATAGTAGAATTTTGTTACGGACCATTCTAACATCAAAATCACAACTTTACAATGATTTTTTTTTTTGTTTTTCTGGTGAAAAATATAGTCGCATGCTAATATTTCATTTGATTTTTACATCGTGCGCGAGTTATCTTAGTATCTAGTTATCTAGTATATTCTCCTATTACTAGTCAAATTAGGGAACTAGACTTTGAAGAATATCTTAAATTCTAATTAAATATTTATAAAAAGTTAATAATACATCCTTGTTTCGAGAACAAAAAAGTAAAAATAAAGTAGCTAAAGCAGTGGCTTTATTCTTAAAAAAAAAATTTTTATGCTGTTTTTACTTTTTTTAATACTGCGTAGTAAATTACAGGGTCTCTTAATATCATTTGCCATCGCTTATTTTAAGTGACATTCTCGTAAAGATTATATAAGATTTTATTTAATACAATATAGGTCAACAATGGAATCAAAATAACTCCATACGAAATACTGAGCTAAGTAAAAATATTGTATAACTAAAATTTCAATTGTAATTCCACCTTTGATTTAAATGACGATGACAAACAGTAGATCAAAATATAAATGACGCTATCTTTGACTATTACTAATCTCAGAAGTAATAGATTCTTACCGAAATATCACCATAAAAATTCTAAAAGGATTTATTATCCTTATATATATATTCGCATAATTTACGAAAAGTTCGTATGAGAATAGAGTCTAAGAACCGGTCATGGCATTGTTGAAACAGTAAATGAGAACCTACGGGGTGCGTATATAAACACCTCGCGCACAATGAAACCATAAACGTAATTCACGACTGGACTGATATATATATATATATATATATATATATATATATATATATATATAACTATATGGCTATAAAAGCGGTAGGAGTTATTGTCTTGAGCTGATGGGATATAATAAAACTTTCTCTGTGTGCTTTTGACACCCTGCAATAGGTGAAACCGAGATAGTGCAATCATTAGAACTGCTTTATGCCGATCCTTTCAGCCGGACATATTTGTATTTATTTATTTTTTCTAATCCTTATTACATAGAGATGTACTCGTAGACTTATTTTTTAATTTCATCAATTTCAGACTAATGATTTAAACTAGTTCACATGTGACTGATATTTATTTTTTCCATAGTTTATTTTTATTACCCGCTGTAGAATTTTCGTTACAAATGCATGTTTCTCTGACTCACTAATTAGCACGATTTTTAAATCAGCTCTGTGCTGTTAAAGAAATGAAATACTTTGATAATAATACACATAATTTTCTAACGGAGCGTACGTCAGACAAATTAAACTCATGATTAGGTGTCATTGTTCAATTTTCCTTGGGGATGCTCATTAAAAGTTACAAATTGTAAATTTTCTACGCTATACTACACAAAGCTCAGCATTCAAGAACGTCATTTTTTCGTCTTGAGGCATAAAATAAAATCAAGATCAAGTCACGAATATTACTCGATCCTAAAACTTAATCTCTCCAAGACTCGAGTATATGTCGTCGTAAAATCTGTGCTTCTGACGCACTGTCGAATTAAATGACGACGCAATCCGTAGCCCACGTGTCTCTCTGCAAATTTTAGATACGAACGTTCGTTTTTTTTTTTTACAGCCCAGACGTTCCTTCGGCCATTAGCAGGGGAGCCCAAGTCCCTCGGTTGAGTTTTCCCATTCGTAAACATTGTCGGTCGCCCGCTTGAGATTCTCGAGCACCGCGCCACTGCGAGATCCGAAGCTCGGATCGGTTTCGGTGCCGGGGGAGAGCGATTTTCAGCCCGACATGTAACCGTATGGAAATATCCCCGGGATCCGGCATCGACAGGCCCGCGGCATTCCTAATAATCCATCGTCCCTTCTATGCGTTCGCTTAGAGATGGAGATCTGCCCCCCCCCCCAAATCCATCCTTCGGTACATCCCGACATAACGAGCGCTCAATGCAAATTGGCAGACGTCTGATCAAACGTCGGCATCCTAAGCAAACTACCCAGCTCCCATCGTGCTTACTTAGATGTGACTCGGATCGTTGGGGCTAAGTCTTGTCTACGTCTTTCTTGCGTTTCTCGATCCATTTTCTTCTTTTTTGTCTTTTTATTATATTACACATTGTATGAACAGCTTGGGCGAGTCGAATTTTCAGTATGGATTATAAGAGCGTTGTATTTATATGATACTTGAGCTCCGGTATACATGAACAGGCATACTGTTCCACTGATTTATTTTATTTAACTTTTCTCGCTTACGGGCGCCCCTCCAACAACTTCAGCTTTATAGCTTTTAGCACGCATTTTCATGCCTTCGCCTAGCTTTAGCTACTGAGTTTTACTACTAGGAACTACTTCCAGTTTCAAAATATCGTAAATCTAGATTTGGCTTTATATAGATACGTTATCGTTATTCATGACTTGTATGATAGAGAATGTGATGTAAAATGAGAGGAATCATTGAAAATTGGAATATCATGCGAATGTCTATTCATTTTATAATAATAGTTGCAAGTCACCTATATTATTTGTCATTAAGAAAAATTGGCTGTACAATTGAAACGAAGCGTATATTAGTTTTAGGAAATTTAAGGTTTATATCATTTCTAATTTAAGCAAGATAGCCTCGAAATGGAAATCTATCTCTGGGATTCTTTTAGCTTACGTGATCCGGACAGTCCAAATCACATTCGATAACTCAACGGATCATTTTAGCTTCCATGTATACAGTAGTAATTCAAATCTTGACTTTCAATCAATAAATAATCGTCATGTTTTTACCATTGACCTAAGATTTATCGTTTGCATTGGACAAAGATTGAAGGACAAAATAGGACGTGTGAATATTTTAGGCAGGGTATATTTTGGCGAACTGTGCGGAATCGATAGATTATCATTGATCGATTCTCTTGTTTATGAAGAGCCTAAAAGAAACGAATAAACGACGATATTTTGCACGAAAAGCTCTGTGAGTAACAACAAAACAATTCGAACTTGCATTTAAACTTTGGAGAATTTCGAAAGGTTGTGGAGAGACTTTGACAAAGTAACATAAAATAAACGCTACGCGGGATGTCAAAAATTAGTTAAGTTTTTGACTGCTAATAGCAGTCAAATTTATCACTCATATTGATTCACCCTATATTAACGACGAAGAGCCGATCGCCTTCATATAGAATTTAGTCAAGAATAAATTTTAATTCATGCATTTCTCTAAATCTATAGAGATTAAAGATTTCTAAAAAACACGTGTAATTTTAACGGTCAGTTCACTAGAGGCAATTTAGATCGATGGCTTAAAATGCATATTTTTACGTAAAAAGTTACAAAGATCAGCCAATTTTCTGGACATTAGCACGTCGAAAATTATTCTAAAAGGATATCGAACGCACCCGGACATGATATAAACGACTTTCTCATATCTCGCAGCTCTTTCGTCGTCTAACGACCGACAGGCACGCGATCTCCTCCCTTTCGGCCGTGTCGGCGATAATCTCGGTAAGCGCTATCTTTGCGCGCGATAGGAAGATATCGCTTATCCGTGCCCGGACAGGCCCCGGTTCGGCCCCCTGACCCGAAGTGTTTCGCTCGTTAAGCGAATTTCCCGCCTTGCGCGCGGTCGCCCAGTCAGATTTTTCTTACGGAGCCCCGTAATGGATATTAACGATCGTTTGTTTCAATAATGATACTACGTCGTCGGTCGGCAATAACGGATTACAAACGATCCTTGACTACTGATTTCGGATCGACGAAAGAGGCACGAACGTTGTGCGAATGGAAGCGACGACGGCGAGGGAAATCTAATGGCTTTATAATGATGCCATTGATGTGCTAGTACGTGCTAATATGAAGAGATTAGCATGTACATACAATAATAAAAAGATTTGTGAGTATTTGGAAGAGGACAACATCAGAGGACAGCGATGAGAAAATAGTAAGAAGATTGAAACATAATCAAATAACAATGAATTAAGGACGAATGCCTAGAAGATAATTGTACGTGATTTTGAAGAATAGAAACGTGAGAGGATAGACGCGTGTTCGAGCGAGCAAATAAATCAATACATAAAATATTAATTAGAATTTTGAACAAAATCAATTTTGGCGTTGAAAAACCTCTCATAGTAGAATAGAGCGTATAGAACGCATAGCGTATACAACGCATATAAAGGTTCGCGACACACAAATGCACACACAATATGCGTACATATTATATATAACCACATATACACGTACGTACGTGCTATCCACATATACGTGTTATAGACATATTAATTTCGTGGGAACTACCGTCTGAGTAAGCGAAACATGAACAGATTTGAAGAACTTTTTTTTTTTCGTTGAAAGATCCTGGCAGGGCAGAGGAGATCCTCGAATTTCAAATGATGACCCGAAATGGATTCTTTTCCGCGCGCTCCGCTCGGACCGCTGCAGTCGGTAAACGGGGCAGAGAGCTCTCCTGTTCCAGATAGGGCCCGCCATCAAGTCCGTACCGCCGCCCGCGCGCATCCGTCGCAGACCGTTGGGTCCCACGCTTTCCCTCTGGCTCGGGCGAAAATTCACTACGCGAGCTATAGGTCTGTGGCGAAGTGCCCTTCGTTCTCCATTAGAACCATTAAGACATTGAGAAATTGGACTCCCATCCGGTACGGTGGCTTCCACGCGATACTTCTCAGATTATTTAGAATGGCGCGACGTTGTTTTCGCGAACGCGCGTGTGACTTCGACGAAGGGGCTAAACTGAGGATGATTGAGTCGGTGAATGTTTGTTGGGCGAAGTATCGAGCTTCGGCGCTCCCGTTGGGTTAAGCACTCGGACATTGGCGAGTATTTCCCCGCTGCCAAAACACTGGGATGGGAGGAATCGCCAAGGTCCCCCCTTCCGCGTAAGGCCTCGTCTCGCCTAATTAGCCGTGGACGCGCCAACACGACCTATTAAGGATTGGGCTCGGTAGGAAGCAGAGGTTCGACACACAACAAAAAAGAAATATATATTTAAGTAGATACGTATACAAGTATGACACTTGCTTATTTTATTTAACTCAATAACTACAGAAACTGTTACTAAGATTTTACGTTAAGTGTAATAAAAATACACTTATAGTTTGGATAGCTCAACTGTATGTATAAATGTTAACGATAACGTGGCTGAACAAGAAGCCACGACGCTGGCGCACATCCTTATACACGTGTAGGCTCCGCCCTTTATCGGCGCGCCGCAGTTTCCGCTCGAGCGTTTCCGTAAACCCGAAAGAAAGGGACAATGCTAAATGCGAACATTTTCTTCGCCAAGTAAATATATTAACAATAAGAATCGCTCGCTGCATTCCTCGCAGCGGGTCAAACAGCTTCAAGCTAGGGGCTAAACAGCCGTGATTGCCAAGCGAATCACGCTGAGCGAGTCGCCCGCGAGCTCATCTTCTTACACTTTTTACTTTTTTATTTTTTTTATTAAATTACGCATTCTTAATAGTTACTCTCAATTAATCTTAAATAATTATAAATTTTTTCATTGTCTCTTTCTTTACGTTATTTTTATTGTTAGATTCATATTACATTTTTCTAGTAATTGCTAATGTGTTGTTTATAAATAGCGCTCAAATTTTTTCGCGGAAACAATTATTCGGCATCAATTTACGGAAATACTGCTCGACATTATTTACCATTTGCGCTTTTCTTCACAATTTTACTTATGAGAATTTTTCGTAAATATCACATACTAACTTCGCTTAAATTGCTATTTACAAATATATTTCGTTTTGTGCTAATCACTACATTACTAAATGAAAATTTTAACTCTACTAAATTAAATATACTTAATTATTCTAAATTCAACATAGATATTTTTTTTTCTGTCGTTTTATTTATCGACAAACTGTAACTTATATTTCTGTTTTTAACACGACCGATGATCGCGCGATAAGAGAGCTCTCGGATTTTTCGTCGCTGCGTTTAGTATTTGCCCTTTGCGTACATTCGGAACACTTGATTTTATCGTGCGTTTGGTACACCTTTCATCCCCTCACTCAGTGGAGGTTTCTTATACCGCTTATTTCCGTTGTAATAAAGATACTTTATTCAATCTAATTACATTGTATCTAAATTATCTATTTCTCAACCTCAAGCGCATCCGCTATTATTGAGATACGCTATATATTGAACTTTATATAAACTTCAATTCCTTCCGCATCAATTAGACATTAAAGCCATTTTTATAATATTAATCGACATGTTATTTACTATGCAAAATAAGATTACTCATTTCGGTATTCTTCTACACACATTCTTCATAAAAAAATCAGTGGAAAAAATAGGTTAAAGAGTATACCGAACTATCGTCCTTTTTGCACGGTCTGTGAAACAATCTTTCCGGAAATGTCAGTTAGAGACTGTACTAATACAAGAAAAAATATCAATTCAAACAGCAACGTTACTTTTCTTACTCTTCTTACTTCGTTACTCTTCTACTACTGCAGTATATATTTCAGTTACCGTGCAATTTAGCTTGCCGCTCGCCTCTCCCTTGGGCGGCTGCAATACGTCGCTGCAATTGCTAAGCTCTCGGCCTCGGTCCACGGAAATCGCTGTCGAGCCCGGCCTGATCGACGATGCGCGAATCGTCCCGAGCCATATTCGCGACCGAGCTCGTGCCTCCCGAGGGGCGACGAAGAAGCCAAGATCCCGTTCATTTTCTTCCGTCGCCGCTGGTCCGACCTTGACGCTGGAAGACGGAGAACTTTGAGATTCCGGGCGAAATCTTTTCCGCGTTATAACGGTGGAGCGGAGCGGCGTTAAAGTTAAAAGTCGAAGCTGCAAGGGACGCGTCGAGAATAATGGAAAAGCTCAGCTTATTCGTCCCATCAGTCACCTTTGTCTGTCAAATATCCTGAGTTTAATAATGCGGGTTGTCGTCTTAATTATTAAAATTGTCATTTACGTGCAATTACAAAATAGCACATTGGACAATATTTTGAAATATTAGATTTTTCAAAATTATGTTATCATCGTAGGTGAGAGTGGCATAAATTTTATGATTATGATTTGCACCTGTTCGGTACTCATAGACGTGCACGTATATTATGCTAAAGATATGGTAAAATATAGTTATTGAATAATTAGTTAATTAAATAATTAGTTAATTAAAAGTTAGAAAGTGTATGAAAGGAGAAAGGGAAAAACAATGGTGTAATGAATACTTTGCCTAAGAATCCATTCAATTTCATTCCCTATTGTAATGCAAATACGAAACTTTATCTCTATTCAAAATTAACTTCTTCTATTCAATCAAATATTAGAATGCGAATAACATAAAAGAAGAATTATTCTCGAACTACGTTGTGCTCTAATACAGTTCAGTGCTTGAAAGTGTTACTTTCAAATTTAAAAATCTATAAGATTGTTAAAGAAAATCGGAAAGAATATATTTCCGTAAATAATTAATAATTCTATTACTAATTATCAAGGACACTCACGTTGGTCGACGGTTTATTTGGAAATTTTTTTATTTTTTTCAAAATTTCTACTATAAACAAATTTTCAGACGTATCCGTTATATTTCCGAAACACCAAATCGGCAAGTGCAGAGACGTGGAATCGCGTTCACGCCCGTCTTCATCCCCTCACAACGACTTAATCGCATCGCCGCATCTTAATGCCGGAGTTTTGAAGATTGCACTTTTAACGACTAGTCGGACTAGCGTAGAAATAGAGAGAGAGAGAGAGAGAGAGAGATGTAGAGGGTGAGATGGTGAAGGGGGCGAGAGGTTTTCGGTCGGCCCGACAGAAGAGGCCAGATACCGCGAAAGATAGACAAAGGACGGAGGAGGAGGAGGAGGCTGAAAACCGCGGGACATCCTTCGAAGCTCTTTGCAAGTGGCTCGAAAAGTTTCGGGCGATAGCTATACGTCGCCAGCGGGGGCTGGGGGACGAGGGGGGGGGTTGCTCGCGGAAGTTTTTGCGCGAGCTTATATATATATATATATATATATATATATATATATATATATATATAGATATTTGTGTTGAGAGGCGAAGATTTGAGCCATTGTTCTTCCACGGCGACGGAGGCGCGCTCTCGTACTGGGCGAACTTTATAGAGTACGACGATAAAAGTCGAGGAAGGCCGTGAACTCCGTCGTCGCGCTCGGGAATAATCGATTTCCTCTCGAGCTCACAGTCCGAGCAGGGTATTGGATGGCACGTCGGAGTTGAGGCGAATGATTTTCAGTCTCTCTTCCATAATTCTCCTTGATATTACTATTTTCGACATTGTCATCGGGGAGGGGGGGGCGGTGGGCTATATTTGAAAATATAGGTCAACGCGATTCGACAATACGCGATCGCGTTATTTTCACGAATGTGCTTTCTGCGCTTGTTTTTGAAATAACTTGAAGCGATGAAAAAATGTCGGAAATGCATTAGGAAAATATTTTCGATTTTTTTTCGTACGATTTTATGAATGATATTTTAAACTTTTGTTAGAATTGTTATCGAATTTTTATTTAAAAGATTGAAGAATATTGCATTTTGATTTCTGCGAGGATTTCAAAATAAATGGATAAATTAATATGCGAAAATAAAAAACTAGTAGAAATAGTGAGAAATTAAAAAATTATTTGAACATATATATTATAGAGAGAGAGAGAGAGAGAGAGAGAGAGAGAGAGAGAGGGAGAGAGAGAGAATGCAATGATTGTGATTGCAAACATAGTAAAATTTAATGTTTTTTTTTGTCAATATTATACAAATTTTAATATTTGAAACCCATTATTAATTGGATGAATTTGCTTTATATTTTATTAAAACACAAATAAAACTTTTTTTTCAATCATCTTTATCTTGCAGAGCCGTCACGAGCTGAAAACTTTGATAATGAAAATAGTTTTCGCAATAATACTAATAGGGTCGATTCTTAAATTATAAAGAATTGTGTCAATTTCTAGATTGATATAAATTAATGCTAATAAAATATAAGCAAAAAGTCTTTATAAAGTAAGCATCAAATACCGTTCAAACGCGAGGCGTAAGCTGACATTCGAAGCATACTGCTTAAAACAAAGCAGACAACATTTTCCTCCTTAACTATGGGACTCGAAAATTTCATTTTGCGCTCGTCACGTACCATCGACTATTGTGCGTTCGCTCCTCGAAATCTGCCACTATCGCATTGCACCGTACTGTATGGGCTAAAATTTACAAAGCCCACGTGGCTTGTTTAGCCCCAAGCTGTCGTTCTCTGGCAGGCGAGCCATCCCATCGCCAGTTTGATTAATTCATGGCTGAAACAAGAAACGGAACAATGAATATTATTCGATCCGTGCTCGAGCCACGGCCGAGCTGCACGTCCAGCCTGCCCTCGCAATCTCCGCCCGTTCGAGACGCGCTAACGCCGCGGGTGGCGGAGGTGAAGGTGGCGTGGGGGGTGGGGGGGGAGTGAATTTCGCCGGTCCCTCGACGGCTGGCTGTTTTACGCCGCGCCTCGAAATTATCGGAAAAATCGTAATTTCCGCGGCTACGATCGTGCGCGGCGAGCCCCCCGTTCGCCGGCCTTCTGTCCCATTCCGCCCCTCGTTGCCGGCCTCGCTCGTACAAAACCCGCGCAGAAGAAAAAAAACTGGTTTTCGGACTTTGCATCCGCGCGCTCGCTTCGTTCGGTTTCGATCGTCCCCTTCCCCTCCTCCGCCGCCTCCGCCGCCGCCCCTCGCCCCTCTCGAGCTCCAATAACAGTTCCAACGAGAGCCGAGCCCCGACCTTAATTGGCCTTGAGGGGCGGCGGCGTCGGGGGAGGATTCGCTCGCGGGAACACGCGCCCTCTGTGTGCATCGGCCTAGGTTCCTATTATTTCCCGGGGATTCTTCGCGCTCGCATAATGCGATGGCCGCGCTGAATAGCAATGGATGCTGCTGCCGAGCCTTTAATTAGCCCGAACCGCGCGACGCGTCGTCGTCCGTGGGCGCGCCGCCCCAACGCTCGAGTGCTCTGCGATAACGATCGTTGGCGTAGAGTTCGGCCTAGATCGGTAGATCGCTTGCGAGCGTAGATCCCTCGCTTTATCCATTCGTGCGCCAAAGCGACTCGTGCCCGTCTTTTATTGTCGCGCGCTCGCCGATAAAAGTCCACCCCTCGCTCGTGTAACAACACGGATTTCTTGTAAGAACTGAGGGATGGAAATTTTATTTCGAGTCGTCAAACTTAGATGGATGTATATATATATATATTTAAACAGATAGAGAGTTGAAGAAAGAGATGCAGAGAGGACGAAAGACTTGAGACGAGAGACGGACGGAACCGAGACGGAGGATTAAGTGAATACGAAATTATTTTTTGATGTCTAGCGGAGGAACGGGATCTTATTTAAAAATTTATGGCTCGCAATTTGGCCTTTATACGTACGCGCTGTTGTACGGTATAAATTTAATATTCCATGCAAATTTTCCTGTAATTTCGCCCCTTAACGTGAAAAATTGCCCTGTCCTTTCGCGCAATCTGCCATTTTGTAATAATTAAGATTTTCATTTGCAAAACTTTATGCGCGCTGTTAAAAAACAAGAAGATACATTTGAACATTTAGATTTGCTACGGAGAGATGAAGTTGTTTCATGCCTCACCGCTGAGGCATATATTAGTTGTGGCGTCTGTCAATGTCGTAGATTTCAGCTATTCGAACGTACGTGTTAAATTTCTATGGATTAGTGTAAAGTCAATGTTAATAGAGTTTCTATTTAGCGACCGTGAGGATTAAACGACAGACCGCACGTATCCCTATATGATCCATTGTCCAGCTGGCTGACGCGTTGGCTGAAACTACTTACAACTCCCCCCCCCCCCTCAATCCCGATGCCCACCGTGACACCGTGCACATCCACTCTTTTCCGCCATTTATCTCGTAGTTCCCGCACGTTCGAGACACTCGCTTTATGCTTTTTCTTCATCTATTTTTTCGCTGCGCGCTTAGCGACGCTCGGGCGAGTGTGGTCTCGCGCGCCACGGCGGCCAACGAGTCCTCGACCAGTTCGGTCGTTGCACGTTGTGTAAAAAACAGAAACAAAAAAAAAAAAAAAAAAAAAAAAAACCCGCGACAGGGGCTAACAGTCTTTGTACGCCCCATAATGTGGCGCTGAAACTACGAGAACTTTGCTTCGTCGCGACGGCGGGCGCGGGGCGGTTTTACGGTCCCCCTTAGCGTCTACTCCGCTTTTTCCGCGCTCGAGACTCAAACGTGCCGCGCGCGCGCGCGCGCGCGAGTCGATACCCGGAGAGAACCGGAGGCTGTCGCGTAGCCTGGGGAGTGAAAGTGCTTTTCCTTGTTTTTATTTATTTTTCTCCTTTTCCGTTTTCCCCCGTTCTTTTTTTTCTCTTTTTTACAAACGCACGTCCGACAAAAGGAAACTTTCCCGTCGCGCATGCTGCGTACGTCAAGCGGCTAGATTAAAAACTGATCCTGAGCGACGGGGACAGCGGCGGACGGACGCGACGCGGGAATAAAAAAGTAATTAGTTCACTGTCGTGTTTTCTTCAAATTTTATTCCATTCTTCAGCTATTTTTTTCATTACTCGGTCGACGTATGCGCCTTCTACTGCGAAATATTCTATAACAAATTGTAACAGACTCTGTTAGAATTTGTATGGACCCGTTATAAGGTCAAGCTTCCTCGAAATTGTAACTGCTATTGTTGATTTTCAATTATTACAATGATGAGTGTCTACTAGCTAATAAACTGGGCATTAAAATAGTATGTAAGTAATATTGTAACTGCTCACCCGAATAATAAATAGATAAGGCCGATCGATATATTTATTCAATATTATTATTTTTAATTTGATCTACTGTAGCCGAATATCGCCTTAGTGATCCACGCATTGTATCAGAGGGAAAAAATTCTTCTTTTACGAAATATCAAATTTTGGATTCAATAAAGTGGCCGTATATAGATTCAGTTTTTTCATACGTAATACCAAAGAAAAAGGCATTTACTACTTTTTAAGAATTTAACGGGAGTGCTTTAAGAAAATTCCCCCAGAGATTGCTAAGGGGTCCTGGATAAGTCGAGGCTGAGTCGATAATATTAAAAAATGCATATAGTCATACGACTCTTCAATCGTTTACATTGCCAAGGATCGTGAACTCTTGCACGATCCATTTCTGCCGCATGTCAAAAGTAAGGGAAACAGTCCATCTTTGTCCCGGCACATTTATATATACGAGGCAGTCGCATGATTGATTATGTTTATTTTTTTCCTCGACTTATTGATTGGTTGAAATGCCGGAGCAAATATCCAGTACCGAAAATATTATTAATACGTATGGCAAGTAATGAGCATATTGTATAATTACATGATCTTATCGTAATAGAGAATAAAGTTCTGGAAAAAAAAATCCAGTATAGAACTGGATTGAAAATACTTAAAACTATGAGCGAAACTAATTTGCATGAAAAATTTAATAGCTGAAACGAAATTATTAATGCTCCAATGAAGAATTGCCTGAACTGTTATGTATCTCTAGGCTTACATACATTAAAATAAATTAGATTACACGAGCATTAATTAATTAATGCATGAGCAATAGGTGGCAATAATATAGAAGTCGATAATAGTACTAGATTTTGAATAGATAGGAATGTTATTCCGTAATTTATAGATGCGATAATTTAAAGAGTGAACTATACAGTTTTTGAGGCTATAGTACACAGTCCACTGTAATTTTCATATTCCCAAGAGCATATATTTACTGACATTCTCTATTTTATCTCATCACAGTTAGTAGTATGATTCAGAATTTTCTAGACAACTAGGAGATCGTAATGTACATGTACATGTGTTACAGTTATTAAATTGAACGATAGTTTTGATCCTAAAGGATTATAAACATTAAACAGTTCTGTGTGCAATTTTATAGGATCTTCAGTCAGTATGCTACATTGAATTCAAATGCTTTGAGACCAGTTGTTGTAATTTGAATTGGTATGTAGTCTTTTTTCATAAAATCCACTACATTATTGGCATCGTAAAAGATCTGGTCGATATTTTCAAAGACTGAATACGTTTCATTGCACGCAATTTCTATAGATCACGAGTAGACCTAAAACGAGTAACAGCACAAGCGTCAGATTGATAAGTAAATTTAAGGGACGTTTCATGGAAAACCATTGCTTATTTGAGCCGTTTACGTATCAATATTTATCGGTATTCTATATAAGTCGATAGGGAAAATAAAAACATAGAGATCAATACCGTCGACATATATGAAACATTTGCAATATTATTAATAGGGTTGTAGATGATTTTAAAAAAGAATGAATAACAGGAGATGTTTATTGGATCTTTTGTGAATTTTTAGGCCTATGATAAAGAAATGAAAAAACGTATTTCTCATTTTTACGTTTATACTTTAATCAAGTAAATTATTTCCAATGCACATCAGCATTCTTATGTATATCCAAATTCGATAATTTCCATAGCAAAAGTAAATTCAATGGCACAGCCAAGTTGATAATTATGACTGCGACTATCCTGACACGGTTATTTCTATACTTTCATAAATTGGTCTAGGAATTTGTATGCTGAAAAAAAGTTGCAAGCTCTGACAAGCACTTTATATTCGATTCGAGACCATTTTACCCAACTACTCTCCAAGAAAGAGATTCTTTTTTTTTACCAAAGTCTTGAATTCAGATTCCAATGATCGAGTTGGGATCTCCGAAAGTCTAGCGGATCAAAAAAAATTTGCCAAACTCCGTCATCATTCGCTGTTTTTCCTGCACTAAATAAACACACGCATTCCGGCCTCCGAGGCAAACATTTCCGAACTTAATCCAGATAATGGAGCGCCGGAGGAGCGCGCGTTTAAACGGCCCGACAATAACCGAGAGTCGTACGCGGGAGTCGCCGTTATCGCCGCGACCCCGAGCCCGGGGCCGTTATCGCGACCCACTCCGCAGCCGCGCCGCCCTCGGAATTTCAATATCGCGCCTCGGCCCTCTCGCGACCGGCGCGTGCACGCGACAGCGGGCGCGCAACGTCTGCCGGGCTTCCGGGGCCGGGGCCTCTCCCCCCCCCCTCCTCACCGCCCCGCGTCGTCGCCTCGTGCGCTCCTCTGTGCGCGTTGAAATCTCTCAAAGAGACGCGCGGCGCGGTCCCGAGGATTCTTCGATATTTCGCCGAGAGACGCTTTGACTGTTCTTCGCCGAGGCGTCGGGCCGAGCGGGGGGACGGCGCGGCCGGAAGAGAGAGAGAGAGAGAGAGGGGTGGGGAACCGGAGGAAGACGAGATGTGCTATATAGACGGACTCTCGTGTGCATACTTCGGAGCCCCTCCTGTCGGGCCGAGCTCTCGAGAGATAAGGCTCGGCGTTCGCTAGACGCAGTACGCTCTCTTTGTAGGCATTTTTTTCCTATACCCATAATACTTTCTCCCCCTCCCCCCCCGAGGACGGCTTCTGCACGTCGAAAATCCCCGGCTGAAGAGCCCTGCCGGGGGATTTTTCCTTCTGCTTTACGGATTTTCGAAAAATCCAATAGCGACGTGGATGGATTTTCTTTTTTCCACTCCGCAAACATAATATTTCGACGAACTTCCGAGGACGAAATAGCGATGTA
The DNA here is from genome assembly GCA_018907035.1 of Sycobia sp. Sy_11. NCBI lineage: Eukaryota > Metazoa > Arthropoda > Insecta > Hymenoptera > Epichrysomallidae > Sycobia > Sycobia sp. Sy_11. Next base: position 1,169,524 of record JACCIC010000140.1, read on the forward strand.
TTAATTCGATGTATACAATTGGACGACGAAGACGAAAGCCAACCGCGGAAATGCGTAAAATGTCAATTTGTTTTTCAATAAACTGTACTTTTCGCGATGTGCACGAATTGTATTTTTATAAAATTACACTCCGCGCAGGTTTTTAGTTATAAAAGCGGTAATAGCGACTTTTTATACCCGCAGAACGTCGAAACGTAATAACGTTTCCGATATTGATTTTACAATTTTACGATTGTGTATAAAAAGCAAAAAAAAAAAAAAAAACTGTTCGATATTATAGACAACGATAATTAAATCGAGATGGGTTATTTATTCTATATCGGAAATAAATTCCGTGCATTTGTTTCTACGAAAATGCGTTCGCTTAACGGCACTAAATGATTATAGTAAATTATTTCATCTAGTTGGATAGTCTATTAGGTGATTAAATTTAACTGAACCAAATTCGTTCTGAATAATCCATTCGTTGGACCAATTTCAGAGCAATCCATTGTGTTCCAGTAAATAGTAAAATTGCTTCCAATAATTTAATTACTTCATTGTACATTATTAGAATTTTCGGCGCGAAACGAATTTTCTAATATTAAAAAAGAACGCTATCCGCTTTTAGAGTCAATATTGAATCAGATATAACATAAAATTGAAATTTTATACAGATTTCTCTTTTTTTTTTTTATTATTATTGGCTTCCTCGAAAGGCGCGGCGATCAAGAAAAACGCAATTAAAACTTTCTTAGACTTATTAACGGTCCGGTACAAAATGCCATTATCGTTTTTTTTTTTTATACTTCAGTACAGAAAATTATTTTTAACTCATTCCGAACTCTTTGCTCGCCCCAATTGGAAATCGATTATTCAATAATAAACGTTTGAAATCGTGGGAGAGCTGCATTGGATTACATCCTTAAAAGCAAATACGGCAAATATGCAACGTCGTTAACGCAGTTCCATCGATTATCTAAATATGAAAATCCGTTTGTTGTTTCGATTGTTTTTTTAAAATTAAATATGTAATTGAGAGAGTTCGAGATACAGCGATCTCTGTACGAGAAACGATCTCGAAGTAAAAGGACGTTGTGCAAAAATCTGCAAAGCTTACGTTTAAAGGATAGAGTCTTTTTTATTCAAATAAAAGATAAAGCTAATGCAACAATAACGCGTGAAAGATCGAGCTCCAATGTTTGATTTGTACACGAATAATCCAAGATTGATTCAGACGTTACTCGATAGTCCACGTTAATATTTGCCCATTCTGCTATCCATCGTATTATTTTTTTAGTTGCTTCCATTCTTCAAATTTCAATCCCCACAGTTAGTAGATTGAAACACGGGCGTGACACGTAATGCTCTCGTTGCTTCTCGCGGGAGCGAACCCTCGTCTCGCGAACGAACGACAAGAAAAAAAAAAAAAAGAAAGAAAGACTAGAGACCGACTTTTCAGATATTAGCGTCGAACTTTATTTTACAACGCGAGAGCCGCAAAATCACGTTAATCCCCGGAGGATCGAAAAATCCATATAACGGCTCTGGAGGAAAATATTTTTGTTTTCGACGGATTTTTTTTTTTTTAATTTTTTTCGCTATAATCAAGCTGCGGTCTTTTGGGATTACTGATCGAGCTTCTAGGGCCAGATTTCAGAAATTCACACACTGCGTGTCCCATTGAACGCTGCTCAGTTCTTCGAATAATCCATTTTTTTTTTTTCATGAGAACTTGGCGTTGGTGGTTTCTGGGGCTGAAGTTTGAAAAGTATAGTGCCATTTGAGAGTCGTATAAAATAAAAAAGTCAAAAACAAATGGAGAAACAAATAAATATTTTCTACGACCACGTCAATGGAGAGTTACAAATTTGAATTTCGAGGGTATGAAAAAAAAAATAAACATACACGAACAAAGCACAGGATTCGTATTTGGACCGGTGTGAGCAATATTTCATGATAGACCTCATAGTTCTAGAAAATGGAATTATTCAGCCATCGTGCGAGGAAATACGATGCGATACAAGAGACGGGACGCGTTCGCGGATAAAGTACAGCATCGACGCCTTCGATACGCACGAACGGCGGCTACGCTCTTGCAGACGAGCGCTCGTTTCATTTCCCCTCCAGCGCTCGCCACAGTCGCGCCCGTGCGTAAGCCACTCCTCCCGAAAAGTACTCACGGGATTTTTCATCGTTTTAAAATCGATAATTTCAAGAGACGCTCACTTTCTGTCTGTCTCTCTCTCTCTCTCTCTCTCTCTCCACTCAGCAAATTCAACGCACGCGCAATTTTCCTGAAAATTCACGAGCGCAGGTAACGCGACGACTTCGCCGCTGCCTCGACGGGCTCGGACCGTGGCACTCGACAATAGCGGAAGAACGATGGAATAGGAAATACGAATCCCCGTATTGCAGTTACGCCGAACATATTGATTTACGGAGGAGAGAGAGAGATGTATATAGTGCGCTACCATTGCGGCGACATATATATATATACAGACGACTACTCCTCGCCTTATATCGTTCCGGCTCTATACGAAGCGCGTCAGCGTCGCGCGGTATCAATTTCAGCGTCGACCCCCTTTTTCATCGATCTTTTCGTGCCGCTCCTCCTCCCCCCCCCCTCCCGCGCCGAGCCCCTATTCACCACCCTGTGTACGTAACCCCCTCGGCGGTCCGGATCCTCTGCACTTCCGCGGGGCGGGGGGGGGGAGGGATGTACTCGCCGAGTTCCGAGGTACCGTGCGCTTTATGCACTTTTCGTGCATTTCGGTTTTATTGCCCTGGTCGCTTCGCCTCGTTGCAGCGTCACCGGTGAGGGGGGAGGGGGGCAGCGCTAATGAAATTCTACAGGATTCCTACGCTGGTATCGTCGATCGACTCCTCCGCGGCATCGGTTAATTTTTTCCCCCCTCCACCGCCTTCTTTATTACCTTTCGTTATCGAAAAGAACGAAATTTCGTTACCTTCGCTCGACTCGGTGAAGGTTGGTGTATGTATACAAAGAAAAAAAGACCTTATCCTCGTTCCACGTCGCTGCTGGACAATGTTATAGAGAACGCTGGAAGCTCGAGTGTGTCTTCATTTTTTTCCGTCCACTGCGATGATATTTCTCTCTTGGAATTGGACGGGACAATTAGCGCGGCTGCGATGACGGACGAGCGCGCGGCTCATCATCTCCGGGGCGAAGTTTTTTGAGCCTATATTCGTACGTAGGCGGAAAGAGGCATAATTTTTATATCTCCAATAAAGCGAGGGTCGGGCGATAAAACGGCGACATAAAGGCACGTATTGTTATGGGTTTCTTTTTTGTCCTACTTGTTTTTTTTTTTTTTTTTTTTTTTTTTTTTTTGTTCTCCTCTTGTTAAATAAAACAGTCTGTACCAAGTTCCGTCATTATTCGCGCGCAGTTATCATTAAGACAAAAGTTCGGCCGGATTTAAAGGGGCAATGAAATGCAAATTTCACGTCCAATTGCCGATCATTAAAGGAGTTTTAATGCGTCTTTCGACAATAGTTATAATCGGAACTAATTCCGAATATATTACGGGCATTTTATAATCCTTTAAACTTTGTACAAAGTGTGTCCCGTATAAAACGTAATCGATAGATTTTTGCCGTTTTAATTAATTCAACGCACGCAATTCCATCCGATGGTAAATATTTTAAATAAAGAAGGGGATTTAATTTGAGGCTGTTCGCCCCTCGAAATTTTACTGCCTTAAATTCATTTGGTGCAAATTTCGGGGAAACATAAGAGCGACGTTTGCTTTTCGTATTCTCCCCGGAAGACAGAATGAAATTAAAGTTTTATAATCATTGCAGAAACAGCGGTGGAGGGAAGGGGGGAGGAGGTGGGCGGTCGACGGCCAAGTTTCTCTGTTAATTATATCATTATCTTTAGAATTTACTTGAATTAAAGGAGGTTAAAAATGAAACTATAATAACAAGTACGAATTAAAATATTACAGAAATGAGAAAATTATTTTAATTTAAACCCCGTTTATTCGTTGAGCGAAGAAATTCAATGTTAAAATTTTAATACTTGAGGAAGTTCACAGAAACAGAGATTTGTGCTTAATAAATATTTTAAAAATTAATTAGAGCTTGCGGTTAGTGTGCTTCATTCGTTTAAAAACTGTCTTTTCTTGATTAAATTTACTAGATGTCGGTTTTTTATCCTCTGATCAAATCACGAGAGAAGCTGTAAATATAAGGATGCTCATTGAACGAACGAAATGAATGCATTACTTCCCAACGTACGAGTAGATGGACTAAATTTAAAATAATATTAGCAGCTATCTTTCATTTAAAACTTAGCCATTCAAATTATGCATATAAATCTAGATTCTTAATAAAAAGAAATTTATAACAATATCGTTCAAGTATTGAATAAGATAAGTTTTTCCTTTGTATCACATTGATTAATTGGATTTCTATTAGTTGTAGTACCATAAGTAAGGATGAGAAGTATTAATTCGTCCTCTCTTCCTAATCATTATGAAAAATATTTTTTTTGTTGTCATTATATCAACAATAGAGGACAATTAAAAATGATAGTAGAACATAGATAGTAGAATTTAAACGCCAATGATAATATTTGTATGCGTGGATGAGAATCTACTCCTTATTACCTTCGACAATATTGCTTAAGAGCCATATATACGTATAGAACGAACTAAATAGCCAAAAGTAAATAGAAATCTCTCGAGACGATACGTATAATCCCGTGACGAAACGAGCGCTCGCGGAAAATGGCATCCGAACCAATTTATCCGTGTCTCCCCCCTTTCCCGACTCGACCGGTCTCGTGCAGTAACTTTTTTATCGTCTCCGCGCCTCTCCTATTTGAATTTCTATAATAGGCGGCTCGAACGACGCCAGGGTCGCGTCCCGCATACACACACAAACACATACACACACAGACACAGAGGCAGATTAAGTGCATATACGCGTCACGTATACGAGAAACTCGAAGTCGTCGCCGTGCGCTTGTCCCGACTTTCGCCGTTGCGTAGAGGGAGGCGAGTGGATCGTCCGTTGGAGAGCGCGGTTAGTCCATAAAGCGAAATATTAATGAGCTAATCGGGAGTACGGCTATAAGGGCGGGGCGGGGGGGGGGGTACTCGGCCAGCGAGCGAGCCAGCATCGTAAAACCCGATTCCGCCGATCTCCGTACGAAGCAAAGGGGCGCGGGTGGTCGGGGGTTGTGAGTGGGTGGGGGGGGGTTAATAAAATTTTGCCGATACAATCTCTGCCCTCGGATATATATATATATATGTATATACACACACGCGCGCGCGCGAGCATACGCACGCACGTAAATACGAAAGGGAGTTTATCGCGCTGGCGCGCCGAAAAAGTTGCCGAGCCCGCGACTCCCCGCGCCGCGAGCTTAATTCCCAGATATACGAGCGCGTTTTCTGCGGGGCTTCTGCGTGGCGGCGGTGGAGGGGGCGGAGAAGGGCGCGCGCGCTGTTGATTCTCCCGTCCCGTCCACGACCCCCTCCCACCGGTTCTTCCGGAGAGTCCCGAGCGCGGGTCTCGCGGGGCCGGGCACGGGAGGGGGCTGCGCGCGTATCTGACCAGACGAGAGCACGGAAATTCGTCGCTGATAATCCCGAGCGACGCGCGCGACCTCGCGTCGGGCGGCCGGCTCTCGCGGCCGCGCCGGTTATTCGTGCGTTGGGTTATTGTCGCTTGCCCGGAGGGGGGGGGGCAGGGGGTGGTGGGTGGAGCGAACGATCGATATTCGATAATTGGTTTCTTTTGCGCGGAAAGCCGGCTGTATGGCGGCCGCGTGCGTCAAGAAGCGATGTTTTATTTGATACTGAGCGTAGAGGCAGGCGATTGTTTCGAGCGTATGTGAATTGACTTTCGTCTCTCAATTACATTAGACGTTGCGGAATGGAGAGAGCATTGTCGAAAAAGCGAATAGTATTTTTCGTTCGAGGGAACTTTTTAACTTTGACGTTTCTGCATGTTTTTTTATTTGGATCGCTGCTTTGAAATTCCGAGGTCATCACCGAGTACAATTCTGGCTTAATTTTGAAATGTGGCCTATTTGTCGATAAAATTTGGTTTATTTAATGTAACGAATAACCGAAAAAAAATCGATATTTTGAATAATGTTTAGTCAAATAAGGCTACGATAAGTTTCGGACAAAATATTTGTAAAGAATATTTTATTAAAGCAACTTAGTTTTCGTTAAGCATCAAAATTTAAAGATTTGTAAAACAAATCAAACTTCTTTAAACAGAAATCATAGATAAAAAAAAATTATATATTAGCTGCAGCAAGACTTTTTCTGACAAATTATGCGTAATGTTTTCATGTTACATTTTATCTAAGATTTGAACCAATTTTTTTCTCTTCAATTTTTAATCCTCGCGAACAGTGATGATTGATATGCAAAATACGTGCTAAATTCAATATTATCATGAAGCATGAAAAACAATTATTATTATCTTATAGCGGACGTTTGAATTTTTTACCAGATTCATCATAAAACAGTAAAATAGCATAACGTTAATAACGAAAATTATCTATCACTGGACTTTTAAGGATGTATATATATATTATAACATGATGAAAAGTATCTGACAAAAAAGCAAAACATTTAGAAAATTATTTATTGTTGATACTAGAAGTGAATTTGCAAAATATATTTCCTTTTATCGCTACTTTACGAGCGATGGCCATGGCACATTCGCGAATAAAATAATCCAATAAAATTGTTGGAAAATGAGCATTATACATTTTCGACCGGCGTATCCCCTCCCTCCGCCCCCCCCCGTCTCCCATCGACGATCGCTCGCGCTGCAATCGCTTTTATCCCGCGCCTCGTAAGAATCGGGAGGAGGGGGTGTGGCGGGGAGGGGGAACAAAAATAAAAGCGAAATTGCCTCACGGCCGAGATAAAATAAAGTTTCGTTTCGCGAAACGCGCGATCTGAAATATTCAGTCGCCGTCGTAAAGAAGAGGACGGCGGCGCCTTATACCTACGACTATTTCCTTTCTCTCTTCTGGCCCGACCCCCGTCCCTCCTCCCGCTCCCTGTACCCGGAAGTAGCTGTTGGCCCGAGCCACGCCGAAGTCGGCCCGGGCGATCGGCCTGCGCTTCCGCCCGAAAAAAAAAAAATTAAGATCAATGCGCGAGGCACGCGGTTCATAAACGAATCCGAAATAAGTCGAATTCGAAGCCCCGCGACTCACGAGCCCGATCGTCGGCGAAACGCAGCGGTTGATCCGGGAGGTCGCTCGATTAATTTCGGTCGGCCGGGTTTTGTCGCGCGGCGCCGCACCGCGGGATTCTTGTCCGAAGTGAAAGTTCGAGGGCGAGCAATGAGATGGGTGTGTCGGGCCTCGGTCGAGAATCGAGATAATTATGGAAACGACTTATGCTTTGTCTCGAGTGAATTGTTTTATGAAATACGTAGAACAAAAAAGATTAATTTCAATGTAATATCGGTGTAAGTTTCGATAATGCAATCCTAGTATTGGATACAGAGAACGCTTCGTTGTATGGTCTCGAAAATCTCGAAGATAAATTAACTATTCTGAATTGATCAACGACGATCTTCCAAACGAGATGAATGGAAAACAAAAAAAAAAAAAAAAAAAAAAAAATTACCGACAAATAAATTGTTCGGCCGCAGTTTCGTGCTTCAATTTTTATATAAAAATCAAAAAATCTTCGATTCGCGCAAACTACAATCCGCGTTTCGCCCCACCCATTGTCAAATACAGCAGACCTTCGTTGATCATGAGGCGTTGTGCGCGGCGGATACAACGAACGCGAGACCTCTTTCGCAGAACATTTCTACGCCGGCAATACGCGACGTAGGGCGTGAATAACTTTTCTTGCTCCAATACATTACTAATTTTGAAATAGACCCTAACCCACGCCCCCCCCCCCGAAATACCATAATTATTGTATTCCGTTGCAATTTCACAACAATCGGTTAATTATTAGTTTTCGAGAATTTGGCGAGTATAAAAACAGACCTTGCCTCTTTATAATATTAGTATAGATATAGACTGTTGGGGATCAAAGTCGTGGTATTTGCATATTTTACTTCGGTGAAATTAAATAAGACGACCGGCATCTTACTCGGTTGGAAATTTATTCGATATTGACGGGCGGTGGCTTTCTTCCTCGACACCGCGGTTTCATTAAGTGAGGCAAGGAATTGTATATTGTCGTCCTTATATATATATATATATATATATATATATATATATATATATAGTGTATCGAAACATAGAATTACTTTTAAAATGTCACGCAATACAAAAAAGTTACAGGAATCTCTATTTTGTCGATTTCCATCGAGTAACGAAGATGCAGAGACGAAAAGTGCCTTTCATCGTACGTTTTCAAGCAATTTTATATACAATAAAAGGTACGGAATTGTTACTGCATCATCAAATCTATTTGGTTAGTTTCATAATTTAACCGTTGGAATTTAATACTGACCGACTTTATTTCACCTAATTGGAAATAGCTTTATGGTAAATATTTCATCTAAAACGTACTTCATTGCAATCTATTATAATGCAAAATTGATCGAAATAAGAAATACTAATGAATTAACTTTTTTTTAAAGGGAAAATTTATTGTTCCAAGGCGTGAATAATGCAATCACACACAGTACGTTGCGTATATGAAAGATATTGTCAAATGAATTCCCGCAGATCCGAATGATGAAATTGAATTTTAAAATATCGACCCGCATCGTAAGATGAATTTCGTATAAACTAGCGCAGATTTATAATTCACAATCTTCGTACTTAATCTAAAGATGAGGCAAGTATCCATAAAAAATTTTTTATAATCATTATCCAGGAATAACGACTTATCGGCACACTTCTCTATATAAACTATAAAATATCACCGTACAGTAATCATATTTTTATTTTGCACACACAGGCCATCTCTCTCCCTCTCTCTCACTCTCTTATAATGTGCATACACTACACGCCGATAATCCTGTCGCATAAATTACTTATAAAAAAAAATTAATTATTCAAATTTTTGGCATTAAATTTTTATCCAGACTATACGCATCATCCATGGGCTTTACAATATCCCCCGTATTAAATGATTAACGACCTGTCGAATTTTATTTACCAAAATCTCCATTTTTACATATACGTATGTATGTAAAACGGGCGGCATATACGGCTGAGACGGAATTATTTCGCGCGAAAGCACCGAGGCAGAGAGGCCCTGTACGGAGGCTAGGTTGGCATAGGGGGCGAAGGAGGCTCGGCGTGAATAATAAAAGGAACCGAGGTCGGCGGCCAGCTGCAGCACGGAAACACACAGACACACAAACATACATACACGTATATACTCTTCACTCTATAGATCTCGTAAAGCCGCGCGTCCGCCCGCGTTACACGCAAAGACGACGCCTTAATTCCAAGAGACGTTTTTATGTTCACCCTCACGGTGGAGTAATTAGAGAGAAAGAGAGAGAGAGAGAGAGAGAGAGAGAGAGAGAGAGAGAGACAGAGAGCGTGATAGAGTGAGGCAGTGAGAAAGAATGGAAGATAGAGAGCATTCGTGGGTTAACAGCTTTGCGCAGCCAAGCAGAGGCGCGCCCGGGAATTAGTTGATGAATTAGTCCCGCGAACTGACGATCGTCCGGGCTGGGCTTTCTGAATTAGTCGTTCCATTTGCCCGGGACCGACCGGAGCCCGAACAGCGCGACGAAGGGAATGGATTTTTACGCGGAGCCGCGACATTATCGGGGCTTTCGACGTCGCGCAACGAAAAATCTGCTCGAGAGCGGATAATACGCAGGGAGTGCGCGTTAAATTTCATTTCGGGCTTCGGTTTGACAATTCCATAGAAGGACCGTAAATACTCGTGGTTTATTATTTCTAATTCCAATTTACGATAGTCTGTGCACGTTTCGAGATGTAGCGAGATTTGAAATAAGAGAGGAGGTTTCTTTGGCGCATTAAATATACGTTGTTTCGTCGAACGTCCAGTTACTTTATACTCTGGACAGACCGTAATTCGTTGTACTTTTGTACCAATTTGAACGGCGGTTGGAGCCTCGTAAGGGAGGCGAACGCCGTACACTCATGCGCGCCCGTCCTTCGCAATTTTCGCGCGCCCCAAGCATCGTAAACATTCATTTTCATAGCGCAATAAATAATACGCCCACCCCCCCCATCCCGCGCCGACGGTGCCGTGCGTCACCGCGGCGACCCCGACGATTTCACGCGACGCCACCTTCGGCCCGTTTGTTTTTTTTTTTTTTTGTTTTTTCTTTCAATATTGCCATCATCGTTAAAAATGGGGCGATCGCCCGTAAAAAATGTATGTCGCGCTTCGCCTATATCGCCGACCCCGAAGGCAACGGCCACGGCACGGTCTCCGCTTCTTACATGCTCTGGAAACGTATATGGAAATTGATGGTTCGCCGGTAAAGCAAACGGTGGCGGCTAGGATGGGGTGGGGGGAGGGGGTAGGGAGGCGAACGAGAGATAATACGAAGAGGGAGAGAAAAAAAGGGCCGGTCGAGACGATGGGAGTGTTCATTAATCAAGGGGCCGGGAATCGAGCCGCGCTCTTTTGTTCGTCTTCGACGTGAATTCGGAACGAGAGGCGCGCGCGCGCGCCCCCCTCCCCCGTATCTTCGAATTCACGCTCGGGCCGTATCTCCCCAACCACCGGCCTATTGCCATCCATCATCGGAGCGCCCGCGCCTTTTTGGCATCAATCTTCGAGGCATCGGCGGCTCTCTTTGCCCATTGAAAGAGCGATCGCGGCGACGGGGACGGGGGGGGCCCGTTCGGAATCAACGAAATCGAAAAGCAGCTCGTCGATTTTGATTCCCGTCGCTTCTGGAAAATTAGTCTCCCTGGCGAGTTTGGACATTTATCGCTATTATTATTATTGTTTGAAGTACACGTAAGTCCCGTGGGAGGGGGGGAGCGCCCTTCGGTTAGCTAAATGTCGTTTGGGAATGAGTGAATTATATTGTTGAAATTTCATTTTTGCATTGATACATAACTGGTTAAGAAGGAAACTCTCGAAATTGTCTAGAAAGCAATATGGAAATCGAAACGTAAAATGAAATATTTATGGAAAAATATTAAAGAATCTTAATAATATTTGAATAATGATCTTAAAGGCTTAGAATTAAATCTCTCGTTATTCGTTCGGTAGCAATAAAGACATGTAAAGATTCAAACATCAGTATCTGAAAAATTTTATCGACGAAGAAATTCTCACCTCTAGAATAGTGCTTCAAATTTAGATTATCACATTTCCCCTATTATTGCGCGACACCATCCAGAGGAGCATAACTATTAAGTCCAGGCTCGTACTTAAATACTTTGCACCGTTAAGTGACCAAAAACTATATAGTGAAGTAGCCACTTAATTGATCATACGATGGATGATCGAGTGTTTTGCAAAAGGGTCTGGACAATCCCATGCATTTCCGCTGAGTGATCCTCGCCGCTTCTTAATGTTTTCGAACTACTCGAGCCTACTGACACTTTATGCCATCGAACGGACCAACACGTTCGAACACTTCGTGGTACGAAAAAATCTGAGATTAGAACTTCAGCAGCTTGCCGACAGTCATCGTCATCTCTGATTCAGTCCGACGTTAGGCTTTTCGCATCAATTGTCCTCCCCCTCCCATAGCTGATACCCTGATCAATAGAGATTGGATGAAAGGGGAGATGATCCTTACTAACAAAACCTCGAGTGCATAAACTCACGGAGTCAGCTACTTTTCCCAATATCTTGGCTCCTAAACGGAGTAAGTGCTTCGACAAGGTTTTATGCTACACATACACATGTCTGCGCGCAAAACTAATCGGTATTAGGAAGGGATGATGTTTATGTGTCTATTTCGTTGGAAGATTGTTTCTCGCTCCAACGAGCAATAATTAAGTAATTGAATCATTACGTTTTCTAGATTACAAGAGCACACAATTATGTAAGCGTATCAGCTTATACGTTTTTTGTGTAATAGAACGCACTGCTTTAATGACTCCTCGAGTGTTTTTCTTTTCTCATTCACGACCCTTTTACCACACTCGAAGAATGGAAGGTTTGTTCGTGAACCGCAGTTCGTGGAAATAGTACGCCAGAATGTCAATATAGACATTTCCAGTGCCGTACTCCCGTGAACTCGAACGGTGGGTATATTTCATCGAGAAGCGTTCCCACTCAATTTTCCCATTTTATTCCGCCGAGCGAAGAATTCGTTCGACGATACGGGCTTCCCTTTGAGCCTCAAAGCAGCAAGCGAGACACGAGCTGGCTCCGCAAAGTAAAAAAAAAGAAATTGTATTGCTTGTATATGGCATAGACGGTTTCCTACGTGTTTGTTACGATCTTAGACCGAGGTAAACGGTTATCACGACTTTGGCAAAGGCAGTCATACGTTCGACTTGATATTGGAATCGATCGGAAGGAAGCTGGAAACTGCAAGGTATTGGCAGTGTATAAGTAAATTTTAATTCTGCATACGGATTTTTCGAAGGATAATATCATTTTTTAGATTAGTATTTTTTAAATAAAGTATGCTCAATTTACGACACGTGCGAGGAAATCAAATTTGGATTAAAGCCTTTCCGGATGATGGATGCGAAAAGCGAAGTTAATTGAATCGTAACATTGTTTCTGCAGACAGAGTCACTTGATAAAAATTTCGTTTATTTCCAAGATGATATTCGCCGAACGCAGAATGCTTACTCTTTGCTATATTATTTGCTTAATTTAAAATTTAATTATAATGTATTATACTTGAAATGAAAATAAATTGCCGAACGAAAATATAATTAGCACGTTTTTACATTTAACACGTCCCTTTTAAATAATACATTGGGAAAACCGTCCTTATAGTCCTTTTATTCGTTCGTTTGTTCAAATATACAATTAATTAGTGGGCTCATCTGTTCATTTCCGACAATTTTTCACGAAAAAGAACTTCTGCAAAATAAAATACATCCATTTATAATAATGAACCCAGAATATTCGTTTGAAAAACTGTTTCCCTTAAAAATTAGAATTATTGTATAGAGAATTATTGTCAAACGCCTTGGAAAAAAAAAAACACGCTCCATTACAGGCGAATATGCAAAGCGAACTTGCTGCCTCGGTAGCCCGAGATGCTAATAGAGTATCCTTCATAATAGAGGTGGCGGAAATGCGGAGACGGAGAGAGAGAGAGAGAGAGCAGAGAGCCCGTAAGAAGGGGCTCTAATCTAGTTTGTATTCCTCGACAATTAAGAGGCAGCGGGAGGTCGAGAAAATGGAAAGTACCGCCGCAGCGACATATCCTCGAGGTGGTCTGCGTTCAGACTCACCGCTGTAATAGATTATTTTCCAGAGAACAATCAAGAAACAGTAATTCCTGCGATAATTTTCTTCGTATTCCATGGTAGAATTGGCACGAACGAATATAAAGCAATTATTCGAAATGACCTCTGCACCGACGGGTGGGATATTAATCAATGTCGAAATGTCTTCTCCGACTTAACAATGAAATTATTTACTTATCTTTATGTCAAAGATCGAAGAAGAAACGAGCCACGATATAAAGGCAATAATGGATGGAAGGCAATAAAATAGTTCCATATCCATTGATCACGTCATATAATCATCGAAGCCACCTTATCGTATATCTGCACAGCTACGAATTAAATTTCCATGAATATAATACCCGTACATTGGAATATAAAATCGATATCTCGCATGGCGGCTTCATCGGCAAAAAAAAAAAAAAAAAAAATAATAATACCGTTTCCAATTAATGTTAATGAGGGCGTAATTCGAACGCCCCCGGATTCTGCTGGGATGCATCGGTCTATACTTAGACAAAGCGTTACATAGACACGTGCGTAGTAATTTAACGGAGTAAAGTTAATTATTAATTGCGTAATATCCGTATAGTCGTTGAAGATCGATAGTTTCAATAGAAGTGAGGAAATAAGTTTCTTAAATGTAACGTTATTAGATAGAACTGATTAGTTTATTAAAATCTGGCGTAGGTAGAAAATTTAATTCATGTATTCATTCAATGATATTCCATAATTTATCAGATTTATTAATTAAAGTCTGTCGTTCGGTTAAAAAAATTTTTTCATTGAAAAACTAAAATAGACGATCAGACGCTTAGTTCATGTGAAAGTTTTTCATATTCCACCTAAATTGCTGAATTTACTATTTGTCTCGTTTTAGAGTAAACGAATACCTTTATCCTGACAGCGCTGTTTCGGCGAATGCACAATTTTCAAAGATAAATACGACAACGAGAAAAAGTACAGAACCATTTTATTACTGTGAAACTGTCCAAATCAATTTAATTAAATTTACTAATTCTACTTTATTACAAGGTATCTCACCAAGTTTACGGCGGAGATTCAATAAATTTTTGTCTCGAATTTTTTATTTGACCTGGTATAATTCAACGCATAATTACAGGATAAATGACTTGATGGAAATGCCGTGATTTAACAGAGTATGGAGCTTTTGTTTATTATGCGCGAAAGTTTTTATTAGAAAGTTAGAGTAGTTAGTTTCATTTTTTTTTAAATTTTCTTAAGAGCTATACGCAACCCATTCGTACTAACGAATATCATCCTAACACACTCCCACGTCAATTGATATGATATACGATTGATATTTATACACGAATTCGCGACTTTGCGCGCCTAAAAATTGATTTTGTAATTAAAATTAAAATTGAAACACCGTGTTCAAGAAACAGACATTAATCAGAATCGACGCAAGTCAATTCAAGCGCTGTCCCCGATTTTCCACGTTCGATCGTAAAGCCGGGGCTCGCGGTATTCCAGCCGGCGTACTGTGTAATGCCCGCCCGTGCACGCTTCCCCGTCCCCGTCCGCCTTCGGCACGGAACCGGAAATTCTCGGTGTGGATCCTCGCGGCGGGCCCGCTGGCTCATCGCAGCTCCCGACCGGAGCGAGCCGAGATAATGGCCGGGGTGGCGAGTCGACCGGGATTGACTCGCCGGTTGACGCGCGACGCGAAATCCTGCATGGATATCATGGCAATGTTATTAATGCGCGCGAGCCAATTCGAAAGATTGCCGTTGTTTTTTTTTTTGGTGGTTTCTCAATGTTGGGCAATTTTCCGGAAAAGCATAAAAGGGAGATCCGATTAAAAATGCTCTTTACAATTCAGCATTGCGCGGCCTTTTCTAATATAATGTAAATTGAAAAAGATAAATTGTAAAAGACGCTAGCTCTCGAGAAATTCCAAGATAAATGGCTCGCAATGCCTTGGAGCTTTCAACGAGCTACGTCCCTTGTAATTTATTCACTTTTTGATCGTAAAATATAATTTTACATTTGGCAAATGACAAAAAACGAACAAAACAAAACGAAACAGAACAAAGAAAAAAACAAAAACAGTTGTAATTGTTCGTCCAAAAAGTGTGCGCACCCGACGCGCCGGAAACGGCCGCGCGTTGCGCGCACGAGAGACAACTTGGAACTTGCGTTCGCGTACATCGACAGGCGAAGGAGAATAAATCACGCCGCGAAAGCCCTGCCAGCGTCACGCGGTCCCCCGGCCGAATGAACTGTCCCGTTCGAGTCGTCGGCGAGTCTCGGGGCTCGCGCGGCCGGCGCGACATTGCGGCGCGAGAGGCCCGAGCTGCCGCCGCGGATCCATAACCCGGCCGCGCCACCGCCGGAGCAGGTGCGAGGAGGCGCAACAGCGCGCCGCGGCGGCCGTGAGCTTTGACCCGGTGACCCGGAGTTGGCAGTGGGAGGGGGCAGGGGACGGCGGGAGGGGCGGGCGGGCGGCGAGATGAGGGGGAAGGAGCATGGCCCGTGTCTCGCAGGCCAACGCGGGGGCGCAGAGAGCGCACAGCCTCCCGCGGAATCGATAGCGGGGCCGCCAGCCTGCTGCCCGGCCCGCCTGCCTGACTGCCTGCCTGCCCGCCTGCGTTCGCGACGGCCTCATCTCTCTCTCTCTCTCTCTCTCTCTCTCTCTCTCTCTCTCTCTCTCTCTCCCTCTCTGTCTCCCTTTCCCGTTTCCTGCCTCGCGAAAAATCGATGTTTAAATCCCCGAGTGCGCGGCGGCCTCCTCCCTGGAAGTTATATATATATATATATATATATATATATATATATCTCCATTTGCCTGCGCGCTTTGTGCCCTCCCACACTCGCTGTCTCTCTCTCTCTCTCTCTCTCTCACTTTCATGTGACTCCTTTTCAGCAACTCCTTCTTAACTTCAACCTCCTGCTTAACCGCGGTCGCGCGGCTGCCCCCCCCCCGCCGAACTCCGCGTGTAAATTATCCGGCTCGCGCAGCTGTACCTAAAATCGGCAACCTTCCCGCCCAATGGCCCCGAAGACTCGATAATAAGACAAAGACTAATATTCCGCGCATTAGTCGAAAGAGAAAAATAAACATAAAAATTTTTCGAGTTTCTATTCGCGGGTTTCACCGCCGAGGAAATCAGGCCGTTTCGCATATACGGCACGGGCGAGGGTTATGGGGTCAAGAGGCTCTCTTTCGCCTCGGCTTTTAGGTCGAGCTCCAGCGGGTCACGATGGCACAATGCTGATCTATCCCGCGCGGATTGGCCTCTGTTAAGCTGCAATGACGTTTCTATAGCGTTGGTATTTAATAGCGTTTTTTTTTTTCTACGAATACTTTACATTTCTTAAATTTTACTCATATTACTCTTTTCCATTCTTTTTCCTCTTCTCTATTTCAATCGTTTATTCTGGTCTCGCATCCAAGGTATTCAAATTCGATTATTATATTTTTATACGGCATCTAGTCGAGAATGTCTTTGTTAGCTGCCAAACAGGTTTTGCACATCTGGCGGTCTTTGATGTAGTTTCAAACATTTCAGTACATCTTAATTGGGTACTTATGTGTATTGTTATGGTAAATATTTAAGTAACATTCAAAACAAGTCCGTCGAATAAATACCTTTCATACCTGCTTCTTTGCCTCCATGTGCCTAAATACGCCCGTCACTTCATCATAAACTCTCCCATCAATCTCCAGATGCACTAAACTAAAAAGCCGTATTTTTCTTAATTTAACTAAACTTATATATATTTATTAATTTACAAGAAATATTTCATTAATTTAACCAAATTATTATAATGAAAATAATAAATGAAAGTTTAATTTAACGTTCTTTTGGATTAATTCAACTAAAAAGTCTACCTTCCAATTGGTAATCCCGTCTCCTGTCCCGCCTTACCTTACGGCGTACCGAGGCTGACAAGTTATTCACGACTTTGGCTGCCGCGCGGCAAACACCTCGATCAACGCAAGTGTGTCAATCGACGCTTGAACGTGTATTTCCTATGAATTCGCGAAATTTCAACGATTATGAAAATGTTTCGCGATATATTTGAGCAATTCCATCGAATTAAATGTTTAACTCGAGATGGGCGGCCTTCGATTCCTCGCTACGCCGCTGGTGCTTGCAAACGAAAGCTGACGAGGGCCAAGCGACCAGTATGACAATTTCTGGCCGAAAATTGAATAGCGAAGTAGTCACAAGAGGCTTCTTTGAATTTTATTCTTATATTCCTCGGCCATCTTGCCTCTCGCAAGTGCATAAATTTGCGGATGGTTTCTCAATGCGTAACGATTTAGCCAATTATATGCGAATAGCTGACACGGGATAAAGTTTCGTATAAAACGTTGATACGACAAATGTAATTTCGTCAAATCAAAATACGAGTGTCTAATACGCTAAAATTTAAAATTTAACGAGTACGTATTACGTAATACAGTAAACTTTCAGGTAGAAATATAATATTTATAAGTATTTAATTAGTTTTTAGCATTTTATATTCATTCGGATTATATAGCAATATTTATATTGTTATCTTCCACAGTGAACATTAGCATATTCTAGATTACGAATTGCCAGAAATGAATTCTATTGTAATACTTAGCGAAATTATCATAATGAAAATAATATTCTTCGATCATGTTTTTTGCGCGATAATTATAGTAAAAAATTGATGGGCTACGTTTCTCAGTGACCGGTTCAAAATGCAGCGATAGAATTGTATTAGTACGACCTGTCATATTTAGCTTATACGAACAAAACAATATCCTGCAATTTGGATCTGAATAAATAAAGGAAAGTCGGATCGTGCTTATTGTGTTGACAAAAGAATGTAATTTTATTCTAAAGCGATATCGAATTTTTAACAGAATTCTGAAAAAGCGAAAATATTCTTTCAGCCGACATCAGCACAGTACTGTCAACAGGTTGTTAAAGCGTAACTGATATAACAAAAAAAATAACCTACAGAGGAGTAATACTGAGTTCATTTTATACAAATACATGTGTTGGTTTTACTTAAAAAACAAACCCCTCAATATTGTATTATTTAATGAATAATCATCGAGTATTAGATTATTTCAAATAAAAGCCGGCATTAAAATTCGCATTCGTATATATTTATCGCCATTGCGTTCAAATTATTAAAAATTCTCGAGAGCAGTTCGTAGCACGAAGATCTGAAATATTCAACAACGTTGTATATTCCCGACTGCTAAAAGAACGGTGGGGGGCGGGGCAAATTCGTATTCTACCGTGGTACCGTGCTTTTTTCTCTCTCACCCCCACCCCCTCCTCTCCGGCCCACTTTCCATTATCACGGAATTCGCCATTAACCCGCGGATTTCGTTGTTTTTTTTTTTTTTTTTTTAACTGCTCCCTTGCACAGCGCGCGCCGCGCATGCGAGCCCTGAATTATAGAACGCGCCGCTCGAGCGCGGCGCGCCGAGAAAATTGCGCCGAGATCGCCGGCGTAGGGGGCGGTGAGCGGGGAGGGGGCGCGGACAGAAGGGCGGGTCGATCGCCGGGACGCCCGATCGGCCGGATCGTTTAATCTCGGCCCTCGTGTAGCGCTTAATGGACTCGGGGCTGGCCGCGAGCGGGGCAATATTTGCCGGCGAGTCGTTCACGCACGGAGACCCACCGGGCCCACCGGGGCCGTATGGATTTTTCACGGGGTCCGGCTGTGCGGCCCGGAAATCATAACGTTTCGTATGAGAAATGGTTTGGCTACGGCTGGCTTTCGTTGTTCCGTGTTTCTGATTGAGTTGGTGGTTTGCAGCTAGCCGTAATTTCGACGGAGTTTGAATTCGTACGCTGAGAGAGCATTTGTATAGAGTAATTATATAGAAACTAGTTTTATAGAAAGTTAAGTTACATAGAAATTTGTAATTCTCGCGTTTTCCAGTAATTGTTTTTTTTTTTGCCACAAAATGAATTCAATTTTAATTTGCAATGCTAATTAACAATCGGATACGATTTGATAATACTATAGAATCAGTTTTTAAAATAATATATATATATATATATATATATATATATATATAACATCAATAGATAATCAGAAAATACTGCACACGCAAAAGAAGTAAAAGAAACGTTGAGCTGTCGTTCGTTATTGATACGTTATAATAGGTATAAGGTGTCTGACGGTGCATCTCTGTGACTACTTATAATTTCAGCACATTTCTCCTTGCGCATATGCACAATGTATAAATCGCGATGAATCTTAATAGTATATACAATATTTATGACTAAGGACTGTTTAAAAGTTCAGTCTGAATAATTCTGTAAGTGTTCTTTCGGCAATTGGCATCGTTGTCAAATTATGTGTAAATATTACAGTAAACTCGTTCAAGTTATTAATTGTCACAGTTTGCCTCGAAATGGGACCAACTAAATAAGGTGTCGCAAAACGTCGACAGAAAACAATTTAATTTAACAATTAAGCTGTCAATAAATTCCTGCGAAAACAATTAAATTACTGGATTTTAACACATCACACTGTTAAAATGCAAAGATTAAAGAAATTCAAGTATCGTATTCTTTCGATACCAATATATTCAACCATGTAAATTCTAAAAATACTAATATCCTTAACAATATCTTACTTGATTTTCCGTTTATAAGTGAGGTGGGAGTATCGTATTTTAATAACCTTGATATAATTCGTTACAACTTCGTGTCGACAACTACATCAATTTTACTCAAGACTGAACTGTTTAATTCAATGTTAATTAATTTAAACGATAACGAGGGATTATCTATTAAGTTAAGGTTGAATATCATTTCAGGATATCGTATTTATTCAAATTAATTTTAAACGACTTATATTATTTCAATTACTCATGAACTTTTCGGCTAATTATAGATAAATTTATAAATAAAATTAATCGAATTTTAAAAGAATTGTATAAATACAGTTTTAAAAGAATCATAAATTGAAATTATGGTTTGATTTAATAATATCATTTCATCTCGGTTTCCGAATTAATCTTTAAAACAAACTCTTTTAAACATAGAACCTTTCCCATATATACATGTAAATCAAGGAGCACCGGTTGCTCTCCGAAGGCAAGTATGGGTACTACAATGTTCGGACGACCGTGCTATATATACATTGACATCGAGTCGTGAGATTTTCAAATAATTATTGTCTCAATATTAATCCATTATATTACTGCTTATTACGCTTAAAAGAAAGCTATTCCGTTTTACTACGATTCACAAAAAAGTTTCATGTAAAAAACTTTTATTATATTAAAGTTATGATGCAGTGAATTTTCTTTACTCCGTTTTCATTACTTTTCTAGTTATTTAATTTTGTCCAACCGGTGAATGTACACTAGATTTGCGTAATTTCCGGCATTAAATAACTAAAGTATATCTATTCTGCTGTTGTCAAAGTGATGCAGCAGTGCGACGAAGTTGAGTCTGGAGATTGGGTTAGAGAATTTTCTACGGTATAAACAACTACCAATGAAGATAGACTTTTATACAAGAACACTTCTTATGCGCATGTACCTCATTAAAAAGTGTAGTTTGCCTTAATTCGTAGAATGGCGCTAAAATTATAATTTGATCAATGTATATCAACTGTAAATGAGGTTTTGGCAGAAGTCGGGCACGTTACTGGACGTTGTTATTTATTGGTATATCGAAAGCAAGAATAAGTTTTCCTCGTAATCGGATGCATAAGCAATAAGTAATAAAAATATGCCTTAATTTAATTCTAATCTAAAAAATTCTAGAAAGGAAATTGGTAAATACAAGATTAATAAAATAAAATTTTCTAAATTTATTAATTAAAATTAACGTAAAATTTAACAAAATTTACTCACAGTACATATAAAAATATATTTAGATAAAACTAAAGAGCATCAATTTCATGCTGTATTGAATAAGTTTTCTTCATTAATATATTTTATATTTATTAATTTTTGTTCAAACAAAAATATATTTATGATAATATTATACGAACACTCCAGAGTATCGTATGTACCTAGATTTTACAAATGTCAGCTTATCCATTGCAATAATGCAAATCAATTTATCGTAACTAAATATTATTGTGATTTTCCTTGCGGATGTCTATTAAACAAGTATGAAAAAAAAACAGACTAAAAGGTCGAAACTTTGGAATTTTTTTGATACTCCTGAATATTTATAATATGTTAATCGTCAGAGCGGTACTAAATTTATGAACAGATAATGTATATAAGGTTCCCTAAAAATACAAAAATTCTTCATCGATTAAAAATTGTTTAAAATCATAATTATATAATTAATAAAAATAATATTAAGCAAACTGAAACATTTTTCGGTAAACTTATTTTTAAAAATGCATCTAAAAGGCGATTCACGTAATATTAATCAATTAACAAAATCTAGAAAGGGGTTTATTTGTAATAATATTATTATAAAATCAAATTATAGAGATAAAATTCATTGGCTTTTTATGCATCTGCATTTTTTTCATTCTTCTCGATGCGGTGACAGTGGCAGCTTGTATGCAAAACGAAAACTTTTTTAACTTTTTAGAAAATATATATACTTTTTTTTATTTTTTCATCTAAAAGAAGATACGTTGTATAGAAATTAAACACTATCTGCATAAATTACGAAAGAATGTTTAAAAGTATCCCGAAAAAAGTATGTAGAATAATGTCGAAATTTGCACGAATTGGTACTCATACATATTTATATATACTTGACTATAAATTGATTTCAATACTTTTTTTTGTTTAAATTAAAAAGAATGCAATATTATCCTGAAATGTCATTTTATTACTATCTTAAGATATAACATTTTGAAAAATAATATTTACGTTTAACTATGAAATCTAATTGGGTAAAAATATCAATCATATAAATGCAATACATTATATAGAAGAGCTTTTAAATGATTAGAACGTCCAATACACCATACTTGTCTTATTATATACTTTTTTACAAAGTAATTTTAAATATATATATATATATATATATATATATATATATATATATATATAGAGCATTTTCATACTTTTTCGTAAAAGTTTATATTTAGAACACTCGATTAAGTCTTCAAATGTCAAAAAACAATTAGCAGCGGTGTAATGATTTCTTGTTTATTAATCAGTTGTGGTAATGGGATAAGTCTAAGTATGTAAGTTTACTCAATCAAACTGATATTTTACCTCAGAAGTATATAATTGAAAAATGTACAATTATTATGGAACGAAGAAAACTCAAAATATGATCAAAGTTAAATTAAAACAAGTTCACGACACGTATAAAAAATTACAGTTGCAATTAATTCTTAAAGCCTCCTCTTTGAATATTCGGGCATCGCTCGATTATCGTAAAATATCGAGCAGGCCGCGCGAAACAACGACTCCTAACAAATCAAAAAAAAACAAAAAAAAAAAAAAAAACACCAAAAAAAGAAAACCCATCGAATCAATTTACGGGATTTTCTCGGTCAATTTCATCATACCCCCTGTCGGCCCGCTGGCAAAGCCGAAATATGCGGGCCCCTATCGCGCAATAAAACCGCATAAATCACGAGAGCTCTTAAATCTCTCCGGCGTGATATAAATTTTGAGCCTCCCCCCCCTCTCCGCCCCTCTCGCCCGCCTCGTCCCACGAGCCGCGAAGCGAGATTAAATCGTCGCTCGCGTCCCGCCGTCCGTCTCGGCTGTGGTCCGCTCTCGGGCAAACGCGTCGTTTTCGCGCATCCGCGGACGATCGCCCGAGAGCGCGGGGCGCGATTGGCCATTTTCTCCCGAACGGGCGAGATCGATGGCTTTTTGTTGAGAGCCGCGGGTGATCGTCGACCACGGCGTTCTCTCGCTCGGCGAGGAGCGCAGAGAGCACGAAGGGGCGGTTTAAGGACGCCTGCCCGTCCAGCGGGCTGCGACGTATACGGTTGTCTTCGTCTTGCCGTGCGCGATCTGGGAACCGGTGCCCGTTGTGTTCGAATTTTTTAAATTATCGATAATAAAGCTCGCATTGTCGAGAGATAAAAAGATGTACATGCTGCCGATCGTCTATGCAAAAATTGGCCTCTATCCTCTGGTCTTTCATAAGCTTTTCGCACCTTCAATATTTTCGGGAAATAGAATAAACCGATTCTATTTACGATTTACCAGTCCTTGAAAATGACACGTAAAATTGACGACGAGTGGCGCGTCCGTGCCGTGAAAATTGATTTTTAATCGCGATTCCTCGATTAAATTCAGATGGCTCGCAGTGTGTCACGAACATTATCAGTCATTCGCGCATATGATCATTTGTCAAAAAATTACGAAGCATACGAATATTAGTGAAAAATCACAATTGAGCGGTGTACGGCCACTTGAATGAAAACAATGATAAAATATTTATTCGTACAAATTTTATTTCGTTCAAGTACCCAGATAGGTTCAATAGGCGTGGATGCGTACCAATGAATTTTCAGGCAAATAGCTAAATTAAAACATTGATCTTCTCCTTTATGGATCATTGTGCCCGGCATTCTGTTAAGTTTTTTCATAGAATTCTATTTGCAAATACAGTGTTGTAATAATGCAGCTTTAACATTTGCCACAGGAATTAGAAGATTGTTACGAAATTCCTCCCATGTATAAATCGCTTGTCAGCTAATCTTTTCTTCGACGACCGGCTTTTTGTTTTCGTATGTCTTTTGACTAATAAAACGCCATCTATACTATTTAGAAAATATGTCGTATGTATTCGTTTTTTATTCGCACTACGAGTCTTTGAAATTTAAATTTAAACTATTTACATCTGTGATAATTTGACAAAACTTAATAATCGATATGTTCTATACAACTCTCTCTCTCTCTCTCTGTCTCTCTGTCTATTGTCCCAATACGACGCTTTATCCACACATACTTCCGGTCACCACACCGCGTTCACAGGAGGCAATTATATGCTTTGCAAGCGACTACGCGCAAAAACCTCCACCCCTGCTGTTTCATGTGTTCTACCCCATAAGCGCATATATGTATATATATATATATATATATATATATATATATATATAGAGAGAGAGAGAGAGAGAGGGAGAGAGAGGGGGAGAGAGAGCGGGGAACTGCGTATACGTGACTCCGTGAAAGAACCGCATTTGTGTACATACGGTTGCTTTATTTTTCTTACGCATCCTCCCTTGCCGTCCCCTCTTTCAGGCTCGAGCCGCCGCCGTCGCGCCGACTCCGCGAGCGGAAATTTCCCTCATTTTTCAATTTACATTGTATACCGAATTGAAGAGAGCCAGGCGCCTCAGCCAGAGGACTCGTAAGCCACCCGCCGGTATATATATATATATATATATATATATATATATATATATAGTCCCGGGGGCGTGCGAGCGAAGTCGACTTTGTAGGGAGAACGCGTATGCGCGCATCGCGTATAGAGCGCGCGCGCCGCCGCCGCCGCCTCTTTCCGCCGTACACTCGAATAAAAGGGCTCGCGGCGTTAGATCGATACTCGGGCAACGGGTAAGCCGGCCGACTCTGCGGCGCTCCTCAGTGGGACGCTGCTCGCGATTCCGATACAGAAATTTTATAGACCAAAGTAGGATAACGGGAGCCGGTGCGCTTTATTTACGCACATTTAATAGCCCCCCACCCCCCCCACCCCGTCCTCCCCTGCGCCCGGACTTCTGTACTGCGAAGTGAACTCGAAAACTGGAGAACGGCTAATTCGGCCGTACTGTCGGCCCGAGCCGCGATATTAAGTGCGAATTGCGCGCTTTTAATTAATTACTCCGTCGTTAAATTAATCAAGCTCCGCGCTAGTAATTGAGAAGGGGAAGGGACTGGGTGAGACAAAAGTTTGCTTGCCTTCCCGTAATAAATTAAAACGGGCATATATATATATATATATATATATATATATATATATATTATATTGTTTGAAAAATATTATAATATAATGCAGTCTTCAAGCGGGACGTGAACTAATGAAATTTTAATAATCTATAATCTACAAGCTAATTCCAATATCTCATGTAGATTGTTAATTGATAGTTTTGATTTTCGGCGAAAAGTTAATTGCTTCGAACAGGAGGTGATGTTGCGCGACAAACAGGTCGCTGGAAGAAACAATAAGTCATAAATTAGCACAAGTTCAGGACTCGCGACTCGACTAAAAACATTCGTTACCGTAAACTAAACCTCGCCGCGTAAATTTCACTTGGAAACACTAATACAAATCTTCTTCCACGACCATTCTGCGTACTAAAAGGCCTGTACCCTCGAACTTCCGGATATAATTATAATGATAAGTATCATCTGTGCAAAGTTGATGATGTAAAATTTACTATACGTGTATTACTTAATTTAATCACGGGATATTGCAATAATAAATCATAAAAACGAAGAATTAATGAATCGAACCCATGTTACACTATGCAGTTTTAACAAATAAAGATAAATTAATAAACAAATGAAACTGTATTATCCAAAAAAAAATCAAATTAATAGTCAAACAAATTTATGTTAATTTATGTCAATACTACGAAAAATATAATAAAATTTCTGACTCGTATTTAATTATAAATTTTTGTGAACCATTTCAAATAATTATACTTTTACAAATCTGTAATGATGTTTCACACTTAACATCAGATAATCAATATTTTCCGGTATCAATCAATTATTTTTTATATTCTGTCAGCCTTTTTTTCCTCCTAGAAGTAATTTCTCATCGTTACGAGTTAAATGTTAACTCTTTCTTTTTAAGCTCTGCCAGTTATAACAATGATAAATCATTTTGAACGTATAATATTTCAAAAATTTGATAATCTCTTTTTAATATAGTCCAATATACTTCTTTAAATATATAATCTTTTCGACTTCGCTTATATTTAAATTTTTTATAATTAAAATTGAATGTATTCTTATAATTTTCTTTTATTCATTTATTTCATTTAGATTTATAGTATTGATTTGGAAATTTAAAACGAAAAACTTTTTATAAATATTCATCGCGTTTTTCTACAGTTAGATTGCGAGAAAGTTTCAGTTCTTTATTCTTGAATTGAAAAATAATATACGGCACTGTAATCTAATGCGCATACATTCAATTTAAAAAAAAAAATAGAAAGATTTTCTCAAAATCTTCTTCGTCATCTTATAGATTTTTTCACTAATTTTAATCTTTCTTGCAAGCAATAAATTCTATTCTCTTTATCCTTCTCGATTATTCCAAACTCAATTACCCACATAAGTCTTTCTGACGTATACTTTTACTTCTGACACATGTTCGTAACGAAACTTGTGAGACTTTAAATCTATAATCGTGTCTTATCATTACATTTTACTGTTAAGTTTTTTATATTTTTCGATCTTTCACAAATTTCATTGTATGCTCATTTAAGCAACCGATGCTAGAAGAAAAACTTGGACGATAATGAATACGCGTTTTTTCTTTTTTCTTTTTAAATGCTCAATGTATTCTAATTTATTAAGCGCCAATAGCTTGCGTTGATTTCAGATTGAAAATCAGGTCAATAGGTGGTATATATGCGTAGAGAAATTATGCGAATATCGAATTCGATAATATAAGTGAAATTATTGGTTTTTTTTTTATTAAGTATCCTTTAGTAAATTAAATAACCTAATTGAAAAAAGGGAAATATTACACGAACTACTATTGTCTAATACTTGGACATTTTCGAAATCACTTGAAAAAGGGCAATATTGCCACGGTCAAGAGTTCAATCAATAACTTACTACGTAGCTCGCCCGCTTCCCTGAAACGTGCTTGCCGAAAAAGCAGCGCACTAATTTCGCTCCGCTATTGTCTACCTCTCCCTCTCTCCCAATCAATCAATCTCTCTCTCTCTCTCTCTCTCTTCTCGTTCTCCCATGCTCCCGCCTTCTCCGGGCAGGAGTATATTTTTTTTTCATTCAGCCCGTCAACAGCAGTGTATTACCGCCGCATTCGTACGATAATCGATTATGGCCCGGTTGTGCCGCATCGCGAATTCCGCGCAGCCGCGCATACAATCCCAAGAGGTCCGTCAAATTGTTCCGCGATCGATGCAAAGAACAAGCAATTCTAATTCCACAGCTCGCGTAAACTTTCTGCTATACCGATCGTATTGAGAAAGGTATTTGTGGTACGACGCGCCAGTGGTCTTGGATCCAAATGGTAATTGGCTAACAATAGAAATAGCTGGCGCTTTTTTTGCGAAAAGCCCCGCGAAGACATTGGGCGGAATACCGAATGGACAAATGACGAAATCGAATGATAAAATCTTGTACGGAAGGTCGAGTCGCTCTCCAGGTGCTGTCGGTTGGAGTCGCTCGAATAATAAAGTATGTATTGAAATTTTTCCAGCACTCGCAGTACTAATTGTAATTGTACGAATTCGCAAGGCTCGCCCCGATGGAAATACGACGATCGATCGGAGGGCCCTTCGTTCGATCCTCGGTCGATATCGGACTAACGTCCCAAACGTGCTTTCTCCCCCATCCCCCCCCATCCTCTCTCCCGATCTTCCTCTGACATCCGACCGCGAATTACGGCAATTAGACCGATGACAGCGCGTATCCTCGCCACGACGAATAATACACCAACTCGGCGGAACAGCGCCGAGGCTCTATATATCAACGTTACCTTTGACATTCTCGTAACAACGAGATTGCCGCCGGACAGCCGCGTGTTGATCGAGCACCTTGTCTTCTTTAATGGCAATTGATACTTTTTTATTTTTCGACTGCTGTTCGACCAAAAAAAAAAAAAAACACACACAAAATCGACGGTAGTGTCGGAGAAATTGAAAAGGTAACGATCGTCAAATCATGATTTTCATCGACGAACGTGAATTTATAACTCTTTTGAGCACAGTCACACAGCCGGATGGCCTATACGCGCGGCATTAAACGGACGCGCGCACTTTTTGTTCCCGTTTAAACGATTGGGTCGTCGAAACGAGCGTCCGCTCGGAAAATTGTAATGCCGCTTAGGCTAACGGTGCGGGCGGCGTAAAAAAAAAAAAAAAAAAAAAACGAACGTGTTTATTGGGCCCGATTTTCGACGACGAACGCGAAACGCGAATCCATCGTCGTGCGTATTTCCGATCGAGAAGCACGCCATGAAATCCAGTGAAAAATCAGCCGCAAATTGTACACGCAAATTGCTCGAAATGCGAATTTTGCGCATTCGCTGTAAATTTTAAGAATTAAAATAATCGACATCGATACAATGGTCCGCAGAAAAAAAAGTTAATCTGAGCCTAGTTATTTAAGTATACAATATTTCCGGTGATCCCCGAGCCAAGTAATGCAGGTTCGTATCGCTTTTCCGGCGATCACTCGGTCGCATCGCTACGACCATCAGGTGTGCACTGACTGCGGATATATATATATATATATGGAGTCGCCAAGAAGCGCTGCTATCTTTATTAGCCCGCTCACACACGTTATAAAGTTTCTATTACTCCGTGTGCAGTCGCTCGCAGCCCGGCTCGTGAAGGCAATTACGAATATCAGCGGTAGCGTATCTTTCACACAGAGATTAGGGACTTGCCTGTGGATCTCGATTCTGTATATATATATATATATATATATATATATATATATATATATATATATATATATAAGCAACAGCAAAAGGCAGCGACATTAGTAAAGTATATATATCTTTGAGGATAATCAGCAGGCGAGGAGGACTAATTGATGAGGAAAGCTTTACGAGTAATTCAAATTTCATACATTTTACATTTTTGAAGAGTTTAAAGTGGTAATCTGTAGAGATATATTGTTTGACAGATTTAACTTGTGTCAAAATTTTAAAAAAAAGTAGAAATTATGAAATATACTTTTTTAAGTGAAGAAGATATTTGAATTGCTGCTTTCTGATGTTTCAAAACTCCATAAAATGTAATATTATACTGTGGTAATTTCTCATTGGTAAATTTAGAAATTGAAAAATTTGTAATGCAGTATTTAATCAATTATAATGGATCGATTAATTTAGTGAAGATATTCTGCATATTATGATACATTATGACAATTCGGACCCAATGAAACTTCAAGCCATAATGAGGTTTCAGATTAATCGTTTTTCATTTTCATATCATGTAAAATTGATAGAGTTGCATGAATGTAGAGGTGATGACTCAGTACACTCAACGTGAAATACAAACCTGTTTAACTGTAAATTTTATTATAATGATTAATTAGATTATGTCTTGCAATGATTGATGAAATATTTTTTGTGGATGTTAAACGGTTGAGCAAACATCGAATAACTATAGAAGCAACTTAATTTTTCCCCGTTGTTGGTTGTACTAAAAGTGAATATTCCGAGATAATTTCTGCGATTCCTATACGCTCTAATGCGATTCTGTTTAATACTTATATGAGCCTATAAGTTTACATTTTCAATTGGTATATAATTTAAAGGCCTGGAAAATCAAGAACGATGTAAATATATATTTTAACAAAGCGTTTCAAAGCTAAGAATTCGAATGTCATTTTTAATACAATCGTTATGATATTCTCCATACACATTTCATTCGTGCATTACAAATTCCATAGAAAGAGAATCCAAGAAATAAAGCTAGCATTTTATAAAGGCATATCGTTGAAAGGTAAATTTTATGACATTTGCTTTCTAAAAGTCGTACGAATTAAATTCGAGACTAATTCCTATAGCCGCGCACTCGCCTTTGAGTATCAAAATAAACGTGGCCTCAAGATAAAAATCCTATTTAAATATCAGAAATAGTATTTCGATTTCAAACATTGGCAAAACGGAGAATTCAATTTTATATCTCTCTCAAGAAAATATTTTTACTATTTTCACTATGCCTCATTGAGTCTTAATCTTTATTATTTCGAATACAAAGCTGCTTAATGATACTTTTGAAATCGTCCGAATACTCAATTGTTGTAAAATATCGCCACATTATTTCTTGGATAATTCGTACTATAGACTAACTATTTTTCTGCTCTTCGATGAAAAATAATGAAAAAAAAAAAACTTAATCGATTCTCAAATATTCAATAAAATGGCCGGGAATGCGGATATAATAATCGACGACGACTGCATAACGCGCAGCTTTCCCAATAGTTTTAAACCGAGCACAAATCAATGTTCAATTACTCGACGTGCAGCTAGCCCTTGCCCGAACGACACTGCTCTCCGTTGGACGCTCGACCTGTCGAACCCGCGTTATTACCCCCCTCCTGCCCCTTCCACACTCTGCTTAATTGACCGGCGGGCCTGTGTAACAGCCGAAAGAGTCGATCGAGCCCTTTTGCGATCCACGGCTGAGGAGGGGGGGGGGAGGGGAAAGCACACCGGGCTCCCTACGCGCTCTCGGGCCGGCGCTGTCGGTGCACCGAGATGACCCAATTCCGCGGCGGGGTGGGGGGGGGAGGTCTAAGGGCGGCCTATCCAGCTACCCCCGGAATCCTCGAATCCCCTCCTCCCGTCGCAGTCACCCCCCCCCCACGCCACCCCACCCACCACCGCTGGGATACGCCGGGATTCGCGTGTATACGCGCGCGACGGCAATATCGTCGAAGGCACTGATTGCGCGAGCGTGCCCTCTCCCCGTACCTCAGCGCCCCGGAGCCGTGTGATATCAAAGTTATGCGGGAGGGGGATGGCGGGGACAGGGGGTGAGGGGGTAGGTTCATATTGCAACCGCGAGGTTTGCCTTTCTCCATCCGGTGCTTGGTGTGGGGAGGGGGGCGCGATGGAGCGCGGCAAAATGGGAATGGAATAGGGACAAAATGTTCTTGGGGGTGATTTTTTTTTCTTTTTTTCTTTTTTTTTTTTTTTTATATAATATCGAGATAATTTTGTAGATACATATAATAATAACTTTGTATATTTGGAAATTTTGTTTGAAAGGATTAAATAAAATTAATCAAGCGATTCAAAGTGAGACGTAAAAAATATAAATATAAAAAAAAATATTGATGAATTACATTCTTTTACCTGCTTCATTCATATAATAAAATAATATACGCAAAAAAACATTTACACGAAAGGGTAAATATAATGACAATACTATTTTGATGCTTTTTTACGATATTCGTTATAATTAAATAATAAAACTGAATAATAATATTATTCACATTGTTTTTAATTAAATTTTTTTTATACCAATTTTTTTATTTCAGTCATAGCAGAAAACTGTGCATTTAAAATGTACAGAAATTCTTTTAAAAGTTTTCAGTACGATGTAAAAAAAAAAAAGACGAGAGTCGATTAAACAAGCTCGTTTTAGTTGAACTTCCATTTTCAACATGCTGTTGGAAAATTCAAAACTTGTCCAGAATCAATATCCCAAAATTTGAATATTTTTATAATAAATCAAAGGAGGCACATGATTTCGTAATAAACGTTTGTCTCTGGCCTGATTTCGCTTTTAGGAAAGAAAATTTTTGTACCATCCAGACGCGCCAGACATGCACAGAAACTCGAACGTGGCAAAGAGGAAATATATTTTTTTCGTGCAGAGAATGCGAACGCAAATGAAAAACAAGCACGGTGTATTGAGTTGTATAATTTATTCGCAAGTCTTTGTAATTTCAGTCGCATGATAATAATTAGGAAATTAAATTTCTGAACTACTCCTTTGATCAGCCATGCTTTTTATTTTCGTAATTTTTGGTACATTTTTCAAACGGTCGACATTTAGAATTTAGTTTTAGGCTAAAATGTTTAAATAAAACTTATTTGCCGCTTAAATCGACTTAGAGAACATAATAAAAAGTAATTGATTATGAATATAAAATAAATTTTTAGCGTATAACTTCGATTAAAAATAATAACATGGATCATAAGAAATGGAGACTTGAACGTGATAAAATCCTTTTTGCCAACTATTTCTAATATTTTGTATTCAAGGCGTAGGAGATGTAATCAATCGGAGGTCTTGGAATAGGAAAAGACAACATTTATCTTTTCAATTATCAATAGAGGAATTTAATGTATGGTGGACGAGAAAAAAAATTGGTCAAGGAAAACTTACATATATAGTGATATAAGTAGTGCATAGTGAATAAATCTTTCTTAAAACTTAGCTTATAATTGTTTAGATAATATATAAAATTATTTTATAAAAATAATTTATTTTATTTTATTATTTTATAAAAATCTATTATTTCACCCTTGAATTTTCAATTATTCTTTATATAACGAGGAACGTATCGAGCGATAAGCGACAACAAGGGCGAAAATAAAATATTCGTCGTAAATGAGACGGATTTTGTTATACTTGGGTAGAAATTTCTCGTTTTAGGATTTCATATCATGTTACAGGAGTCGCTCAGATCACCGCTTACTCCGTAAATTGAAAATATTTTCATACGAAGAAATCCGATTCTTAGCTTATTAATACGGTGATCGAAAAAAAGAACGCGACTGCTATAAAAAAAATTTTGCTTTACAATACCATCCATACAGTGTGATTTTTTTTAATACGTATGTCGAGAAAAGATACATCATTAAATTACTTGTATTACTTTGTACGAAGAAAATATCTTTTTTTTTTGTTGTCTAAATAACGTAGCTAATTGTTAAAAATAGTATTTCTTTCACAAATTTTTAAGTTACATGAAGATCTTATTTTTGTAATTTATAATTAAACAAGAATTTAAATTTCATACCAGAAAGTACTTTTCTCGATCTCGATATATTTAGTCGCTTCAAGTATTTCTTTACAAAAGTGATACTTCGCTTTTTATCTCTATTATAAGGATTCGGCAGATGAGGATAGCTTACGAGCTATTCCGACACGAACAGGCAAAATCCGTATCGATGGGAATGCGCAGTGCGTCGACTAGATGTGGCCGATTGCGTGCGAGCAGTTTCACTTGCCGACGCAACGTTCGCTCGAACGAACGAGGGGATCGCCGAGAGAGAGAGAGAGAGGGACTTGAGTCGTCGTCGAGCATCTTTGCTCCTCTGCCGGATTCCCACTCCCCCTCTCGTGTAATTCCGAGAGTCATAAGGTGTCGCGGAACGCGAGCGAAAAACTTCTCAATGCACATACAAGAGGTCGCGTCCGCGAGCACTGGGAGGAGACAGTAGTCGGGTAAACGAGGGAAAATCTCGAGAATACGCCAGACGCTCGCGGATTCTCGCTGGCCTTTGAAGGGAGAGACGTCTGGCCCAGGGGGGAGGGAGGGGGAGGAGAGCGGCATGAATTAAATATGCCCATCGAAGACAAGAGCCCTTGGTATAGCTCTCGAGATCATCCGCTTACGAGGACCGAACGCTCGAAAGCGCGCTAAACGGCAGCCTTTGCGCGGGATCACTGTCGTCTCGTTCCCGAAATTCTCGTAATCGGGACCTTTCGCGAAATATACCATTGCCATTGTCGTAATTGCTTAATGAATTCGTTGTCCCTGCTCTGCGAACAAAATACTCGCGCTTCCATTGACTCTCGTTACTCGCTTAATCTGACGTCAAGCAGCATCTTTGGATTCCTCGTGAAAGTCCTGGGGTGTTAATTATAATTCGCACTAGCGCACTTCTAAATCGTTGTGATAAGTTATCAATTTAACTTTAGACTCTTCAGTCTAAATTAGGACGCATTGATAATTAATGGTACTGCTTCGGCTTATTTTTATTCGCTCGTGAACTATCGCAGTTTCATTTTACAAATCCAGCATACCCGACTATAGCCGCATGGAATTTTGAATACAAATAAAAAAAAAAGTAATATTAAGCACCTATTTTTAATACAAGCTTTCAAAATTACTGAATCGTCGTTTAAATTAAAATCTATGATATTTTTTTGCATAGTAATCTATATGCTACAATACATAATATTGAGAATGATATGTCGTATATATTATACTTGTTGCATTATTTTCGAATGAAAGTCTGGGCAATACGTGAATGAGAGTATATAGCTCCGATAGATCGCGCGTGGCTTTTAACTACCTTCTCATTATGTGACCTTTTCAGTAGCTCTCAATCGTTTCAAAATACATGAGGTTTTATGTTTACGTGGGTGCGATTTTCTTAACTCATCGAACAGTTGCGTGACCCGTCAATTCTTCACATCTCGGATTTCGAGAATTTCGTCTTTTAAGTAGAATCCAGAATTTCGCCGTTTGAGCACGTACGGCTTGGCCATCAGAATGTAGTCTGTCCGACATCCAATTCGTTAACGATGAATTCTGAGAGCTCAATTCTTCGCTAAATTGCACTTAGAGCACGAGCTGACCAATGTAGATCGCGGATCGATCGCGATGGGCGCCTGATCGAAGATGCCTTCCAAGCCCGTATTTGATAATCGGAACACCATCGCATTATGCCATCCATTATCGAGCCAACGTTACCTAGCGGCCAAATAGCGCAGTTCCATCTATCGCTGTATTCCTCCCTCGAAGTATCAAGAACTCTCCATTGAGCATGGACCGGAGCCGTCGATACTTCGATACGATCGGCTCGGTCTTTGCCGAAATTCTGCATTACTGTGGCCTTTCTCACGCTGAGAGGCGCGCAATACGGTGAAAGAAATACATTGGATTCTTTTTTCATTAGATATAACTTGAAATTTGAAAATTACCGCATATTGCCAACAATTTCGAAATACTTCCTTCGACGGCTTATTAATATCAAACTCCGTATTCCAACTATGGATAATCTTCTCATAGGCGAGCAGTGCCCTTACGCTAATTTTTTTGAAGGCTTTAATAAAGCTTAGCGTTATTTTACAAAAATAAAAATAAATAAATAAATAATAAAAATGTGCACAAAAAAATACATAATACTTACAAACAAAAAGATTTGTAAAATATAAAATATTTGAAAAGTAACGAACAGTTGAAATAACATAAATGAGATCGACGAAAAATAAATAAAAAGGAATAAAAATAAAAGAAGAGTTACAAACTGAAATGCAGAGCTAAAAATATATTGATAAAATTGAGAACAAATTAATAATGAATGAAAACCGAATATTGTCTTCAGAATGGTGAATTAAAAAAATTTTTTCGTTATTTTATTTTTTCTTATTAATTTTTATTTCCAGAGAAATGGTTTTTCAAATGGAAATTTTTATAACTATAATTTTTATAATTACTAGAATTTTTGTAAAATTCGGTCGATTTTAGATAAATTGTTTTCTATAAAATATAGTTTTTTTTTATACAACGAATTACATTTTAGAAAATTCTTCATCTTTGTTTGCATTTCTCGGCCATAGAGTTACTACTCCAGAATTGACATTCAGAAATAACCATCGTGGAATCCTCCAAAAAGCTAACTATTATTCATTACGTAAATATTCTCTTTAAAAAAAGTCTAGAGTTTTTTTTATTATATATAAGCATAGCTATGCAATATGAAGTTGGCGAATGGTACAGAAGTAATTAAACTCAATTAAAATAGGACACGTGGTTTTGTGACAAGAATTCTTTTCATCCTCTCATTTCAACTTTTTTTATTTCGTATAAAACCTCATGCAGACGGGAGTAATTCAATCGTAACCTTTTTTTTGGAACAGTTAACTTTCTCAAATAATAACAACATTCTTCATTATTAAACCATGCGGTTGAGACGTATAGATTACTGTAAAGAAGTTACCGTATATACTCCTTTCCGGAAAAAAGAACTGAAAAAGAAATAAAGTAACAGTAACGACGGAAAATCGTGTAGAGTATACATATATGTACAGATATTATATGGCGAGAGGAGAAGAAACAGAGAGATAAAGTTAGAAAGAGAGAAAGAGAGAGAGAGTGAGACGAGAGAGCAAGAGCACGAGAGTCATACAGATATCCGCAGAACGAAACGGCAGTCTTCGTCGACGGCGCCGACGATTCGTAGCAAAGAAACGGGGATAGACGGACGACACGGTAGGCGGAGGCGAGGTGCTGGCCGGATGAAAAGGGAGGAATCTCTCGCACGAGCGGCAACTTACACCCGCGCCTCGACGATGCGCGGCGGCGGGAGGGGGGGTGGGGGAGCGGAGGATTCGCGTAATAATGCCGTGGCGCGAGACGCGTCGTATAACGCGAGCATTCACGGGATACTCGAGAAAGTGGAGCGAACCAATCGAGCGGCGCACGCGCCAGCTATAGGGGACCAAGAGGCGGAAGAGGAAGGAGGAGGAGGAGGAGGAGAAGAAGAAGAAGAAGAAGACTACGCTCGTCCAGGACAGCGGGGACGCCGAGGGTGCGAGAGAAAGCGGAGGGGCTATATAACTGACATCGGCAAGCTTCGCATTCAACAGGCCTCTCTAACCGCTGACCTGGATCGTATAGGGTCGGCGGCAGCGGCGGCGGCGGCGGTGGCGCCAGCGCCTGCGCGTGGCTTTACACTCCCCCCCCCCCCGTAGTATACTTTGATGTGAAACGAATCATCGGGTCGATCGTTATTTTTAAGAAGTTTTAGGGATCGTTCTGTTTTTTTTTCCCCCCTTTAATTTCGATCCAAAAATTTATTTGCAGCACTGGGGGCAGGAAGAGGGATCGTGGACGTATAATTCACTTGGATAATCTATGGGATGCTCCGAACGCCGGTGGTTGGAAGAAATCTTTCCCCGAACAAATTTGTAATTAATTTTCGAAATAATTTCCATAGATCTGGTCTTTTTGGCGAGATAAATTCTAACGTTATTTAATTGCTTTTTTTATGTTATTATGCATTATTGCACAGATACGGATCTTTTTTTTCGCATTTGATATTTATCAAAATTCGAATATTATAAACCGAATAAATTTTCAACGATGTGATTTTATAATTAGTTCCAATCAATCCTTGAACTAGGGCGTTGGGAGGTAATTGAAACTTACTCCATAGAAATAAATGTTCATTTGACGGATGATTCAATCTTTTTATATATAACTTTAAAATAATTATAATTCTATGGGACTAAAAAATCTCGCTTAATTTAATCAGAGGATTATATAAATAAAGCCTGAGAATATCGGATTATCACCGTTTATTAACTTTTCGTTCAGTCTTATCCTGAACTTTAAAGGCACCGCTGAGAAGTTATCTAATTCGAAAAACAGAACAATCCTTTACACGGAGTTACTATAATACTGGACTCTGTTTTCAACTACTGCCTTTCATCCCCGTCTCAGTTGCAAGAATTCACCTTTCTTCATAAAACTGCCCGTCCATTTTCACCTGAATAAACGAGAAAATGTATTTTTTTTTTGTTTTAATGAAAAAAAAAATGTTGATCCGTTGCACATCTTTTCAAGCAACAATCGAGACAGCGCGGATGCTTATAGGTATCCGCTGAAAGGTTTGAAAGCCAGGTGACATACACCTGCCTGCCCGTTATAATGCACTCCTCTACGTACCTCGGCTTCTTTTGTTCCAACAACAAAGGACTCACTTTTCATCATCAAGTCTCATCGAACGACGCGAAGCGTGCGAGCGTGTTTTCAATTATTTCATCTGTCGTCCCTTTCATTCGCTCTCAGAAATTGCAATTCTATTTGCCAGAATCGAATTGTGTGAAACTTTCATGATATGTACTCATAATTCTAATATTTTTTAATCAGTACTAATCAGTATCGTCATGTCGATAGTCTCGTGATTCTGAACTTATGTTGAATCTAACGAAACATAAAGTAATTATAATCAGTTAATTATCATCTCTTAAAATTATACAATTAATTTCATGAACATTATTCATACCAATATCGTATCAAATCCTGAATTAATCTTCAATGAAAATGATTCATTTGTTACGTATGCTCAAAAGCTAACGAGGACATCTTATAAAATATATAGCACATATATTACTCGAAAAATTCATCATCCATTTTTATCTTTCCTTTTTATCTTCCACTCCGTAATTTTTCCACTTCTTACATTTGGATTTACGATATGGTCAGTTCACAGCAAACTTGTGCTTTCGCGTATCGATTCTATGCATCGTAAAATTTGGGTATGTATATTTTAGAAACATGGATAATATCTGCGGCATTCTTGTCACGACTGCTCTGATTTACGGATTCAATTTAAACTTTTACTTATACAATACCATCCTCTGCATTTCAGCGCGCGATGTATGAAGAAAGTTCTGAATAATTACACGTGTTTTCATGCTGTAGATATTAAATTTATTCATCGAAACATTTTTTGTCGCTTCAAAGATCCTAGAAAATTACAAGAAAATTTTTATACTCCGAATTATAGAATTCGAATGATTCTACTACTTTTACGAAGAATGTGGAATACGCTACCGTTGTCTTTGATATTTAGAATAACTTTTAAATTGAATATTGGACTTGAAGCAATACTATTGGCAGATCCATAATTCTAATTTGAATTGCACGTAAAACGTAATCAATTCATCCGTCTTTTGCAAAGCATATCGTTTATTATTACTATCCAGTTTGAATGCTATTGTAATTAAAAGGTAAATATCTCGATTATACAATATATTATATATAGATGCGTTAAATGAAAATAATTTTTTAACCTTAACAAGTCAAACTAATAAATATTGTCCGAGTCTTGCGATCTTTCTAAGAAGGTAATGCAATATAGTTATGACGACAATCCCATAGAAACTGAAATATACGACTTAAAGTATTCCAGCCAAAATTAATTTTATTAGTCAAGGGCAATCTAATCGCTCTTCTTCGCCAAAATCGTCTACAAAGTCCAATTTTTCAAGCCGCCCTGGCTAATCTTGACAAGGACTAGGAGAGTGATCACGATACCTTTTCACGAACAATTCGTTGAAATTGCCATTGGAACAAAAAAAAAAAAAAAAAAAAAAAAAAGAACACAAACCGAGACAGTTTATTCGTAACGAGGAGATCACGAGCAGCCGATCGTGTCGGCGAGTGTAAGCGCGGCTTTCGCGGACTGATCCATCGGAATCGAGCCCCCCTCCCCTGCCCACCGCCGAAGCGTATATACAAACGGCAATAAAATTTACGGAGTCCGCCATACTTCGGCAACACCGGCGAAAATGGCGAGTGTCGCGAAGCGTTACGGCTCCCCGCCTGCCCATAACCCTTGTCAGGTCTATCATTGACAGAGCTACTTTGCCCTTTATTTACTAAACTCGCGTGCGCGCGCACGCGCGTACACAGAGGCGCATGGATGCATACACTGCCCGTATACCGAAGATTTCATTTTACCATCTCTTAGAGCTCGCCCGTAAACTCCCTATATATACATGCGCGCGCGCGCGCGCGTGTGTGTGTGTATAAAAGCTCCCGAAGTGCGCGCTTCCCTGCCGCAAGAACGCGTCGCTGAGCGTATAAAGCTGATGGAGAGACTCGAAGGGACGGCCGTCGGCTTTTGCGACGACGCCGGAGCCGGCAGTAAACTGCCGCGTCGACCGCCGACCGACTGCTACTACTGCTATTGCTACACTACGACTACGACTATAACTACTACCAATAGAGATTCGCGTTTATGCGCACCCGAGCCCTTTCGTAGCCTTGTACGTCTATACGGTAGAAAAAGTACAGGGAAACAAGACGACGACAGCGACAAGAACAACAACAAAACTGCGAAACTGCGGTAACGCTCGCTTCCTGTAACGCCGTCGCGCCGAGCGCATTATAACGTGTGAGCGAGGCAACAGGTCGCGCGCGGGGGAAAATCGGGGGTCGACAGCATCGCTGCTGCCCGCGAGACGTGCCAATAGAGCCGTGCAGGTATATCTGTAGAGAGAGAGAGAGAGAGAGAGAGAGAGAGAGAGAGAGAGAGAGATTAGACATCTGGTGCTATGAACATATATATATATGTCGCATGTATATGATTCCAACGGAAATGGGAACGACAATTACTTGATTTTACGAAGTCTGGCTGCTCCGTGGAATCGTCGCTTTCCATCCACACAAATTTCGTGCTATATAATTATGGAAATGCCCGCACGTTCAAGACGGTTTTTTTTTTTTTAAAAAGAAGTATCGAGCTTCCGTTAGTTTTTCAGCTGCAAGTTTAAATTTTACGATATGGTATTGTGATAAGTTGAAACGAATTCTGTCGATTTAGCGGCATAACTTTTAAGCACAGAATGGTTCAATACAATTTTATATAAACTAAATGTTATGTACATTTCACTGAATATTTTCATCTAATTTAAATCGTTTCGTTGAATTTCTTTATGAAACGATCGTTTACTTTTTTTTAGCTAATTTGTTTTATAATATATTTTAGAAAAATTAATTTCCAATTGCTTCCATTTATGACCGACGCCAGACTATTCAATAAACCACTGAATTTATAGAAAGCCGACTAATTGCTGCAGGGCTAAATGGGATCCGCAAACAAAACCATTAAGAAATTTATAAGCACGAAGTAAAATGAACGACGCGAGCGTAGAAAAAACAAACAGCAATACCGCTTTATTCTCGGGGTATTTCTCCGATAACTAATATCGGTAAATGTATAGCGATATTCGCGCA
Source organism: Sycobia sp. Sy_11 (assembly GCA_018907035.1). Classification (NCBI taxonomy): domain Eukaryota; kingdom Metazoa; phylum Arthropoda; class Insecta; order Hymenoptera; family Epichrysomallidae; genus Sycobia; species Sycobia sp. Sy_11. The sequence continues at coordinate 1,210,209 of JACCIC010000140.1, forward strand.
GGAAGGAGCGAAGGAACAAAATAAAAAAAAAAAAAAGAATATTATCGATTTTGGCTGTAAAATTTTACGTGTCGTGTAGAGACATCGCATTCCTTGGCCACCGCTCGCTTCTTCGATAGAGGCTGTTAAATTTTAAGAGCGTGCTAAATCATGGCATTTTCGTCAATGTGTACGTCAATATCTGGCCCATCGTGTACAGAGGCCTCATAGACAGCGCGTAAAACGCTTTAGAGCGATTCTGTATATATATATATTATTAAGTATTATTTACAGATTAGAATATTCTGTATCGAGATATTTTTCGGATCTCAAACATGACACTGATCCTATTTTTCGTAACGAAATAAATATAAATTTGTAATAATCGTTTAAATATTGTGCAATGGTCGTATAAATCCAGTAATTAGTCTATTACCATTTACATTTTTTTTTATACCAATCAATTACTTACGTTAAATTGCAAAAATCATTTCTATTGATTTAGTATAGATAATTACGATACCCAATACTGGTTAATTATATCAATCATTACCCATTGGCTGAAGTATTTGACAAATTTGGTATTGCACAGATTTCGAAATAATATATTTAAATTTGACGTTTGGATAAATAAGGACAGTATGTATAGGTATGCTTATAATTTTCTTGATAATATACCTATACCGTGTTCCGTAAAAACTCTTACGATTGCATCGATATAACGATTTCTCCCACGATCCGAATTAAAGGAAAAGAAAGAAAAAAACCTAATACTATAGTCCACCGAGCGACGTACGCTCAATCGACTTGACGCTCATACCGATCGCCCGCGATCGCAGTGCTAGATTAACGCAATAATTACGGCATTCTTATTTTTTATTTTCATTATATTTTATTTGTTATTTTTCATTATATTTTATTTATAAAAAATATTGCCTTTGCGAGAATCGTTATAAATAGCGGATTATAGCAAGGCTTAATCTGGAGTTCTGTAAATAGTCGCCCAAATAACATCTGCCGGGGAATCTGAATTAATGAATCGATGAATGCGTGATTCGAGCGAGATATATTTGCGATATAGTTCGGTATTACTTCCTGCAGATTACTTCACTCCTATTATACGTATTAGTTCATTATTCATCAAACTGCTTTCAACCGAGGAATTCAATACGAGATTCCCATACTTCGATCCAACTAGAATTCTTAATTATTTATTCGTTCAACGTACATATTTCGAAAACCCTATAAGATAATCGTACGCCTATAAGATAATCTTGTTGTATATGTCAAAAGGAAAATTGCACTCGGGACGTTTTAATATGGACGCGGAGCTTGTTTTTAATAACCAAAAAGAAAAGCAGATTAAACCGCAGCAAGGTTCACGGTTAAATAACTTCGCAACTGCGAACAAATCTGACCGCACCTTATACGTCATGCCGAAACAACTGCTATTACATATACTTATACAAACGCTCTCATTTCCTCGCACCCGCACGTTCCGTAATTATACTCCTGCGCATGCATGTGTGTGTGTGTGTGTGTGTGTGTGTGTGTGTGTGTGTGTGTGTGTGTGTGTGTGTGTGTGTGTCTGTGCTCGGTACGCGTAGGGCACACTCGCGGCACCGTCGCTGCGTCTCCGCGAGGTAATGGACGAGGGCGCATCCGCTGGCTGCTGCCCATGACGAGGGCGCCGAGCAATCCCATAATTTTGCCTTGACGACTCGCCGTAAATTTTCCTAGGAGCCGCGCCGACAGCCCTTTCATTAGCAATCCCGAGACAGATGGAGAGAGTGGGCAAGAGAGAGAGAGAGAGAGAGAGAGAGAGAGAGAGGGAGAGAGAGAGAGAGAGAAGGGGTGGGGGGGTCGACGAGGCTACGCCTTGATTCTCTCACTGTCTTTACGACGTTTCGTATAATTGAATGGCACTTCGAGGAGACGAGTTGCAAGTGCCCCCTCCCCACCTCCCGCGCTTACCTTTCGCTAAGTACGACCTCGGAGTACGTGCGCCCCCAGGTATGCGTATATATATATATATATATATATATATATATATATATATATATACATATACATATACATAGGGACTTGTACCAGAAATGCAGGCGCGAATAGAATCGCCAAGTTGCCGAGAAGTTGCGCGGGGGGAGGCTCCGAATGTTACGTCTGTGGGGCATGGCAGAGGATAGGGATTTCGCGCTCGGTGAGCAGCTGTTACCTTTTGTCCCGAAGAGCTGGCGCCGCCGCCCCCCCCCCACTTCGCACAACTATACCATTCCCTTCTTTGGGGGGCAGCGGTTCCGGGCTCTTTGAAAGCGTTGCTTGCATTTAATACAATGAAGTACGATGCGAATAATCTTCAGAGTTCAATGGAGTTAAATTGTAGCTATCGTTCGATCCGCCAAGTAGAAAAACTGAGATATCAGTTTCGAATAAAATTCAAATTCAATTCTGATCAAAGATCGTTGTATAACGATAAATCGAAACGGAATTAATTCTTCTCGATATTATAACGTCAAGAAATCAGTCACGTAATAATTCGTTAAAGTTACCTTCGAGCCGAACAACAAGAACATTTGATCCAAGGAACATTTTCTAACTATCAGAACATTTTTTGAATAATTTACCATTGTATAGTAACTGTATAAGTTTGACCTAATTGCAGTTCATGCTGTTTTGAAGTTTTAAGAACTATGCGCTCTAATATCCCGCAATTTCGGTTACATTAATTATACAGATGATGCTCGCTCGTACGTGCGCATTTAATTGAAAACGTCTGCACTATGAACACACATTTTCACTCTGCATGCTAATCGCATCTAACGCGTAATTCTACGTAATCTTAGTATGCATATGTTCGTTACATAACTTTGCAACTAATACATCCACATTCTACTTAGTATTAAAATTAATAGTACAAGAAATATATTAAAATTAAAGTTCCATTATTGATTTCCAAAATGTGACAGATTAATTTATCTTTACAATGATCCATTGAAATGTAGAGAAAAATTAGAAAGAATTTGTTGTACATGCAGTTGTAGAAACATCAAGAATTTATGAGCAGAAAATATAAAAAATTTTATCCGCAATCTTGATAAAGTTGTCTCAGTCTTTCGCGAAACATTGAATTTTTTGAGATCTTTTAGGCTAGGTACCTTAGACGTGAAAGCATTATCGAATTGGTCTAAGATGAGATTTTTTTTTCTCAAAAAGCTATTTTTATTCTAAATTCCTGAAAAATGGTTTATCTGAAATGAAACTTGAAAGACATAAATTTGCGTAAATTTCCTTCTTTTAAGATCCTATTTTGACATTTTTTTTTAAGCTAAAACCGCCTGTGTACGAAATACAGTACGAAAACTTATAACGGCTTCTAACTATCAAAAATACATTCTATCGGGTAACAAAATAAGAACATCGAATATGAAACGTCGAATGCGGACGAATGAACATATTAAATTTTGCAAAAACCTTCGGTATTCTTATCTAAAATACTCTTGACATTTTTAAAATCTTCTATCAATCTGAAATAACTTTTACTCTTAACAATTTCGAATCAGTGAGACTTACGATTTGTCTTACGAATCGAGTATGCATTGGGTATTTAAAAGTGTTTTATCTCGGCCGATTGGCACAGGCACCGCTGTAATAATTTACACGTGCTTCGTTTACAAACACATGGTAGACCTCCGTCGCTGATTAGCGCCGATATTTAGAAGCATAAATAGAGCGACGTTAAAAGTGTTTTATTTTTTGCAATATGCTCGATATACCGAAATTACACATGGAATCAAAAAGATTATATAATTCAATAATATTGCGCTTGGAAAAATTCACGACGTAATAATATATCATTGTGGCGGCTGTTTTGGCGATTAAAGAAAGATCTTTGAATATAGCTCGATCGCTGGAACAGGGCCGAAACAACTGTCACAATAAAATTTGATTCTATCGTAAATTTTGACAAATAACTTTCATCATTTACTTATAGTCCCAATTCTTTCCAAATATTTTAGCTTCTTTTTGGCTGAAAACCGGATTTTCAGCCAAAAAGAAATTCAATTTTCGAAAATATATTAGTAGACATTTAATAATAAAAAGCATTATGAATGTTACAACGAGTTAAGACTGATTCTTGATCGATTTTTATTCTGTCGCTACTACTTGAATTTCGATAAGATGATAAAAGATTATAGTCTTTTATACGTGGATCGAAATAAAGTAGAAACATAGATCAATAAACAAGATTGCGAAATAACAGTAATTTTTTTTAATATTAAAATACTGTATTATATCGCTCATTGTTATGTTTATTTTGAAGTAAATATAATTTTATGGCTCTACGTGGAATTAAATATTTTTGAAAGTCGAAAAATTGATATGCCAGTTAAAATTAGTCAAAAATATGACAGATCGTTTAATTTCACACGTATAATCAAATAAATAATTAAGATAATGCAAAATGAAATAGAAATGGTTCCTATATTAATTTATTAAGATAACCATATTACAGGATGGAGAAACTTGAAAATATTAATGAATAGTATAATAATACCGATATAAAATAATAGACTGCTGTCCATAACTGTTATTGACACATTGAACTTTTAAATAAATTAGCCAAATTTTGAATTAAATAAGTTTATTAACGTCTAATTACAATCCACACGTGACACGGCGAGTGGATCAAGAGTCCTGTAGATGCACGCGCTCGCGCTTTTATAAATTCCCCCTCCTCTGATTGCAAAAATCTCGAAAAACAATTGAATGCTGCATTTTAATTTTCTAGACGCTTCGCCTTACAGCTAAACGGGCCAGAACATTTCGTTCTTTTGGAATAGTCCTCTATCTAGGTATTATTTCTATATTTTATATAGAATTTTTCAGCTTTCGATAAATCCCCAGATTCTTCACTAAGTAAAAACATGATACAACGAGTTTTGAAAAGCTAATTTTTCCAAAGGACATTGAAATTCGCCCTTCGTAATTACAATTTTCAATATGTACCACTAATATGTCTTTTTTAAAGTTTCACGATCTAATAAATTAGACAATTAATAATAAAAGAATGAGTAGCAACAAAATTTTGATTTACATTTTGTTTTCTCAATTAATTACATACAACATTATATATAATGGCATAGATAAAAAAGTTTCGCATTTCAACACGCGTGTAATAGTAGGAGGGCTTTTTTTTTTAGCTCGTCAGGCATTTCGTTACAGAAGGTAGCGAGCGTGGAAACTCTCGCGCGGTAAAAAATAAACAATCGAGTTAGCGCGGTATTTCGGCATTATGCCGTCGCGTCACCGTTCGAGCCACCAAATTTGTAGACGCTGCCTGGGCCGACAGCTCCGCATCGAGTCGCGGGGACAGCGCGCACGGCCAATGAAATAATTAGTCTGTTTCGAAAGGAAGAAAACGGACTAATGAAGACGGGCGGGATTCTCGTGCGAGTAATTGGCTGGTCAGGACGCTCGGTCAGGTCGGTGGAGAGTGTTCGCCACTCTTGCGCTATATATATATATATATATATATATATATATATATATATATAGCGCCTCGCGCGTATTCCGAATATGCCATATTTCGAATATGCACTTGGCTTAAATTTATAATGTTTCGATTAGAGATCGATCGGCGAAATTCCGAGCTAACGGATTTCAAGCCTATGAATTGGCGATGTGCTTTCGATTTAATTTCGGACAGAGGCGAATTATAATTGAAACGCGAGACTTCGTCGCGCTTCAATTCGAGATAAGTCGAGTAGTTAAAGATTTAGGGAGTCCGTCTTTGCTCGTTAACTTCGGTATAGATGCGATGTTTCTATTCGCTTGAGCCCAGTCAATTGACTTGGTCAATTGTCAATAATCGTTAAATGTCGTAGAATCGCTCTATTCCTCGATATTTACATTTATGCAGCGCAATTGTCACATAGAATAAGTTCGCATTGAAATAAATTGCTACCTAAATAGGAGAGGAGTCAAACCTATTTAACTTAATTTCAACATATCAACTTTATTCTTTAATCAAAATATCACTGTACCGTGAAAGTGTCACAAAATTAGGTTAGACTCACAATTGTGAGATGGAAGTGATATATAATAAGTTATTCCTATTAAGTCTTAAGAATCAAATTTACCAGACAAATACATTTAAGGATTTATCTATCTCTATTGAGGAAATCAAATTTTTAGAACATCTCAAATACTCTGTAGTGAAGTAATTATCTATATCTCATTAAAGTATCTCGTAAATAAGTATTATCTATTTAATATTGGCTTCTTCGAAACTGTAACGGTGATCATAAGTTTGATGCATGTACAATTTTCTGTAAAGATTTACGTTCTCATAAAATTCCTTTAGCAGCATCAGATAGCACATAATTGAAATATACATGAACATTACAATAACCAAATCTAACGTATTTAATATAAGAGAGAATTTTAATCAGTCATAGCAAACACAAATTAAATATAAAACACCGAATATTGCTACGTTGATTGATAATTAAGCTTAGAATCGCCTTTATGTTCAAACAAAAGAAGGGCGATTAATCTAAGACAGGCTGTGTGAAGTTAGACAAACTGCAGATATAAATAATTTAGCCTGTATAAAATTTCAAAAGTTGAAAATTACTTCATAGAGGTAATCACATTAATAAGAGCAGCATAATATTTTTTACATTGTTAGATTAAATGTAACGTTTCTGCATCGAACATCCTAGTATGGCAACATTGAAACATCGTGGCAAGCATAGTTTGTATTTTTTTTTTCACTAATGTTACCAATAAAATCTCAATGCCCATAATGCAGGTAAAAATTAATATTTAACTTACCCTCTTAATTTGAGCAGAAAGTCGTTAAAAATCTATAAGTAGAACAATCAACGATTAGCCGATAAGCCACCGTTAACATTGAGAAATCCAAGTGATGCTATCATCAGGATAGAAAAAAAAGATTCCCTTATCACCAGTCCATTTCATCTCGTCGTCGATCCTATGCTCCACCCCCTCATCCCAGCCCTGCGCCGCTACCATCTTTTGGTGATATCGCCAATGTTGCCGTATATACGTATATACATACATGCATACATATATATATATATTTGTATATATAACGCATCATCATTATCCGCAGTCGCATGGCGAAACTCCGCGCCACTGGCAGCGGCAGTAGCAGCAGTATCTCGGCGCGCGTATATTCGCACGGTTCGATGACCCTGCGTATTTTATATATATATATATATATATATATATATATATATATATATATATATATGCACGTACATATACGTATATACGCGAGCGCGCCGTCGCAGTCGTTTCGAAAGAAAGCGCGTCCGTGGCGCCGCGGCGGATGACGATGCCACCTCATCCCCCGCACTCAGCCAAATCGAACCTCCGACGACACGACGCGACGGCGCGCGGGGCGACGCTGCGCTCGCCGATGGTAGCCAATATGCGAGGAGTCGGCGCTGCGGCCGGTTATCTTTGGCGCGGCGGCGGCGACGGCGCGAGGGGGTAAATACTATTTTGGGGGGGGGCGAGAGGGGAAGGGTATGAAAAAGCCACGGACGAGGGGCTGCTCCTTTGAAGGAGATCTCGTGCTGCCTCCATTCTATACGTTTATCTTTATGAAAAGCGGTGAGTTTCTCCGTCCTCTTATCGCCGCCGCCATTATATTAGCAGATAATGCTGAAGCACTCTGAATTAAAATGAAAACGCGAAATTTATAATAATGATTTAAAAAGAATTATGGAACATTTGAATGTTACCGACTGGAAAAATATAATGCTACATTAGAAAAATTATTAGCACAGGTGCAAGAATAATTCTGCACGAATATACTTGGCAAATACTCAACTTGATTAGACTCTGTAAATAATTGTAAACAAGTTCATTTGTAATCACTCATACTCTAAACAAGAGTATGTGTCAATACAGTTTCAATTAAAAATTTAAAATAATAATTGAAGCATCTCGACAAATATTAATTATTCTTATTAGTATTTTGTGTATTACTTTAATATATATATATATATATATATATATATATATATATATATATATATGGTGTATCTAAATGTTTAAGTTAAGAAGTAAATTTATTGCTATCGTGTCTATAGAAATCTTTCATCGAATGAAAAAAATATTGCACAGAAATATAAAAATGTGGGCATTCAAATAATTTTATAATATATGTATGTGTAATGTGCTCATTGATAATAAAAAACGACCTGGACAAAACTATCATGCGGAAAACTTTCACAAAGTAAATTATCTTCGGATTTAAGTTTGAAAATTAGCTTTTGAAAACTTTAGAGTAATTGACTAAGTTTGTCCCATGCTTTGGGATACAAATTACGATGGAAGAACTATTTCTATTACTCCTCATAATGTTCATTTACATATATATGAATTACTTTAAAGCAAATAAACTTAAGAGAATCAGGCAACTTCCTATTATATATAAATAGATCCAAATTTGTCACCATTATTTCTTTATCGTTATTTTTCGTATTAAATAATAAATATTTTTATATCTTAAAATACGCTAAAATTCCAAATCACAATCTATTTTTATTCCTAATTGGAATTAATTCTTCGTAGATTTTTAGTACCTGTATTGTTTAATATAATTAAGAATCGTACTTCATAGCTTCAGTTGTTTTTCAATCATACAAATTTCTTTGAGATGTTTATGAATGCAATGTCTATGGCTCGTTAATTCAAATATCACTCTCGAGGAATTTTCTCTTCAAAAGCACTGTCTCCCAAGTGTATCAAGCACTACTTTCACGATTAAAGCTTAATAATTCCGTCTATATTTAAATTCTAGAAGTAATATATCCTGGTAAATTTCTGGCTCAAACATTAATTTAATTTAATTTTTGTTTTGTTTTCATTTGTTTATTTATAATCGCATCCCCTTATATAGGTATTAGCTACTGCTAGATAATTTACATTACAATTTACATTTACAATTATTGTATACTTTTAATATTTTATCAAGATTACGTATTTAGGATTAGATAATTGTTCATATGAGATTTTTCTTTCATTAATTTGATCAATGCATTTGATAACTTGTGTAAAGTGTATTGAGTAGTTATTCAGTATTATTGAAGTATGTAATTTGTGTTCAAATAGCCCCCTTTACTTTAAGTATTTGGACCATAGAGATAATATGTACGTGCTCTATTGTGATTGTGCACTTATCGCATTGTTCTTTATTGGTTTTGTTGAGTAAATATTAGTATGTCAATTGACAATGTCTTATTCCAAGCCTTGTTATACATATCTCGTCTTGTTTATTATTGTTCGAAACTGGTCACAACTGCATTTGTGCTTTGATCTTTACAATTAAAAGATTACTGAATACAACATTATCATTTCTTAATCCGTCTGTCAAAGAAATGTCAAAAATTTTAGCTTGATCCCGTACAATGGAGTTTTATATCGGAGACGAGGAGAACGGCCGCTTTCAAAAAAAAAAAAAAAAAATTAATTGACAATCGGGCGATTGATAAAATTTTCAGCAGCTCCGATCGGCTGCAAACGAGCCACGCGGTCGACTTGACCGCCGGAGTTTCGGGTGCACCGGGTCGCGCCGCCTACGTAGGCCGCCTGCACGGGGTAGGAGGGATGGAATCGATACACCGACGCGCACGCTCCTCCCCCCATCCGTATTCCTCGCCACGGCGGCTGAGCCCCGTGACCCGAAGGCTTATATACACATCAGCCTCTCCTCCCCCTCCCGCTCGCCATAGGCTTCTTTCTCTCCCTCTGCTAGATCCTGTTCGTGGTTCGTGTGTGTTTCTTTCGATATGCCAACCCCCTCCCTCCTTGTCCAAGTATTATTATAATTCAGCTTGCAAGGCGAAGAAGATTAACTCTCTGCCTTACCCCCCCCCCCAAGCGCCATCATCTATTTCACGATTCTACCGAATGCGGAATTCCCTTATTTTTCCGGGTCGCGAGCAGCGAGGACGCGTTGGCTATATACCGATAAATCGCACGTGCACCTTAGGCGGGTATTAGCATTTCTCTCGTGTATATATATATATATATATATATATATATATATATATATATGCGAGTGTGTGTATAGATATAAGCCCAAGATTGCGAGAGGCCCCGCTTTTCTCACGAATGACGTGGAGTTCGTTCGAATGGGTGGAGGAGGAGGAGGAGGAGAGGAGGGGGGAGATTATATAGCCGGGGAAAGCGCAGGGCGAATCCGCAGGCTTCGGAAATGGCGATGAAATGGAGATGGAAGCGATGTTGCGCGAAATGAATGCGCCTCCTCTCCTGTAAGAAATACGGAAAGAATATGTTGAGAGTCGTATTTAATACCCCGAAAGGGATTATCTTAAAGTAACGTTAGTCAATGTGATTTTTTTTTTTTCATTTTCAAAATTATTGTTTTCGCCAAGCTCGGCGCATCCATATATCGGCGTATTTTTGCAAAGGTTTAGAAAAATTCAATACGAATGCAAAAGTATATTATTCGAATGTCCGAAGGATGATTGAGAAAGTTTACAAAGAGCAAATAATCTAATTTTCCGGTCGTTCAATTGTTTAAAAACACTATTTTGTTTTTAGCTAAAAATTGACTGCAGACGATTGTACATTTTTCATGCAGTTCTCACGGTTGCATTGGATTTTAAAGGCTACATTATGGCCTCGAGAAATCTTAGATTAAAAATGTAAGGCTCTGTAAAATTTTTAGAATATGTATTCGATTATATGAAAAAGAAAAATCATTGTTTCATTACATCTTCTTAATAAGATTTATGAAAATTCTCCTTAGGAAATCGATTGTATGAAAAGCCAGTAAGTACATCTATAATGGTTGGGCATTTCCTGAATTTTGAACGGGGCAGTTGGTGTGTAAGTAGATAATCCTGGCTTTGGTCGGGCACAATGTCGGATTCGTTATCGGTAAGTTTATTAATTGTCGAAATACGTTAGAAAGTCTTAATTTACTAAAATTCCTTTTTTCAACTGCATTTTTATTAGTGAATTAATTAACAAAATAGTTATTAATTAATCAACAAAATAATGCTTAAATAAAAGAGTTATGGGGGCTAAGAAATTTTAATATTATCACCTCAATTTATCTGTTAGACGAGGAAATAACGAATCAAACGAAGATTTTGACGGCATAATTGCAGTTCAGCTTAAAAACTGTTCTTCTAAGAAGACTATAACATTAGAGCGCCCGTTTGAAGGTCAATATTCCATCGATTTGCATAGTCGCTCCCTCAGTTGGGTTAATAGTTTACGAATAGTTTTAAGCCGCTTAGTTTGCGCTCGATTAAAGAACGCATACGCAGTGTTGACCGCGGCTTATTAAATTAATCGGCGGATTGGGTAAAGTTCGCGACAACTGATAATCCAGAAAATTGAATTAATCCAATTAAGGAAAGTCGAAGTCGAAGGTAAACTACGCGGCTAGCGGATCAAATGGGAGGAGGAATATGCCGCGAAGCAAAACAGAATTTTTCTTCAAACAGGTATTTCGTTAAAAATGCGCCGAATCGAAGAAAGAAAGAAAAAAACAAATTTTCCCTCAGTTGGCCGCCGACGAAACATCGCGACATTCTTGGCCCGTGTTTACGGCCAAGGCAGAGCAGCGCGGCGAGGAGGGACGCGGGCTGACAAAAGGAAATCGGCAATCGAAGGGTCGAGTGCCCGGGCCCCGAGATGTAGACACGGCATCCTTTTACCCGCAGCCGGGCTTAATTTGCATCTGATCTATGGATAAACGAGTGGGTCGAGCGCGTAATTCGATCTGTGTGTGTGTGTGTGTGTGTGTGTGTGTGTATGCGCGCTCTCGCGCAAAAGTCCGCCTCGATAATCAATTCGAATTATTTACACGCGGGCTCCGTACGTACGACGTCACCGGGCGATATATAAATTTTAATAGATCAAAGCTTATCAAGAGCAAAAGAATTATTAAAATTCAACGAACGACCGTTCGAATATCTATTCCAAATAAATTACGAATTTGCTTCACATGTGAATGTGTATGCGTTAGAACCTCCGAGAATGTTCGCGTTATTCAAATAAGTATATATATATATATAAGTATATATGTATATATAAGTATATATATATATATATATATGTGTGTGTGTGTGTGTGTGTGTGTGTGTGTGTGTGTGTGTGTTGGAAAATAAGTGGCGTACTCGCATCGTATGCCAAAACGGATAACGAGTCTTTTATAACGCTCGCGTATTGAGCGTTCAAATCTGTACGCATATTGTTCGTGCGAGCAGTACACGCGGACTGCTTAATGTTGGGATTCAAGTCCGGGGAGGTTTACGCGTACAGCATATAGATCTCGATAATTTCTAATTATTTGCGGTATGCTCGTGGTACTCTTGCACGCAATTATTATAATGCTGCGACCCATCTTTATGGACGTATAGTTCCACTTTCCTCGCATGCTGATTCCTTGCCATTTCCATATTCATTTATTTAGTGATAAGTTTGTCGTATTATAAGAACGACGAGTCTATTAATCGGGATTTTTCATTTTCTTAAGAGACGTACTTAGCTCTCGAGATCCATTTTATCTCGTTTTCTGTCTTCCTTTATAATTTTTGACATTATACTAGCCAAGAGTCTGTTCTTTCAGCCTGCTTTGGTTATGGATACTATTCATTATTCTTATTATTTATCCTCCACTCTCTCTCTCTCTCTCTCTTTATTTCTCTCTCCCTCTTTATAATATACGTATATGAAAGGCCTCCCATTATTCGAAATATTTATTGTTCATAAACTCCTCGCTCTAAGAGAATGGCTTTTTAAAAAATATCAAGTCCCCCATTTTATTAGATGCATTCCAATAAATTTTAATTACAAAAGTTTTTGGGGCTCAAATAGGCTCAACTCATAGTTACCTTAAACCCAAGGCGAATAATTGAGGTTATTTCACTCTCAACTTTGTTTTGTTTTCAAATTGAAGCCATATTTTTATTCCAGGTTCAAAATGTCGAGAACATCTTCAATGAAATAAATTATATACTTGTTTCATTGCCTGTGTTTAATGCGTATAATTGAGTCTGACGTTAATTAAATATAATCGAAAAAATAATTATTTTTGTTCATTCACATAAATTCTTTACATCTGACAAATGACCCCAAGCACATGATCAATCATAAGCTCCAAACATTTATATTTAATCTTTTTTATCATATGTTATACCTTTCTAAATATCTTCCTAGTTCGACTATATCTGGACTTTTTTTTTTATAATTAGCGACATAAAGATTAAAACTGCAACCAGGCATTTGTTTACGACTGCATAGACTATCCATAAGCTGCGGGAATCGTAAAAGCGATGGTAAAAACGATTATTGGACCGAGGAGGGGGAGGAGGCATTGGCTCCTCGCCAGCATCAAAACGAGTTAAGCGATTGCTTTACATTTGAAAATCTATATAGAAGACCAAAAACAAAAACAAAAAAAAAAAACAAAAAAGAACGCCTTGTCCCGCAAACGGGTAGACGAAATTTCGAAATCGCCGAGCAGCCAGCTCCCGGATTCGGTGGCTGTTTACAAGCGCGAGCGATAAAATTTTCGCAATGTTCTCCCCTCAAATTATACGCGGGCGTATATTGTTTCTCAAAATTTTGCCAGGGCAATTTATCGTCGCACGAAATAAAAAGGAATTAACGAGGCCGTTCTATATGTATATATATATGACGGTGGGCACGGGAATAATTTTAATAATGGACAGAGTTGCTCGACCATTGAAAGTGATATAATAAAGCTTAGCGGATTTATTCTCGGCGTACGAATAGGTAGGGAAAAATTAGCTAAGCCGACTTGAATGGACGGATTTCTCGAGGTTCTCGAAAGTAAATAAAATGAAATATGAAAATTGTATAGATATTATCTCAGAGAGAGACAGAGAGAGAATAATAAATGTGCGGGGGTTAAATCTTCTTAAGTATATTTAAGTTTTTCAAGATTTATATAACATAAGCTAACCCAATATTAAAGCCAGATAAGTGGAAATTTTTAATTATCCTTATACTTGTACACCGAATTCATGGATTCATATTTAAATTTAAGGCGTTAATCTCGATAGCTCTCTCAATATAAAAATCTGTTATAAGATCAATAAAATAAGAACGCTTGACATTGGTTTCATTATTAGTTTGGAAATAATGAAATTTTTCTTCGACGAGATTCCCTTCGAATTCACCTCAAGGTAGTATTGAAATAGTTGAATCGGCTTCGTATTTACTTTAGGAGAAGTAAAAACGTAATTGTAACTCGAACGAGAATGGACAATTTCAGATGTCGGTTTTGAGACGTCGAGTTTCCGAGTATTAGTCAACGATCCGTAGAGCAAAGACCGTGAAAATCCCCCGTAAACGAACAAATACACCGCGGCCCCCTAGGACATGTATAATAAAAATCGAAATAAAACTGGCCGCAACTCATGCCGGCTCTGTCGGGCGGATTTTTTGCGTTACAGGCATGACGAGCGTCGGCAGCAATACCACGGTAACGACGACGCCGACGGGCCGAACGACGCCCGCGCCGTCGGACGCGGCGCCCACGCTCAGCGAGCGGGAGCAGCTCAAGATCGAGTTCTACAAGACGTACGACGTGATGACCGGGATCAGGATAGCGGCGACCCTCGGCGGCTTTTTCACCCTCATGGTACTGCTGGTCGTCTACAAGAGCAGGTATTACGCTGAAAAAAAAATTTTTCACTGTATCTCCTGGACGTCGGTTGGGGATGCCTTGTTTAGCGCTATGAAAATTTGCGCAGTCCGAGATTTCGTTTATTAATGATCTCGTATCTGTCTCATTAGGTTTCGACATTGTAAATGAACTATTATTTCGGATGAAAAGATTTTTCTGATACATCGATTTAAATGAAATCTATTTGGTGAAAATTGAATAATTAAATTAATTAAATTTTTTTTTATTTTTTTAATTGACAATTAAATAATTTGTCCTATAATGTTCTTTTTATAAATTACAATCAACAATCGCGGTTTGCATTAATTCAAGAATTTTTTTCAATATGTAATCACAATCAAATCGTACAAACAAAGAAATTACTACGTATTATCGATCCATACTATTCTGATATATTATATGAATAATTTGGTAGATTTTATTGAAAAAATGTCTCAAGTAAATGTAGATATTAATTTCTAGAATAAAAAAGAATTAGAGAAAATCAGACTAGATCGACAACCTAAATGTTTTGCTGATTTGGCTATATTTGTCACAAGCAATAATTTACGTCTTGGTTCTATAATATATAAAAATTATTATATTAATTATTATTATTTTATTGTTATTTACACTCGAAACTACTTTACTAGTATAGATAGACTCAAAGAAATATTTATGTGTATATTATAAATAAATCAATGACTTTCTTCTCTTAAATAAATATTTATTTACTATTGAAGTAGAACGTTAATATATTATGCTAATTTGCTTTGTTCGTTATCTAAATAATATAATGCCGAATAATCTGCGAACTCTTTAATTACGAAAATATATTAAACAATTGGTAAAAATAAATAATAATTAATGCTCACTAAATAAACGTTTAAGGATTCAATCTAAATATAAAGTAGCTCATAAATACTCTAAAGGTGTGGCATTTTATTCCTCATTATGGAAAAAATAAGCCACTTAAAGGCAAAGAATAAATACAGCTCCATTAAATTTATCGAGTCCCGATGAAAGTGATATAGAAGCAATATGAATTATTGAAAGATTTCAAATATATACTTTATACAATTTATACGTCGCTTTAATTTTAACGGTTCAAATTTTCTTTCATACTTATTCATTCAACGAGTGAGAAACTCGTAAGAAACCGAATCCTGCGGCGTATACGCGAGAAGCGCTTTCGAAGGCTCGCGCCGTGGCATAAGCTTAAAGAGCACAACGACATATACACGTATATATATATATATATATATATATATATATATAAAGTAAAAGAGCGAGAATGAGCGAACGAATGAAGGAATGAAGGAAGGCGAGAAAAATCGGGGGGAGAAGCCGTAGAATGAAAAAGTTTCCAATGTGAGGCGCAGGTGCAAGTCGAACAGGCAGCTGGAGGACCCGCGGCTGACGGCCGCCGCCGAGGCCGCGGTCGCCGAGGCCGAGGCCGAGGAGCGGGCGCTCGCAGCCGCGCTGGAGGCGATCGCCAGGCTGCCGCCGAAGCCGTCGCGCGGCCCGAGGAGGTCGCTGTGCGCCGAGGTAAGTCGCTCGCTGGATCGCGAATGAATCGCGCGATCCGGCGTACGAAATCGCGCCCTCGACAGGGCGATCGGCGTCGACAATACGAATCGCACGGCCAAGGCGTTTCCAAGGCCCTCCTGTCCCGCGGCGCGTACGCGTACGGAATTGGTACGGCAAATTATTGCGCAGTTGAAAATTGTCACTTTTTTTACGATCGACTCGTCCTCTCGTATAATGAATAATAAAAAAAAAAAGCACTGTGACTCCCCCCCCCCCCGAGCATCAATATTTAACAGCAGGCTTAAAGCGCCATTATTTCACTGTCGAAATTAAAAGCTTTCAAAATGACCAGGTTATAAAATAGTCGTGGTAAAAGTCATACGTCACTGCTGTTTGCGCGAAAGCCAGGTCTGAGTTTTGTTTAATCGGGGCAATAAACGGATCTCGTCGCGAAATAGCGAAAATAACCATATCGATAACTTTTGGACGTTGGTCCCGCGACTGTTCTTTTTTTTTTTTATGACTCGGTATAATTAACGTCAATATCTGCGCGATTCATACATAAAACTGCAATCAGTCTCAAACCAATTTTCGGTCGTAAGCCGCGCTTTTGTTGCGGATAGCGGACAACAACGCTCTAATGCTCTATTAATACATTAAAGTACTTAAAGGTGTTTTTGTTGTAGGTGATTTATAATAAATGACAAGGCAAATAATGCTATTTTTAGACAAATGAAAAAATCAGTGGACTATATTTTATGCCGATATAATGTAAATTACCTAAATCCATTATACTATAGAAATTTAGTCGAATTATAACTGGAGATAGACGTCAAAGATATTAATATATTGAGAATTTTAGAAAAATTACTGAGAGCGACCGTTTGTCAAACATTGATTTCTAGCTGAAAATATCTATTAATTCGCAAAAGATTGCCGTGAGAATGAAACTTAATCTTACTTTCGAACAGCCTACTATTAAATTGCGACGCGAATACCGAATGTGACTTAAAGTTAACGGATTTTCACGTTAGTCCCGAGATTCCCGCGACCACGGATTATACAACGTGAAATGAACTTGCCCGCATCACCAATACAATCAAAGAAATCATTCTCGCGCGCAATCGCCCCCGAACTGAATGAAACACGAACGTCCCCAGGTGGTGGATCCGCGCGTGTCCCTGGTCGCCCCGCGCTTCGCCTCGGTGAGCGGCGGCTACGACTCGCTACTGGGCGCCGCCGCGACGAGGCCCAACAGCGGCGGCAGCGGCGGCGGCGGCGGCGGCGCCCGCCACGGGCCCCACAGGCGCTGCAGCTCCGTCACCTGCAGCAGCACGGCGAGCAGCTACCTCGAGCGCCGGGGCTCGGCAATGGTGATGCCGTGCCTGCCGCCACCGCCCGTCTTTCCCAGGCACAGGGCCTACGACGAGCCCTGGGACTACTATCATCCGATCGACATACAGGTCTGTCGAATTACTTTTTCAAGCCGTAGACGCACGATTTGGCGCGTAGATCGTCTGTGCCCGATAATGGTTAGAATGAAGACGAGAGGCGTAAATCAGCATTTTTTTTTTTTTAATCGTTTACAAAGAGACAAGAGAATTAGGTTGCATTTGTTAAAAATAATTGACAGTCGGCTGAAAGCGGGATGTATCGCGGCAATTTTATTGTCTATGCAAAAAACAGCGCCTAGCTCTGAGAAACACGTATATAAATCACTATTAAGACGCGGCGTCCATTAAGAAATTCATGCTTCGTTGCGCATTCTCTATTGGCATTAATTGTCCCGCGTTCATTAGTCACGCGGAAGGAAGAAACTTGCAATTGTAAATTCAGAAATGAATATTCGATGCTTCTAGTAAAATTTTCAGATTAATGCCTAACTTAACTTACTCGGTGATAAAAGCAACTCTTGTACAATTTAAATGACTTCGCGTTGTTCAAGTGAAAGACGTTTAAATTAATACAGAAAAGTGAATTTCGTTTATTTTTAACTGGACTGATGCAGAAAAAATATTTCGTAGGACGTTTCACGACAACGCAAATACTAAGTAATTATGCATGATGATAGGAGGCATGAAATACAATTAAATAGATTACTCGCACATCCTACTGATACTTGAATTATTTTATAGTTGATTGCATTATTGCACTAAAGTCTTTTGAATTTCATAAACATTCTATACATTAATTTGCTTAGCTCTTCAGGTGTCTAGCTTGTTTTCTTGTCTATTGACCTTAGAAAACTAGTATATTTTTTTTATTTAAATATATCGAAGGTAAATTTGTGCGTTCAAGAATAAGTGGAACATTTTCACAGGGTTGTTCCCACCAGCCATTTACAACAAATCCAAAAACATCCCTTTAACCGGGCAAAATCTAACGACTACCCGTTTGTCTTGAAGGAATGACTTTAAAGCATCCTCCTCGTTTCGTCATAGGTCTAGAACCGTCTACAGCAGAATTACATTTTTATTTTTGTTTAAATGATAAATGAAGCAATGTATTTGGTTGGAAAGTTCTAACAAAACACGCATGGTATAACAAAGGTTAAAGAGGGACGAGAGCGGTAAATTCGAGTAGTAACGTCAAAAATATTCGATAAACAATATTTGCCTATAATTATAATCTGATGCAAAAAAAAAAAAGATAAATTCACTCCTGTCATGCAATAGAAATCGAAGAAGTTTTTGGAAAAATTTAAGAGTTTAATGAAAAACACTTTTCGTCCGCTAAAATATCGCTTATAAAACGGACTATAGAGTACCGAAAAAAAAAAAAAAAAAAAAAAAAACAACAAAAATTTGGCAAATAATATAGAAATTCCTCCCTCTGCCTCGAACGCGGCACGCACAGGTGATCCAGCCGACGCCGGAGCTCTCGCCGTGCGCCAGCGAGGCCGGCATCTACGGCGCGTCCCAGGCCTACCCGGCGACGGGGTCGCGCGCCGGCCGCCGGGCGCCCCTCGCCTCGATGGGCAGCGTCGACCCGCCCGAGCCGGACTCGCGCTCCTGCGGCTCGGACTCCGTGTTCCCGACCGAGGGCCGGGCCGTGGCGCCGGCCCGCGAGGACGACTGCCCGCCCGACACCGAGGACGAGGTCTCGGGCTTCTCCACCGACTCCTCGGACGACGACGACGACGACGACGACGGGGGCGGGGGCGGGGGCGGCCGCGGCGTGGGCCCGACGAGCACAATGGTCGCGGCGGCGACGATGTCGGCGGCGGCGGAGCGGCAGAGGACCACGATGTTCCTGAGGGTGCCGCCGAAGAGGCGCCGGCCGACCAACAGGTGGGACAGCTGCGCCGGCTGCGTGCCCAGGCGGCGGGCCTCGAGCGCGAGGGCCTCGCCCCTGCCCGACTACGCCTGTCAGACCTGCATGACCATTAGCGCCTCTGTCGAAGCACCCAGGTGATGAGCGGGGCCGAAGTAATAGGCGTACGCACCCTCTTCTCTCTCTCTCTCTCTCTCTCTCTCTCTCTCTCTCTCTCTTTCACTCATTTTCTATGCTCTAACTTTAATCTTATTCAGACTTTGTTTACGATTATCGAATGTCATTTCTCGTAATATATTATTATTTTCAAGTTACTTATTGTTATACAAACTTTGAGTCAATAATTTTTGTCGATTAAATTGCCGAAAAGGAGTACCTGAGCATATAAAAAAATTTTTTAGAAATGACTATAGGGTAGTGAAAATTATTTCTAATGGTATCATGTTAAACATATTGTAAATCTAAAAAAAATCGCGATATTTAATTTTGGACGAAGTATTTTAAATAAATATGATAGTTCTTACTGAAATAAATATTTTACGGTCTATACATGTTTCTCTAAAAGTTTAATTTAATAATGTAATTTCTGAGAAAATAGTCAGCAAGAAAGACTATATTTTACCACGATTTACATTGAGTGGTTATATCAGTCGCTAGATGCAATAAATCGCATCGTATCGATTCGAGCTTTAGTTAACCTTTAAAGGGCCGGAAAGCCGATATATCGGCTCAAAAACATGATGCTAGGATACCTCTTTATCCTTAAGTAAATTGATGCGCTAAGTTCGTATCTGAAGTAGGTTTGACCTTATCGCTTCAGAGTCAAGATCGATGAAGGTCATTTGAAGGTTAAACCTAGTAATATGGTTTGAATCATTGCAAAAGATATATCTTTATATTTTTGGAGTCACTGAGTTCGGGTTTTAGATCATTTTAACCTCAAATAAAAAGAGAGATGAAGATTTCTCCAAGGTCAGGTTGAGAATATACCCAGGGAAATATTTAAAATTGGTTTTTAGATTTTGAAAGCGCTTGACAGCGAATTTTCTCATTCAACCAATCGCATTTCTCTCAATATCATTACTCAGATAAATTCAGAGTATAATTATGTCTATTCACAATCAAACAAGTGTCAGATTCAGATGTCGCACCTCGGGATACTCTTAGATAGAATTTTTGTTCGAATATATATTATACTTTCTGCATTTGACCTTGAGGTGACCTTGTTTGACCTCGAACGACCGTGATTATGAGCAGATATGGCCGATCAGACTCCAATTTGGATGCAGCGCACCTCAAAATCTAAGAATATGAATTTATTTCTATTCTACCGAACTAAAAATTTTTCATGACCTCCAAGGCCGGAGAGCCGATATATCGGCTCGATCCATGATAGGACCATTGTACATAGTTAATGGGTGATACAAGATAGAAATTTGAACACTTTCAAAGGAGGTTTCGAAACCTCAAAACTCGGCCTTTTAAAGGTTAATGTTATTAAACATAGAATACTTATTAATTTTCTACATTTCTTGAAAAAGGTTATAACTTACCTAGTAGAGCAATAATATTTTCATCAAGATTTTCTGATAAATGCTTCAAAGTAAGTAACATAATTTTTGTTCTCTCATTAATGTTCCGAGTACCCCTTTTCAAAACTACGCCGTTTTTTTAAATAATCACGACAAAAACATATTGCTATTTCCAATTGTGTCAACGAAGTTTTAAAAAATCATATCTTATTTTTGAAGGTATCTACTGTATTAATATAAAGAGGTTTGATATTGTAAACAAAGAATTCTTTGGTTTATGGCGTACTTGAATTGGAACAATTAACATACATTTTTACAAAGGAATTTTACTTAGATTCTTGAGAATCATTCACATATGTATAATTATACTAATATATATATATATGTATATATATATATATATATATATATATAGATAATTCTATTTGTATAGCAACAACAAAAAATTTTATAATTTCAAAAATAAAGAGCATTACTGTCTAGTTTAAAAAACCGATTATTTTTGTCTATTTTTTATTGACACGTGCATAAAATCAGAATATATGAAAGTTGTATTGAAGTTTTATACTTGCAAATAAAAGATAAATATTGCACACAAATTGAATTCTCAAAAATGAAAAGTATAAATTCAATTTTATTGAGTTAATTTGATATATTTTTTGGATAAATGCGCCAAATTTCAATGTTTAGTTTTATTGTAGTAACAGGACTCTTACATTGTACGATATAAATTTAAAGTTCACCTACGAAATTACTCAATTCAGAAAGTATGGAGTAAACTGTAAATGCATAATTATGGATACGAAAATAATATGTAATCGTAATAGCCCTGTTAATCCTAACTGTACTTATTTATTTTATTGACAATTTTTCAGCAGAATTACAATACAATGAAATAGAGACAGGAATTGGTTCGGTCCATTTAAATGTTCTGCATATTTAATCTTTTACTATTTACTATAGCCTCGCTGTAAATACACTCGAATACCATCACATGTATATATATGCATCCATGTAAATATCATCTGAAAGTCACACAAAAATAAGAAAATACAAATTGTGGAAACTTTTTGTCTGTAATTGTTATAAATCTTTTCGACATGTACAGTATATAGATAATTCTTCATTGGTAGCTATTGTTTAAATTTCGTGTCTACGTCGATGATGTGCTTGCTAATTTTTTAAAAAATATTATTGTTTTATCAAGATCTGGTTAAGTTGTATAAAATTTTGTGCAAAAAAATACAGTACTCAGAGAGCTTTATTTCTTCTCTGACGGTAAATTTTTCATTTTTCTTTTATCGATAAATGTTCTGCTGTTTTGTAGAACTCTTTACATATGAAAATGCCAATTGTAAATAATAATTTTTCAGGCGATCAAGCAGTGTTGAATACAATCAGGTAGTGAACATTTTTTTTTAATAGCCAATCCTACAACTAAAATAATTTTTTTTATAAGAGAGAAAAATGTTTCCACAATGGTAGACAAATTCAATAATAAAGAAATTTACACGCATAACAGAATGTAAATACAGATAGTAGAAAATCTTTGAGATTTTAACCTATGCATTAAGTTACATTGTAAATAAATCTCAAACGAGCCATTGATACAAAAGATATTTTAGATTCTACACACACACACATGTATATATGTATATATATATATATATATATATATATATATATATATATATATATATATTATTGGAAATTACATACATTTATTACAAATATATTAAATGTATCACGATTGAATCTATGGATCACAAATATAATAATTGTGAATTTTGGAACGTTTTCTTGATTTTGCTGATTTTTCAAAGATTTGAAGCCTTCTAATACGGTAATCAACATTTATTGAAACGAGCTGCAAATAAATAAATTGGATATTATTTATTTTATTTAGTCCTTGCTTCAGTTTTATATTAATTGGAATACTTTCAAATTAGACAGCGAAATATTAGAAATCAGAATTTCCAATATTTTTTTGGGAACCTTCCATTTTAACAAAAAAAATCGGCAAAACAAGAACCATTCATTCAGTTGTATGGTAAATGTAGCATGTTGCGAATAAAATTCTTACGTAAAATTGATTGGAATAAGCTGCTTTAAAATATAAATAAGCATGTATAACAATATATCTTTGAGCACATTGATACCATAAATACTTGTGCAGGGTTAAATAATCATTCAACATAAGAATTATATGCAGAAAATTTTACACTAAAACTTATACATATAGTTAATGATAGACTTATAGTTTAACAAAAGAATATAATGTTTGTCTATATGACGCGAGATTTTATTGATGTTGCCACTTTGATTCTAATTTCACTAATTTTTCGCATTTATACTTACTATATTTCATTATTCACATGATTTTTAATAAATTTTTAATTAACCACGGTATAGATTTAAAAATCCATGGAATTATTCAAATATATATATATATATATATATATATATATATATACTATATAATATGATACAATATGATAGAAAAGCACCAACATCGAGACATCCCGCGTCACAAAAGTAATCCACCAAGTCCCTTCCTTCTGCTGAACCTCCTGCTACCTCCCTCTCCCTCTCCCC
The DNA here is from genome assembly GCA_018907035.1 of Sycobia sp. Sy_11. Classification (NCBI taxonomy): domain Eukaryota; kingdom Metazoa; phylum Arthropoda; class Insecta; order Hymenoptera; family Epichrysomallidae; genus Sycobia; species Sycobia sp. Sy_11. The sequence goes on from JACCIC010000140.1 coordinate 1,233,828, forward strand.
CCTCTCTCTCCTCTCTCTCCTTCGCCCACCAAACCGCCTCAACCATCGCGCAATCTGACCCGTCCACGTATCCTCCTGTTTCATTGGTCACGGCGCTCGGGAGCAGATCGCCGGTCCTCTCGACGACGACGACGACGACGAGCAGCAGCCAGAACAGCGCGCCGCGCGGGCCGATGCTCTCGCCGCCGCCCGCCTCCGCGGGCGCGTCCTCGCCCTTCATCGAGCTCAGGCACCGGCCGGGCCTGCAGACGACGACGGCCGCGGCCTCGCCTGCCCTGGCAGCCTCCCCGCCCCCGGCCTGGACCCAAGAGACGCTCTTCTAGGGGCTCGGCTCGCGCTCGGCAGCCCGGGGCGTCGGCGGCACGGCCCGGCAATCCGTCACCGGATGACCGGAGGTCGCCTCGCGACGGCCGGATCGTCGACGGAGTGTTTCGTGTGTTGTTCGATGTCTCTACCTCCTCTCCCCCTCCCGCCCAACCCAAGTGCGCGCCTCGCTAGCGACCGGACGGCTGGGACGGGAGGAAGTTTCAGCGAACGGCGCCGCTGGACCGAGCGGCTGGAAAGAATTCGCCGATGACGAAGCTGCGCCGTCGCCGAAAGTTGCGGGAAAAGTCGTCGGAAAGTTGGCGGAAGCGTTTATTAAAATCTACAGAGTTGGAAGGAGCGGTGATTTGGTCGATTTGATAAATTAATTGTGCTTTCAGTCGGACCGACATGGGTTCTTTTACATAGCAGTTTTTTTTTTTTTTTTTTCGATTTATTTCCGCAATCTTCGTCTATCGGTACAGACAAGCTAGAAGTAACGATAGTTCTGAGCATAAATTCGAGATGAAAAAGCTCCATTGCACGATCGATGCGCGACTCCGACCGCATATATCGAGAAGAATTCCGACGCCTCGGTGAAAGAAAAATTCCGGAGCTTGGCCGCGTGTCGTCCAGCTCGGCCGAGCCTCGATCGACACCCGCGCACGGGGATCGAAGAAAAAATTTTACCTACTATTATAAAATACAGATATATATTGTTTCGTAGTACTTTAAACTACATGAATCTCCTAAATTTCATTGAGAAAATTTTGCTGAACAATACTTACATTGCTCATTGTTTGAAAATTCAAAAAATGTAAATTCTTTATTTAATTAATCTTTTGCCCATTTACATTTTTAGAATCACTTTGACATTTAAAATCATTTCCTTTTTTTTTTGCCAATTCAGCAAGATACGTTTTTTGCGTTAAAACAAACTGGTGAGAAAAATAAAAATTTATCGTCTTAAAAATTAAATGGAAAAATATGAGGGTGCACGACAGGACGCCTTCTATCACAATGAGCAGCCAAATATCAATTCCCTAGTTTGCCAAAAGATTCAGCTGTCAGCTGAGAAGTGAGATATAGCGATAATAATTGAAATAATTTGAATTACTAAACGACCGGCAATTTCATAATATAATAAATTTATTTTAAATTTTAAATAAAAATTATATCATCGCTTACGACTTAACGCTTTCCTTCGTGGCTCCAATTACTGGTTCACATTTGTAGAACATGATCCAAAAAGTCTTACGCCTTATTTCAATCAATAGAATCCATCGAAATATAATCGATGCACCGAAGAATTTCGATAAATAGAATTATTTCTCCGCCTTGACCAAAGTTTTCTTTATCTCGCATATAACTTTCTGGATAACACGCTGAATTTAGCGTGAATTCGAAGATTTCATATCTCTCTTTCATCTTTGGATCAAATTTAACAAACATATGAACTAAAATCTCTGTTGAGCTAGAAGATAGTGCAAAGGGATGCGTCAGCGGACTGACGAGCGTGGACGAAGGAGGGCGCAGGGAGGGCACGTAAAAGCAACAAGTCCGCGAGATAAGGAATGGGCGAGTTCTTGAGCTGATTTATACAGTACGATGTTCGTTATTATTGAAACACTTCAAATTGTTCTATTACAGTATAAAGCTCGATTATTCATACAATTCTTGACGGGATTATATTAATACTTAGTCAAGCAAAGATGAAAATCACTGTCTACTTTTATTTTTCTCTTCATAATCGTTAAATTATCATCCAGGAGTCTCTTGGAAAATTTATATTTGCTATTTTTTTTTCGACAAGAAAAAAGCTTTTCGACTATATAATCGGACCATATATATATTTGATGAACACAGTGTACTTTTATACTTACAGCGATGAAATTCATGACGAGTTCAAAATTTAAATTCTGACGTCGGACTGTCTTCCTTCGAGAGCAGGTAAACGTAGTTTAAAAGATGAAATTGCAAACTTTCGATTTATTCGATTCGAATAAGTTAAGAGTGCTTCTGTCTAAAAGCATAGTTAATATTTCATACAATAGTTCCATTTCGTAAAGCTAACATTGCGACTACGGGCACGTATGTCGCAAAATTGAAGTTACTGTACAACGCTTAAATAAAAGAACGTCAGCAGTCGCAATGTATTTACGAAAAAATTAAACGACCTCGAACAATTATGCTCCTTTCAACTCTTGTACAGGCTCGCGCGGTCGTTACACTAACCGCCCACCCCCCCCAACCCCCTCTTTGATCAAAAGGAGCAAAGCGGCGCGCGTCCGTTCGTTCGCCCGTGCGTTCAACCCTACCCGCGCGATCCAGCGCTCAATTTTTCGTCGAAACACAAAAGAAGAACAATCATAACGGTAGGTAGAGAGGATGGGAAGTAAAAAAAAAAAAAAAAAAAAAAAAAACCAAAGCTCGCCGACGAGGTCGCGGGGAGGAGAATCGCGAAATGGAATGAAAGAACGAGCCGCCTCGTCTGCGCGTTGTACGCGCGTTTCACGCGCGCTGACGGGTACGACGAACAAAAAAAAAGATGCCGCCAACGGAACGCGAGCGCGCCTACGCAAGAGGAGAAGAAAAAAAGAACGGCGATAAAAATAAAACGTTCTCGAAGCGCCCGTGGACAGGGGAAGAAAAAGTATCAGGGAGCGGCTAGTTAAACAAAAAAAAGGGGGAGGGGGAGGTAAGAAAAAAATTAGGAACGGAACTAGCTCGAACGCGGAGCCGAGAGCTTCAGATATATATATGTGTGTGTATATGTATAACGCGATGCAGTGGCTAGCCAACCGGTCGACGCGAGCGCGCTCTGGGCCCACCGTGCGTATAATAATGAAAACTCTAAACAGGACCGTTACGATAGTCGCCAGGAGGGGGGGGGTGGAAATTGCGTCGAGTAGCCAGACTGATGGGTGAAAAAAAAACTGAAAATACAAAAAATAGGGAATTATTTTTATACGAACGTGATTATGATCAAGTTTGTGAATTATAAAGCGAAAAAAAATCCTTTGGATAAATGAAGAAGGAAAAAGGAAAGATATTATAAGACGCTAATCGATGTGTTGAAGAAACTGTAAATGAAAATAATAATAATGATAAATTACAGGTGACAAGCAGGAAATTCTACACATATATACAGAGAAGCCAATATATGCAATTTCAGTTCCGATCTTAGGTGTGCTCACTATATTCTAGGGAGCTTAGAATCGAACTGGTAATTCAAACAAAAAAAAATTAAAAAAATTAATACAGAAAATCGAATTAAAAGAAATCAAATGGTATCGTCGTTCTAGCCATAAGTTGTTGATTCGTGATTGTTAGATAATCGAAAAATAAGCGCGAAAAAGTCATTTCAAGATGTATGCAAATATGAATTGCAAATACTATATATATTATATATATAAAAAATAATGCATAACGTACAGCAGAACGTTTCGAGACTCAGCGTTATCTCGAAACAGCCATAGAAAAAGTCCGATAGAAAAGAAGCATATAATGTTAAATAAAAACGTTGATCGATATTTTTCTTGTGTCTGGTACAGCGAGGAAACGTTAAAAAAAACATAAGGATATACTTTTGAAAACAATAAATCGATGAAAATTCTGATGAAAATTTTTCGAAAAGATGAATGTATAATAATGGTAAAAGAAAGTGAAATTAGAGTATTTTTTGTTCCACATATTTGTGCTCTAGAACTTTTACTTTCTGAAAAAAATGAGATACAATAAATATGATTATACAAATTTTTATATAGTCCATTGACATTTGCGAGGTTTGTTTGTTTCCTAATATATTGACAGTAAGTACACACACACACATATATATATATATATATATATATATATATATATATATATATGTGATAGTTTTTCAGAATTTTTATCGATGCTGTTATTCAGAGAAGGATAACCAAAATTAAGAACAATGTTAATGAGGAGCAACACATTGTCCGAAATCCAAGCTACTAGAGCGCGCTTCCTTCTTTTTTTTTAATATCCTTTTTTTTTAATTATTTTGCAGCGAATCTTATCAATACCTGGAGAGTAGCACTAATTCAATTCAAACGGTCTATTAACAAGATTTCAATTATAATCTGCGCATAACATACTTCTAAATTTCTTAATAATACGGGCCTTAATAATAATGGGAATCTTGCTTCTTTAAATTTGGTTTTGGATTTCGCATTCATTAGAAAATTTCAATCGGATCATTATCGCTCCCAGGTATTCGCATAATTCGACCACGCGCGCTAACGCCTGTAACTGTAATTCAGACATTATATTTCTATCCGACTTTTTTTTACCAGTCTTTAACGCCGCTCTTTCTTACCATTTATTTGGCAGAAAAAAACTAAAGCGGTGAACGAAAAGATAGCAAAATTAAAGTTCATATCAATAAAATGGGATTGGTGAAAATGTTCCATTACTAAGATTACCAAATGATTATTTATGTATGTTAGGTACGAATTAGTCGAATGTTTAATTAAAAGTTCTCAAAATTAATGTACAATTTTGCATAGAAAAACTGTAGTGTTGATCATTATGGCAAACTATGTTTCGCGTTCCAATTTCCAATGACTGGTGCAATTGGTCCCGCATTCTTCTTTATGTTTAAAAGAAAAAAAAAACAGATAAATGAGAATAAAAAGATTATTCACGCGATGATGAATAAATCAAACGAGAAGAATTTACATAGAGAATAAAAACATAAATCCGATGTTTCTATGAAGTAATTATCGTTTAAACAATTGTAAAGCAACGTTTTGAATGTGCGTGTACGTGTCTATATTTCATCCTGTAACAATAACATATATAAGTATAAAAATGGAAAAACAGTGAAATTTTGGAAATTCTACAATCGAGCGGTGCTCCAGGGTCAAAACGCTTATGAAAGCTCAAACGATAGGCAGCGCGCTTATATATTCTAGGCATAATGTGACGAAAATGAAAAAAAAAAAAAAAAAAAAAAAAACACGATGCGAGACACGAGCAACGAAAAACAATAAATGAAACATTGAGCCTGCTCGCTGCGCACGTTTTCGTTACATCGATTCCCATCGATTAGATTAACAGTTAAAAAAAATTAATTAATTAAATAAATACATTAATAAATAAATAAATAAAGAACAAAAAAGAAGTTTGAACCTACCGCGCGATTTACAATAAACCCTATCGCTCGCGCCTAAATTATACTTATATATATATATATATATATATATATATATATATATATATATATATATATATATATATTACGATGATTCCCCGGCCGCGCGACCGCTCCTGCCATCAAAGTCGCGCGCGCTTTTTCCTAAAAACTCAGAGTGTTCGTATGTGGGCGTTAATCGGCGGAACAGCGTAATTTCTTCGATCGATCTAAGGGCCCGCACCCATAACGCGCACTATGTATAAAATACACATATGCAAATATACGAGGCTATCGTTGATCGGATCCGTGAACAACGCGCGCGCGCGCGCGCGCGCTCGAGAGTCGGTCGATAAAGTGGAATTCGCCAGCGGATTTTGCAATGCTTTCGCGATGCGGACGACGCGATAAAAGGTTAATTCTCGATGTACATACAATATGAGACATGCGGAGCGTTAACGGACAGGTCAGAAACGAACTTTATCTAATATATACATATAGATGTAACTGTGAAGAAACCAATATGGTACGGGCGAACATTTATTATTACCCGCGGTGGGTAAGCTAACGCAAAATCAAGTCCAGGGTGCTAGTGACGAGTCTTCGTTGTAAAATTTAGACGAATCGATTTTGCGCGAGGAAAACCGACGAGCTGGCCTGTTTGCGTCGTCGCGAGGTATATTTTTCGGCACTGGGTTGCGAACGAAGAGTACTTTTACTTGCCTTAGGAATAACTGTATTCGTAATTCGATATCTGGGGGGGGGGGTGAAAACGTCGGATTAGATTTTGTTTCCTTATTTTTCTGTAGAACAAACGTCGATTTGAACGTCGTTTGATACATTCGTTCATATTTCATATGCAAAAGGCGTTTGCTATACCTAATCTCTATAATGGAAAAAGCTCGATAATATGTGTGCGTGTGTGTGTGTGTGTGTGTGTGTGTGTATGCAGATAATTATATATACTGCGTACAAGCATATTTTCATCGGCCGATGCAAACGAATTATAGGCGTTTTTCCTCGCAAGAATTCGTTCGATTTTGGCCTGTAAGGAGCTTGGGGCTGTCAAATGCTGCCAAAATGCCAAATGTAACAATCAAACTGTCTATTATCCGTGGTAAAAGTTATAATGAAAAAAAAAAAAATAAGACAAAAAAAACAAAATGTATTACAATGAGAAAAAGAATAATATTCGACTGAGCAGAGTCATTTACCTACGGAACTTTGTAGCATCTTTAAACAAAAGTCAAAAGAGATTCATATATACGAAAAAATCGGTGAACAACAAAAACGATTATATAAACTTCCCCCGGTGCCTTCCTACTGCACTTCTTCCATCAACTTTTTAACATGAACAGAAAGAAAAATCATATACGACATGCAATTCGTCTTTTACTAAACATCAACGATCTGCCACTTCCAATATACATCCATTTTACTCTTCTCATGTTTGCTGTGTCTATATACAAACTATCTCGTACTACTTTCTATATATATAGTGTCACTCAATGATGATGCTTCGACAAATATACAGAAATTTTTCGCAAATATTATATTTTATTTCAGGTTAATGGTATAATCGACCATTTTCGTACGTATGTCGACTGCAGTGAGAGGTTTCTAAGTGAAAGGATCAAAATAGAATTATAGTAAGAACTTCACAATTTCAATTCTTTTCATAATATTTTCAGCTTGTTTCCAGGCGAATAGTAATGTTTGGCTAGAAATCATCAAAAATAATTTCTTTATGTAATTTAATAATGAGCTCTGTATTTTGTAGACATTATAAATGTTGAATACTTTATTTCTAAATTGCGACTAAATTATTTGGTGACTTATAGACTAGACAAAGAACTTGGTTATTAAAAATTTCTAGAGAACTCCGTCTAATCAAATGCGATAATACAAATTGATAAATTTTCATTTGGCGATCTAATATTCGCGAAATGCATTTTCCATAAATAGAAATTATTTATTCATTTCCTAGACAGGAACAAATTTGAAAAGAGCTTGGAAAAATTTTCCCGACAGTGTGTAAAATTGCCCCTACAGAATGCCAAAAAAAAGCCCCCGAGGACGACAAATTTCTATAGAATACTTCGATAGGATCGTTCGTACGTGTCGCACTCGTCACATATTAGACTCCATCTTCTAGCCGTAGCCTAGATCTTCGTACTTTTATAATTTTTCTACTATTTAACGCTAGGATATAATAAGTAGAAAAGTTCGGGTCTCCGCGCTCGAAACTCGCAATTAGGCAATCATAAAGTACTTGTACACTTGAAATTTTTCGCAAAAGTGCAACACACAATCACTTTACTCAGCCTCTGTAAGTCTTCGAAATCCTGTTCGACACGAATCGACGCTACTTTCGTAGCTTGCAGTGATGTAAATTTATTATTTCGTAGATAATAATTCTGGGTTGTGGGAAACTGTTCGCATACATAACGAATACGAAGAACCTAACAACAACAAAAAAAACCGTTTTTGAAAGTACAAATTAGACGAATTAGTTCATTGCCGTGCGCAATGAATGCATTTCAGACATGTATTCCTTTGAAATACTTTTGGAATCAAGAGATATAATGAATTTTACGGATTAACGATCGATTCGTGCATCTTCTGTGCCTTCATCCATCACTCGACTTCCCCTTTAAATATTTCGCCGACTGCATGACTCTTTCATTCATAAATATCATAAATAAATTTAAACAAAAAAAGACAACACATTTTCATTCTCTCGTTCTTATACAATAATGTTCCGTGCCAAAATGACGAGTTGAAGAATATGAATCGCGTATATATTTGAAATTGCATATACATTTGCAATAAAGAGACCTACCGATCGCTTACTTGACAATGAGCGTTGAAAAAGAATACTTCAATTTTATGATTTATTCTATATTATTATTATTCTATTGCTTATGCTTCCTTGACGTACGATGCTAATCGGTAACGTAAATTTACAGTGTAATTTGTACGTTCACCATATATAAATTTTCACTCCTTGCATTTATTGATTTGAGATTAAACTTCAGTTTTGATTAAAAACAAATTTTCGAGATAAAAATTAAGAAGTTTTCGTGTACTTTTTACCGGTGCCGACAGAGGAACTGTTAAAAAAAATATAAAGTTAATAATAATACACAACTCAGTAAATGTTATTAAAAAGATCGCTAATAATCATGAAGTAATAATCATCGTCACCTATAGACAAAGCAAGAGAGATCATAAGCGAAAGTTAGAGAGAAAAATAAGCGCAGGATTAGGAGTTTTCAATAAAATGCTGTTATATATATATATATATATATATATATATATATATATATATATATATATGTATATGTATGTATGTATGTTAAAGAATAACCAAAGTATTTAAACTAAACTACCAAAGAGATTTAAAAAGAATTATATAATATTAAAGAAATGGGAATTGTAATTAGACTGTAAAATTATGTAATTTATTAGGTGAAGTTTAATCGTTAAGGCTATACGATTTTGTAAATATATGTCATAATGAGCGATGTAATGAAAAGGACGGCGAAAAAAATGGGAAAAATCGAAAGCGAAAGTGTGGATGAGACATTATACTTTTTGGTAACGAATGAAAATGACTGCAAAGAATCTAGTAGTTGCCGAAAGTTAATGGGCACGCGAAAAATACGTGGAGACGCGACCTTGAAAAGCACTCTCGGAGACTTTTCGAGCGTCCGATTGCAGGTGTAATAGACGCTCCCGTAATTAAAGGCGATGAAAAAGCTCAGATCACGGCAAGCGCGTAGCGAAATTCGCCCCAAACGATATTATAGAATAAAATGGGAAGCGCTCGGTTGAGAGGGCCTTGTTCGATGATACGTATTAGCAGGGGGGAGGGGCGAAAAAAAAGCGCGCAAATCGGCCATTCGACTAAACGTTCGAGCGTCGCCTTTTTAGATTATGAATTATAAAAAAAAAAAAAAAATGTTATCAAAAAATGTTTAATAAGTGTGCAATGTGAAGACAGAGAGAATGTAGGGAAGAAATTATAAAGTGAACGACAAAAGACATTGGAGGGAGGACGGGATGATTGAAGTGCAGAGCTCGCATAATCAGATATAATGTACTATATGGATTATACATATTGTAAACACACTCGCGTAACAACTAAAGCTCACGTGGGGCGTGTTGACGAATTGGAATAAATGTTATAAATATGTTTAAAATGCCACTTCGTTTCCTTTACTTCCCTTCACACGTATCGTTCTGCCAAGGTGATCGTGAGTTCAAACTGGCAGGAAGAATCGACCATATTTGGGTGACGGATTCGGTCCAGATTTAAAGATCTAACTCAGATTCATTGCAAAATAAACTTTATAACATTTTAAGGCTTAACGTTTATTTCATTGACCAGATACAGCTACAGTATTTTTTTCAGAGTTATAATCACTTTCCATCAATTAAATTAAATGCACAACGTAGTCAGCGCAATTTTATTTATATTAGAATATAAAAAATAAAATTTCTTTGTCCACAAATGTATAAATTCTTCCTCATTGTAAATTGAAGCTCGACTATGTTTTCGGGCGTTCATTTAAATAGGCATTCACCAGTGAACGCATTGACACTCAATCAAAGTTGAATAGATGATAATTAAGATACAATAGATTTGTGGACATAGATTCCGTACACATTTGGTTTTCTAAAATAAATCCTCTGGCTATACATTGACAGCAGAAAATAGTCGAGGAAACTACTGATATAACTACTGATAACAATGTTAGATCCTACAAGGGAAAGAATTACCTTGCTTAATCTGTGTCTAATGCGTCACTTAAATTTCGTGGATTCTTCTTATACGATTAACCAATAAAAATAACATTATATATAATCTAATCTAAAAAATATAATCTAATTTTACATCATCGAACGTACTCCTTAAATTGTCCAACTTTATTATTTACATTTATTTCAATACAATTGTGAATTTATTTTTAGTTAGAAATATATCTGTTCTTCATCAATAGGCTCTTTATTAATTATTTATATTAAAGAATTTTTTTTTAATATTTACAAATTATTAACAACAATTGACTTAAATTGCTTCTGTCTCTACATTAACTTCAAATAGAGTCAATACTTGTAAATCTAAACCATTACTATATTTCTTCCACCGGTAACTTCTCACTATGCCAACGTGATCATTAGAAATTCAAAAAGCTTCCTGCTATAACATGAAGCGTAACTACGTGTTAGGTATTTTCTTTTACAAATTATGTCGAAATATTAAAGTAATTTTCAAATAGTTTAAAGTAATTTTTATATGTCATGCCATTTGTCAGTTATAAATCTAAAATGATAGGGTATTTATAATTCGCCGGTGGCCGTCAGCTTCGAATGGTTCCTTCAATTGTCCACTACATAAAGGTATGAATATTCTATTATTTGACATTCAAAATCTGAGAGCATATACTGCTTAATAAAGCATACACTATTAAAATTTAAAAATGTAAAAAATCAACGTCGTTTTCTACCATAGTTTTATTTATTTGATTCTTCCAGATAGTATATACTTCTAACCAGATCTTACTGATTTAATAACAGACACTACTAAGGGTCATTTTAGTATTTGTCAGGTAAAAATATGAAAAGAAAGGATTGACATGTAGCAAAGATGCAAATAAGAGAATCAAATCCATAAATTTGATGGAAATAAATACGTTTCAAACTGTAAATATATTTAAAAGTAAACAATAATAAGAATGAGAAATAAGAAACATCACTCTACCAACTTCTTTACAAAACCCTAGATTTACAACCAAAAAGAAGCCGCTTGTCTTCATGGCTTTTAAAAGCAAAAGGAAGCTATATTTTATGGTCCAGCCATTTTTGCTTTGCCAACTTTGCTTTCGCCATTTCTCGATAGATACCTGTAGCCGTAAAAACCGGTTGTTATAGGCAAGTCAAAAATTTCGTACAGTAAAGTGGGACATTTGCCAAAATAACTACAGCACCACATTAATGACTTTGTGCTTGCATCAGAAGTGTATTCTTGATCGAAGACAGTCAGTTTTCGGGCTAAATTCTTATTATTTACGAGAAGTGATGATTTTCCGCTTTCATTTGAAAAAAATTGTAACTGAGACTTATGGAAAGCTCTCAAATGCTTACGGTGAGATTGCTTTGCGTGAAAAAATATACCGTGAGTGGTTTCAACGCTTTAAGAGCGGTGATTTTGATGACCAGCATGGCGGCGGTAAAGAAAAATTTTTCGAAGATTACTAACTGGAGACATTACCTGCTGAAGACTCGTACCAAACGCAAGAAGAATTAGCAAAAGCATTGGAAGTCACTCGAAAAATAATTTAAAAACGCCTTAAAAATATGGGACTGATTTAGAAGCAAGAAAATTGGACTCCTTACAAATTGAAGATGAGAGATGTTGAACCAAGTTTTTCTCTTATGAACAGCTACTTCAAAGATAGAACCATAAGGGATTTTTACATCAGATTTTAACCGGCGACAAAAATGGGTCCACTACGATAATCCCAAGAGCTGAAAATCATGGGAAATAACTGGACATGCCTCCTCATAGGCACGCCCAGACCAAATATTCAAGGTGCCAAGATTATGTAATGTATGTTGTGCAACAAGCTCGGTGCGGTCTAATATGATTTCTTGAAACCGAATCCATCATCAGGGGATTGATATCGAAGGCAATTGATTCATTTGAACCAAGCATTAAAGATGAAATGGCCACAGTTCCAAGAGCGACATGATAAAGCTCGTCGCAAAAAGTCTTAACACAACTACCGTATTCTCCAGGCATTGCTTCTTCCGACTAGCATTTATTCCAACCGATCGCATATCGCGTAGTTATCTATCATTCCCACTTATATAAAGAATATAGTCAAAGAATGGATCAACTCTTGGATCATCCCAAAAGACGCATAGTTCTTTCGGAATGGTAGCCCAAAAGATGGCAAAAAGTAGTGGCGTTCAAAATTTGTACAATTAATATACAAAAAAATTTCTACTCTGAGTTAAAATAACTAGGAAATTAAAACAATTCAGGTTTATTAACAAATATAAAAGATTTCATCTTTTTCTTAGGTACCTAATTCAAACGATAATCACGCATTGATTATAAATTCCGTGTGGAAGTTTTCAAAATTGCACTTCAACCTCTGTTTGACTGATTTTTACTACATATTATATTTTATGGCTATTTTTTATTTTTTCACTGTCATAAGAAATGACTAATTCCCGGATAAAATGATCACTGTATACTATTTTCACATGAAATATAGTACTAAAACTAAGTATTGGCCTTCTCATGATTCATTATGTACACTAATAACTTATAGACCATCATTATAATTTATTCATTTTTCGTTTTTGGTTTGCGCTATTTACTAGTACGGTGCCTTTCTATTGCAGTTAAAAAATCAAATAAGAAATAATCGTTTCATGAGAAAATGCTGTCAAAAGTTAAATGAGAATTAAAATAATATTATATGTTCAAACTTTTTTTATCTAAGTATTCGACTCAGACTGGCGTATTTCTTTACCAGTTAATCATTGTTGATAGAGAAGACCTGGCTCATATTGCTTCTAATGATGATGAATGCTGAAATGTACTGAAGTTAAAAGCTGAAATTTACTAATCGACCAATATGCAATATATTAACGTCCTTAAAACTGTTAACACAATATCTAACATCGATTACTTATTCTTAGAAAGTCAATTAAATTTGGTGCCAAACCATCTTCTTATAATTTATTACAGGTGACGAGCTTCAAATGGCTGATACACAGAATAAGATTAAAAATTAAATTAGACATTAATAAAATCAAGAAAATACCGAACGCAATATTGACAATATAATTAATTTCATCATTTCACTGTGATATATTAAGACTAGTTTATAATTCGTCAAAGATTTTTTTTTTGATTATCGCAATTTGTCTGTTTATGAATTTATAGTAATATAGAACGCACAGTTAATCTGTTTGTAATTTAATTTTGAAGTGATAAGAAAATTTTTTCATCCTGCATGCTTTAGAGCAATAGAGCAATAAAGCTGGGGTTGGCTCGGCCAGTTTTGGCTCAGCCATTATTTACTACTGTTAGTTGCCAGACTAGAGTGACTAAACTTACCAAGTTGAGACTACTTGATCACCCAAATTCAATTCACTTGAACCAAATTTTTGAAAGACACTTCACAAAATATAATATTATCTGACAGAGTTTCTATTGAGTAAAATTATGCGAAGTGAATTAGTAAATCTTTAATTGTGACTGTTTCCAATTACGATTATCTCCCAAATGAGCTCTTTACTGTTTTAGCTCCTAACATTCTTCCATTCCCAAGATTCTTTACTTTCTTGTTTAAAATTATTACTCTAGTTTTATTATATTTGTCAAAGGGTTCTTAAAAAGAAAATCTACATATTAGATACTGGATTCGAAAAAAGAATATATTTATGCAAAAAAGTTCTAATAATTCTATTTACTAATGCGCAGTATCTTATTTATTGTGAATTGCAAATTCGTTAAAATTTAGGCGTATTAACAGGTGATTGCTTGTTTATACTTAACATTTTTACATTTGGACTAATTTCCATTGACCATTAGTAAAAACTATATATTTGAGAATATCGGTTAGTCAAAACTTTTTTATTTGACAGTTATTCTTTCACCATGTCCACTACCAGATTAAAAATTATAATTATAAAAATTAACCCCATAAGATATCTAATTACATAATAATTTTAAAGAAATATAAATCACATCTTGAGACTGGAACATGTGACAGATCTTAAAACTGTACTAGGCAATTTTGGAGGTAATCAAATTTACCTCACTCAGCCTGGACCATATCTCATGTGTCGGAGCCTCTAATTGACAATAAAAGAAATATTTAGTCCATTAAAATAATAATAATAAATAAGTAAATTTCGTAGTTAAAAAACTATTTAGCATACAAACCTAGATCATTTTTTTCGGTCGAATCTTAAATATTTACTACCGCATCGTCAGAAATTAATTGCTAAGTTGTTTCTTTTTAATTTATAATTTCTGTTTCACTAAAAGATGCAATGAATCTTCAATTAATTTAATAAATTTTGTTTACATTGAGTATATACGAGAATTTCAGTAATATCTTTTTGTACAAACAATATCCCGATGTTACTACCTTCGTACAGAACATTCTTAACTACAGTTGATAATAGAAATAGGTCTTACCCGAGGTTTAGTTTACCATTAGCTTAAAAGTTTTTTTTTCATGCTTGTATAATCTTTTGAAAATCAATATTTGAACTATTAACAATACAAGTAATGAAAAGGAAAATATATTTTAATTTTAAAGGAATATATATAACTCAACTGAAAATCTGCATGGCCAATGTTGGATTTAATATATATATTTGCAAAATTTTTAATTTACAAAATAAAGAAAATATAGATGCTTTGCATTATAGAAAAAATACAATGTACGACAATTTATATATTAATTAACTGAAAAATCGTATGTCTAATAAGACCATGACATAAAACTCAGACCACATTGTTATTAATGGCGAAGTTTAAAGAACAGCTCTTAAATATTGACTTCTTGAAGTCCAAAAAAATAACTTGTTATTCAATATATTATCGGATAATTTATATTTGCACAATTTGTTAACGTTGACAAAGCTTAATCTTTTATATCTTAAACTCTTCGTTCATTATTATCTCATCGAGCTGATAGTCACGTCCTATTGACTGGCTCTACTGCGGCCATGAGATAAAAGACGCCGAAAGCAGACGAAAATCTTTTCATCGTTGAAGCACAGATGCCTCATCCGTCGTGACGCGCTGTCAAGGACTGATGTCTCTCTCCAAGATGATTGGATAAAAAGATCTGTTTGCAAGCCAGGTAGGGAATGCATTGTGAGTTTTCAATCTTTGTTAATATTGCAATGTTATAAAGAAAATGTAAACTGTAGGAAATTGTATATTTTTAGAAGATGATAATGTGTAAGATAAGGGTATCAAAATAATTATAAAAGTAGTATCAGCTACAGTAATATCAATTGTTCCTGATATGGTGGTTAACGTATATCTTTCGAGATAAAGATTTGTAATTGCAACTATACGAAAGAAGTTTTAGACGTTTATTTGTACTATAACTTATTGACACCGGTCAACGAATATCTACCATTCACATAAATTTGTATATTTTGCATCGAATGCTATATTGAAGACAAAAGTGCTCTATTACATCATGGACTACAATAAATTCTGTACGAACATCAGTAAAAGAAGAAAACATGGCCTGATTAGAAGAATGGGTAAATAAATTAAAACGATTTAAATATCTAGTATAATTTTAGTTTTTTTTAACGTTCTATATTAAATAAACAAAGTCTAGTCGTTGAGAATTTATCGTAAAATTGCACAGAGATATTTTAAATATAATATCGATGACTATTGATGGTATATTTGTATGTAATATTATTCTTACTAGAAACTGCATGCAATGAAAGTTTAACTTACAGTTTCGTGAAATACGCTTATACTTAGTGTTGAAAGTAATATAATAATATGATATTAATTAAAAGTCGTAAATAATATAATTTCTATTACTAAAAATGCATCGTAAAATAATAGTATATCGTAATTTCTTTAAAGTTTCTAAAGATCGAATAAATAAATTGTATTTAGTTTTATAATTAATTTCTTAATTGTTGTTTTTCTCTCATAGGCTATTACCGTGTTAAAATATATTCTTGTTCTATTTAACATATTTAATTTTGCAACATAAAGAATTAAATCGCACAGTTCAATTGCGCGATAATATATCTAGAAATTGAAATATGAATTGACCTCTAGATTTATTCGAATTAAATCACACTGTACCGAAATACTTCTCACCTTATTGCCTATAGTGAAAAAAAAATTTTATTCGTATAGACTTTAATTATAAATATATTGTTGCAAGCTTGCAAATATAATTATATTATGTATAAACTTAAGACTCTTATTTGAATTTACTAATGTAATTGTGAATAAAAATACCATGATATTTTTATAAATGTCTAAATTGCGCCACTAATGGACGTCAATACACTGTCCAAAAGTATCACAAAAAAATCAATGGTATAAGAAATCAATTTTTGTTTATCTTACTCATATTTCTAATTTATTTTACTTATATAGCCGCAGCGCATTGTGCAAACCCAAACTCTACAAGTTTCGCCGCGGGCTTTCCGAACTCTGAGACTTTTCCTTTTCAAAGTATCTCCGTAAAATACAATAATGGAATTGATATAAATCTTCAAAATAACGAATTAATAGCAGCTGTGCAATACGGACCGACAGGAGGGTATAATATTTTAAGATTTACTTTTATCTGAATGCACATGACGATTACACTTATCTGTGTACATTATATGTATCAAAGCCATATCTATAATGCACGAGCATTTTTCTTTCAAAAGAATCTCATTTTGATAATTTAGATACTTTCACGTGCTACTGCAATTATATTTTCTACTTACAACATTTAAAAATCATATTCCTTTCACAATTTTATATTTTAAACCTTTATAGATATCTTCCTTTAGTAGAAAAATGGCGCCAGTTTCAGGAGAGATGGCATTCGCCCAAATATAACGAATGGGACGTTCATTTTTCCACGGGCGCAATGGAGGGATGTAGCAAAATATTTGAATTATTAGTGGAAGAGGGCGATCCAATTATGGCGCAATCGCCAACATACGGAGGTGTCCTCGGCGCAGTAAGTAAGCGTATTATACATTACGATAAAAATTGTTGAAGAGAATGATAAATGTTAATTAATATGTTCAGCTGATGCCAATGCAGCCGGATTTTATAGCAATTTGTACCGATGAGAATGGTGTATTGACCACTGACATTATCAATGCCTGCGAGGAAAGAATTCGAAATGCAAAGCCTTTACCTAAAGTAAGTACGTAGCTGTTACAGGAATGAATAATTTCAAGGAGCTATAAGCAATCCCGACTATTTTATTTCTATTCTAGACATATATAAAGCTACTACCTGCCATACCACTTTTCTGTTATTTCACTAGGTTAAGTAATATCAATAATTTTTATCAAACCAATAATGTGGTTAGACCCAATGTTTTTCCAATAATTCTAACTATAATACGGCATTTGTATTCGTCAAATTAAAGTTCGTAAAACTTTTTCATTTATGTTGAAATCAAGCAAACAATTCATTCTTCTGTAGAAAATCTCATTTGGTCGGGAATTTAAAAGACGTTATTTTCAATATAAAATCAATTTTTGAAAAGACTCAAAATCAGCTCTGGTTCGACATATCGAATTCATAAAGTTCTGCCATTGACAGACGTTATTTGTACTATGGAGGTGTAACAAAACTATACCTATGTTACACTATATGTACTGTATATATTATATTACTGTATATGTTATACTATACTGTTATATAACCTATCTTATATCTATCAAATTATGATGTCAAAAATGTGAACATTACATTCTGCGCTGTATCTTTTAATCCAGAATCTTCCAATCACCTATTTAAATCCAAATCTTTTTTGCAGTACAATAAAGATTTCTATCTTGACCATCTGATTTTGAAAATATAAAATTGATCAATTATTGCCAATTAAATTTGTATGCTTTATTACATAGACAGGCCGACGAAGCAGATCGGATAATTACGTATAATCTATTCTAGCGTATACGTAATTGGCATATATAACAATTTTGGAGATAACTGCACTTTTTAACTCTTTTTACGCAATATTTTCTTCTCTTTCACAATCATGGCTGAAAAGTAAATTTTTTCCATTTGAAAAATATATCCTAGACCTTGAAATCACTTTAAAGATAACTATCAAATTTCAAAAAAAGTTCATCATCAATGATCCTACAAGTTTTGTATAAAAAATTTTTTTGTTCAAATCTTATTTTCTAATTTGCTGATGTATCAATGATCCCGGCACACTTATAACACCCAGTATCTCATTTAGGTTTTGTATGTGAATCCGACTGGCGCAAATCCACTTGGACTAGTGTACTCGAACGAACGCAAAGAGGAAATTTATAAACTCGCCCAAAAATATGACTTTTTGATAATTGAAGACGATCCGTACTATTTCCTCCACTTCCTCGATGAGTATCCACGTTCTTTCCTTTCTATGGATGTCGATGGACGAGTACTACGCGTTGACTCTTTCAGTAAAATCATGGGCCCGGGATTACGATTGGGATCGATAACGTGTGCAGCACCACTGATGGATAAATTACACATACACATAACCAGTTCAACTATTCATCCTGCTTCTATATCTCAAGTAAGATCATATATACGATGGCAAGGTATACTATCCTTTTTTTTTAATTTAAGATCTATTATATCAAATATAATATATCAATGATTTCTGCGGAAAAGTGTAGTTTGCAGTAGAGTGATGAAATTTTTTATTAAATTTTTATTTTGTTTAAAAAAACGGTATTATTTGAATATTAATAATGACAAACGATTTTATTATGTTTATAACTTTTGGATGTATTAAAATTTTTTTATTTTTTATTTTTAATAATTTATTTAGCGAAGACACATGGGTGGCTCGAAGTCTATTTCGCAAGCGAGCATTTTTCGTGCTCTGCACTTTTGCTTACAATTCACTCGAGCTATGGGGCTGCTACCCATATAATGCTTAATGCTCGAAATCTGCTTTACAAGTGAGATTTCCCGCTATATATAACCGGCGGTCAAGCTGCCGGGCCGTTGTCCGCTTCAGTTTCTCAAATTTCATAGATTATTAAATAAACTTGTAACTTTTAATTAACTTTCAAATAAACGTCAGTCTTTCTACATTATTAAATAACCTTTTCATTTTAACCGAAATCGTTCTGTTACAATGAAATAAATGTTATATCGAAACTTGAACATTTCGATTTATTTATCATAAGTCGATATTTCCGTAAATTTTAAAGACCAAGCGTTGCATCGACGTTATAGTATTAGCATTTTACAAATATACAATCAATATGTACAAAGATTTTTAGAAACATTTTTATTCAATATGATTCCCCGCTCATCGTCGTGTATCAAAATAGACATGCACTCGCAACTTTCGCTAAATTCATTCGCAATTACAGTTGAAATAGTTTACAAGAAAGGCATTTAAATGTGAACATTACGTTTTAGTTTTGAATGGTAGTATTGAAAATAATAAAAAAATCCTTAACTTTTACCATCAAACCTATTTCAAAGTTTGCACTGCATGTAATCCATTTAATGCTCTTAAATATTTAATTAAATAATGTATTTTTAAATATAACTTGTAAACGCTAGTTAAACGGTCACCGAGCTAACTTTTCAAAAACTATTCATAAAATAACATTTAATATAAACATTAATGGCGTCTCTATCCCTCAGTTTTGTAATAAATGATTGCAAATACGTCGTTAATGGTATGAATTTACGTAAAAAAATCTCATATTTCTAAGACTTTTGTCATTATTTTTGAAAAATAATTTTGTCTACAATCTTTTATCAATAGAAACAATATAAAAAATTCAATTTGATATAAATATTAAAAAGAATAAACTGAAAAAAATTTGTTAATTTCATATAATCTATATGAATAATTTTGAGATTTACTAGTCTGCAGATACACTCAAATAACATTTAATTTCCATAGGTACTCGTCTACAAGTTTCTAGAATCCCTTACAGACGATGATATGATAGTATACTTTAAGAATATACAGAATTTCTACCAAAATAAACGTGATATTATGATCCAGGTCATCAATAAATATTTAACAGGTGAGTGGTATAGTTACCTTCTACTATACTCTTCTCGATCTCGAAATATGTTTAAAAAAGGTTGCATAATTGTTTAAATGAGTTTATATATGGAGATCGAATGACATTCGTTTGCGCTATTTCGGTATCTCGAGATGCTTAGTTTTTTTTTATTATTATGTCAAATATATATATAATCTTGAGCCAATAAGAACGGCGCCTCTCTTTAGTCTCTTAGTCAGCGTCCAGAGTGTCGTCTCCAACCACACTCGTACTTTTTCATTTTCGGTATCAATTAATGCGGACTTTTTAAAAAATCGTTTAATTATCGATTCGACTGAGTATTCCAAATAGATGCGATAATAATTCAAGATTTAATGAATTTTTTTCGTTTTCCAGGTATCGCCGAGTGTTACGTGCCAAAGGCGGGCATGTTCGTTTGGCTAAAAGTAACTGCACTGGGTGATGTCTACGATTTAGCAATGAAAGAGCTTATATCGCAGAATATTTTAGTTGTGCCCGGTCATGCTTTCTATCCGGATGAAACCAAGCCATGCCAATATTTAAGACTTTCTTATGGCCAGACAAATCTCGAAGAAGCAGACAAGGTTTTAGCTTTTTCCATATTTTCTTTTTGTTTTCTCTAGAGAAACTTGGTATAAATGACTATTATTGAAAGGAATTGAGAATAATTTTTTGTACAATTTTTTGAGCCTGGTAATTTACTAAAAAAATTAATACAAATTTCTTCGATTTACATGTCATGGAATGATATATGTTTCAAGTAATTACGAATCTTCAAAGCATCAACTTCCATACAATAGCAGAGTTCAACCTTTTTCAGGACAATAGAATTAAATTCCATTTAGTTTGAATTATACATTTGTCAGCGTATGCTGCCAGACACCACTGCTGGTCGCTTATGCCAAAGTCTTCTTCGAAGATAGCCCCACTACAGAAGATTGATTTCGACATACATCTTATAAATTTTCTTTCCAGAACTTGTACTCAGCAGGCAGGTCTCTCGATCTAATCTTCATTAAATGCAAAATCTTACTTAGAGTCGAGACTTTACTGCAGCATTTGAAACTTATCATTTTTGACCGAATAAGAAAAAACTATTTAGTAAAGATGCTTCGGGTTTTCATTTATTTTTCTGCCGTATAATTATAATAATATTTATATTTTTAAACGTTGGCAATACCATATGATCAAATTTGACCTGGACTGATGCATTTAAACTCCGCGCGTAAACTGAATCGGTAAAATGTTTTTTCCTATATTTTAGTACAACCTTGATGTCGGTGTGAAATGTGAGCGCCATAACTCCATTAGTGTATATTTGTCAGCCGTTTGTTTACGACGCAAAAAGTTTGTCTGGCGATATTGACTATGGAAAAAAAGTTGATCAACGAGTTTGCTTGAAATTTTGTGTTTCCAATGGAATTACGGCTATGGAATCGTTAAAAATGTTGTAGAAGTATTTTGGGGGGTCTACTTTACCGAGGAACGCAAGTATTTGAATGGTACAAAGCATTCAGTGAAGGTCGCGATGTCGTCGAAAACTTGACTCGTGCAAGTCGCCCATCCACCGAAAAGCAAGGTGATGCTCATCGTTTTTTTCGATTACCATGGGGTGATTCACCATGAATTCGTTTCGGGAGGTCAAACGGTCAATAAGAAGTACTACTCGGCCGTTTTAAAGCGTCTACGTGAAGCAATTCGTCGTAAACGACCGGATTTGTCAGCGGACAATTCATGGTTTTTTCACCACGATAATGCGCCGGCACATTCCAGCACGATTGTGTCGGATTTTTTGGCCAAACACGAAATGAAAGTCATTGCTCAGCCACCGTATTCGCCAGATTTGGCTCCCTGTGACTTCTTCCCCTTTCCGAAACTCAAAAAATCGCTTCGGGGAACGCACCACGAGTCCATAGTCAATATCGCCGGACAAACTTTTTGCGTCGTAAACAAACAGCTGACAAATACACACTAATGGAGATATGGCGCTCAAATTTCACACGTACATCAAGAAAGGTTGTACCGATATAGGAAAAAAATTTTTTTACCGATTCAGTTTACGCGCGGAGTTTAAATGCCTCAGTCCGGCTCAAATTTGATCATATGGTAATTCCCAGCTTAATCGCAAATATGAAAAATTCTCTTTTAGCCTTATATTAGTATTTGTCATAAAATTTGTAATTCAACTGACCTGAATTTCTTGATAAAAAAAAAGCTCCACGCATGCTCTTGAAAAAATTTTAAAATATCCGATTAACATAAATTATCAATGTTATGTGAAATAGACTTTGTCGATAAATAACTGAGAAAAAAAGGGATAATCGTATATTGAATTGCATCAACGGATGGGATGCGTAAAAATTGTTTTGGGTACATTGAACAATGCAGCGATAATAGCTGATTGATTTGCCCGTCATTTGCTCCTGTACAGAGGTTATCAAAAAAACAGCGAGCAAATTTAATTTTGATTTTCAATGAACCTGTAAGAAAATGTATTATATCATAGAAAAATATATTGTTACATTGATCGATTTAACGTAATCAGTAATTAAATTAATTACGTTAAGAATGACGAAAAAAAAACAAGTAGATTCTAATCTACAATCATTTGAAGAATCGTGAACAAGTCGCCGTTTTTATAGGCAATTGATTAGTCAGAATTGCATAATTGCCCATAATACTATTTTTATATTTCTGTCCATACTAAATGTTTATTATTTATCGTCTAGTAAATATATGAGAAATTAAATACAAATTAAAGTGCACAATAATTAGCAATAATTTCAAACAAAATATACCGATATTATCTTCTCATTTCAAATCATATTATCTTTACATTCGTTGAAATATTTTAAAGAAATTAATTCATTACTTTATTGATTTGTGAATCTTAAAATATAATCCTTGGTCCGTAAAAAAATTAACTAAATATCAACATATTATTTAGAAATGATGAAGTATAGTACAGCAAAAATTACTATAGTTCATCTTAATTTTATTGTACAAATTAGAAAAAATTATTAAACCAGAAAAAGAAAAGCAAATAAACTAACTATAAAAAGAAGAAAAATTTTAAAATATGCCGAAAGTCTAAAGAAAAAGTCTGTTTTATTTAAAGCAACTCTTTTCTTTTAATTATGATGAAAAAACAATACGCTAAATATGTGTAATTAATAAACACGCGATAAAATGAAACTGTAAATTATTTCATATCATGAATCAATATATAACATATATTTAATATTTATCTTTAGAATTATCGTTGCATAATTATCGATTAAATAAAAAATTCTGATCAACCATTGGTTTATTTTAAAATTATTGAAAATCGTTCGAATGTACACGCGCTCAAGCGGGTGATTTCCTACGAAACTACATAATACGTTTAAAATTAGCCTAAAATTAATAAACAATAAATAACAAACTATGCACTTTCAGACATTCGATTTTATACATTAAAACGTACTTACACAGGAGAACTTAAATACATGATATTTAAATACATGAGAATTTGCTTCAAATGTTATTCTTTCTGCGACTCCAGTGTCAAAAGTAGGCGTTTTCGTTTAAAAAGTTTCTCTAAGAGCAACTGCATATAGTGTATCAGATTTAATTAAAGAGATTTAGCGAAGTATTAATTTTCGATTAAAAGTACGATAATCTGGAAATGGGAGTGAATGATAGATCCCAACACTTTCCTGGGCTTCTTTTGAAAGTAATCAAATGTGTTTCACTTGATCTTAACCAAATTCGTTATCCAAATATTTTCATTTTCCCGAAAAACAAGAAGAAATAATTTTTCATAGCAGCTAATTTTCTGATCTTCCCTTATAATTACATTCTAATGTAATAATTATATAAGTATATTCTTCTTGGACAAAGAAATACTATAATGAAAATAATCGAATTTTCCAATGCAAAGAAGCAAAGTAAGAATAAATTTTTAAAACTATAATGTAGCTTCAAATATCTGTCATATTCTCTCTTAAATTTCATAATTCGAACGATTTGTAATTGGTTTTTTTTTGTATTTCAAAAATATGTTTCAGGCATTTTCAAAAATAGCAGAAGTGATTAAGAGCAAGATGGAGAAACCCTGAAATTAATGTAATTTTTATAATAATAATCAAAATCGTATAGACATGTATTTTAACAATATAATGTTCTCCATCCAATGGCTGAACGAATTTCGGAAAAAAACGTATTTACAAGGTATGCATTTATATGTTTCAGTTCTATTATCAGATGAATGGAACAGCAATAAATTGTGTTTTAATTTGTTATAAGTATTACTATTAATTTAGTATGAGTTTTATTTCCCGTCACCCCAAGGCATTTTTCAAACGGCGTTTAATGGATTTCCCCGTTGCAAAAGCGGCGATTTTAGTTCATTAACAATATCAAACAAATAAATTAGTAATTGTACAATTCAGTTAAAAATGCACATAATTTTGAAACTCCATGAATCGTTTCAGTCGGCTTAAATACAAAAATTTATTCGTGAAGATTGGAAAAACAATTGTTAAAAAGTAGCTTATCCAATACTCTCATATGCAAAAGCAATTAATTGACTAATAATACGCATTCTTCTTTTTGTATTTCCATTGATTTCTATAGTAAAATCATGGTGCATAAAGCAAGATAATGAAAGAAAAAACTAAGAAAACGAACAAAAGACAGCATTTATGAAGCATTCTACTATTTACAAAAATGGATATAACTGTAAAAGAGAGAAAGAGAGAGAGAGAGAGAGAGAGAGAGAGAGAGAGAGAGAGTGAGAAATAGTATATAAAAAAATTATATTTACAATCTTGAATGTCAATCGTCCTTCTAATCATTTTCAGTGTGGTAGAGAAAAAAGTAAGCCAAGATTCGTGACAGTCGAAATTTATTTTAAATCTTTATAAATGAAAAAAAGAGCGAAAAGCGTATTTGCACGAAAACCTTATAATCAACGTTTCAAGAGCAATAATTATTGAGCAGGGAAAACTCGTGAGAGCCAATCGACGATTTAAAATACAGACAAAGCCTGCGGCTTTTTTTTTCGTTTATTGCTTCACTTGATAAAACGAGTAACTCTGTAAAATAATACACGATAAAAACATGTACTGAAATACCGCTTTTAATCGAATGCTTAAATTATTTTGTTGTTTAACAGCATTTATGCTCATTATTCAAGAAATTGTTATAAAGTACAAAAAAAATTTTATAAACAAAAAAGAGCTAGTTAGTTAAGAGTTCATTATAATTAAAACAAATTATAAAATTTATAAAATTATAAGTTATAGTATATTAACAATTAGTTATAAAAATTATTTATATTTATTAACATTGGTTATAAAAATGTTAAATATCTTTCAATGGCAATGAAACGATAAAAAATTGTTATTTGGTTGACAAGTATTTTTTGTAATTTTGAAAAATTAATTATTCCTCTGTCAGGTTTATAGTTTTCTTCTTATTATGAAATATTTCTAATTTTTATTATTAATATATATTTTTAAAAATAAACGAAATTTTATTCATATTATTCTATACGTTACATTTATCGATTACGAGGACAAAATAATATATTGCTTTTCGCAGTAAAATATACTTTAGCTAATTTAATAAAAACTTGATTATTTCTGATTAATATCGTACGTAATCACAACTATTTACAGAAGTTTTTATAATATTATTAAAGAACATGTGTAAATGGAAAGAAAACATTTTTTTGCATCATTTATCCATTCCTAGCGATAAGTAGTAAATGAGATAAATTCCGTCTTTCGTGTTTGATAAATGGTTTTCAGCGCCCAAGTCGTTTTCAACTCATCATCACCAATATACACAGTTTCTATAAAATATTTTAAACTTCTGGTATTTCAACGGATGCTGTATTGAAGAAGATATATATGTACTTCATCATGGACTATAATAAGTTCATAACGAAAATCAGCACAAGAAGAAAGCCGGATATTCTTAGAGAAATTGGTAAATAGATGCAAAATTATAGTCAATGACAATTTATTCACACACACGTGCACACACGCATACACACACATATAAATTTAAGACGATTTATAGACATTTTTTATATTTCGAAACCTGTATTCTCTAAAATATCAGAGTTAAATATATTAACTGTTACATTTTTATATTTTCACAACTGTTACATTTTTATATTATCAATAATAATAAACATTTACAGAATTATAAACTTTTTCTTTAAAAAATCATATGGTAAGATATGATTTTGGACAATATTTTTTTAAATATAGAAAAACTACCAGAATTTTAATTAAAAATTAATTAATCGTTTAAAGAAACATATTTTAAATGCAATAAAAGAGACTGAAATGTATCATATATTCTATTTTTAAGTTAGTACTCGCATGTAAATTCATAAAAAAAATTTTATTCAAATAAAAATTTCCAAAAAGTCTTTTAAAAACAGGTAACTATAACATTCAACTTCTTGTAAAATAAAATTATTATTTCCAAAATAATAATTAAAGCTAGTTTTCGTAAGCTATGAAGTTTATGTTTGGTGGTATTTCGTAGATATTTGTATTTTTTAAAATTACGCATAAAACCATTAAATATTATATTTTTAACAAAAAATATATATGTTTATTTTACATGGTTACTTTTTTCATTATACTAGCGAAAAACTTTATAGCTTTATATCTCGTTTTGTTTGCTAATCCGACAATTTTAAGTGTATTAACTTTAATATTATTTTACATGAACGACGTGGCTTCCCTATAATGTAGTGTTCAAAATGAAAACCATACCGATTTTTATTTATCAAAATTCAAAATATAACAGTATTTAATTGTGCTAAAATCACGCGAATTTCATAATGAAAATTTTAGCCTGATTTTTCGGCTCTCTCTGTTTAAAATATCGTTCAGGACTAATGCGCATATTAAGTTAAATATTTACCTCGTCGTACTTAACTCTCTCAATTGGCTCCAGCGCAAACTGTACGACGAGCACATTACGAGATAAATAATCAATTTGCACGCCAGTAGTGAGGAAATATATTATTTAAATCGACACTTGTAAATTTTCTTCAGAAACTACGATTTAATTGCGTACAATTGATTTAACAGTACCTATTTACCCCATTCTAACCTATAACTCGGAACTTCGTCGTTTGACTCCGGTTCTCATAAGAAAAGTTATTGTCCTGACCCAATGCCAAAAGGCTTCTTTACGAGCCTCGTTATAAATCTTTCATTTCATAAATAAAGTATTTCTCTATACCATACTAATTCTTTAAATGCTTGTTATTGTCAAAAATATTTGACATTCGCGCGTTAGAAGCACATCCTACAAAACACATACACATATGTATACATACAAAAAAGTGCCAAAAAAATCAACCAATTGTACTGATTATACTGCTGTAGTGACCGAGGTCCTGCAGCTCTATATTGATTGAAAATAGAGTCAATTGCAACTGAAAAATTAACATTTATTATTTTGCTCATACTTATAATTTCATTTATAGCCGCAACGCTTTCGGCGAGGCCAAACGCTGTATGTCTTTTTGCCGGCTTTCCAAATCCTGAGACTTTTCCATTTGAAACTATCTCCATAAAGTACAAGAATGGAATTGATATAAATCTTCAAAATAAAGATTTAGTTTCAGCCCTCCAATATGGTCCATCGGAAGGGTATGGCGATTGTAATTTAATTTTACGAAATCTGGAATTTTTAGCAATGAAACTTTTCTGCTTTAGTCTATAAAAAAGTTCATTATATTGATTAAATCATTTTCAGAAATGCTCTAAAATACTTTTTCTTAAAAAATTTCAAAAAGATTGAAAATTTTGAATGTATAAATCACCTATATTTTGAGACAAAGCTTGAGTAACTTCAAGTCGTCGTCAGATTCAAATATAAAAGAGATGCAGATTAGTAACATACTCTGGGTTAAACAAATTATTGATTAAAAAGCACCATCTAAAATGATTGTTAAAAAGATATACGTACAAATCAAAATTTTATTCTTATGCCTAGAGATACATTAAGTTTGTATCTAATGTCTTGTCTAAATGTCTTATCTGTATCCAATGTCTTTATAGATATCCTCCTTTGGTAAAAAAATGGCGGGAATTTCAGGAGCAATGGCATTCGCCCAAGTATAACGATTGGAAGGTTCAATTCTCATCGGGTTCGATAGAGGGCTGTAGCAAAATATTTCAATTATTGGTAGAAGAAGGCGACCCTGTTATGATACAATCGCCGATTTACACCGGTATCTTGAGCACGGTAAACAACCACATCATACTTTATAAATAAGATTATTGAATAAAATGGTCAAATTTAATTATGTCCCAGCTAATGCCGTTACAACCAGACGTTATATCAATAGAAACCGATGACGATGGAGCATTAACCACTGACATTATAAATGCCTGTGAAGAAGCAATACAGAATGGAAAGCCTTTACCTAAGGTACAATTATTAACGTAACTATCGGAATAAGAGTAATTTGAACCTGTAATTTAATTCAATATTATATTGAGCTTTTGTTTAGATAAAGCCTGAATTGTAAATTTGACTAAAGTACGAGAAACACATTTTTTATTGAATAACTTACGGCGTTGTTGACAAAAATAAAAAATTGCTAGAAAAGAATCATAATAAATTTATTTTTCTAATTATTAAAGCTCAGCTGTGAATAACTACCAGAAACATAATTTGATTTTCGTTTTGTGATGAAAAGCATATTTGTTGCAAAAAAAAAACTGATTCCTATCGTTGGAAAGAAAGTATTATATATTCAATAGTTTCCTTAAATTTATATCGAATTTTTTTACAATCTAAATATGCAATTGAATATCGAACTCGAAAAAAAATCCAAAAACCTGATGAAGGATCAATTTAGCTCGTCTCTTTATTATATTTTTTTTCCTATAATTTTGATGAATATACTATATTATTGTTTACTTTATTCAATATCATATAGGTTTTGTATGTAAACCCGACTGGCGCAAATCCACTTGGACTGGTGTACTCGAACGAACGCAAAGAGGAAATCTATAAACTCGCTCAGAAGTATGACTTTTTGATAATTGAAGACGATCCGTACTATTTCCTCCACTTTCTCGATGAGTATCCGCGTTCCTTCCTTTCAATGGACGTCGATGGACGCGTACTGCGATTAGATTCCTTCAGTAAGATTATGAGCGCGGGATTGAGAATGGGATCTATAACAGGTCCAGCCCCATTGCTTAATAAATTACATATTCACATAGCCAGTTCAACGATTCATCCTTCTTCTTTATCACAAGTAAGACAGAGAAATATTTTAAATGTTTTATGCGTTTATAAAGAATATTATAGACTTTAGGTTCCTTTTATTTTAAAATTCATTATCCAAAATTTTAACATAATTGTTTGGAATTTCTTTTTAAAACTAACATCTTGTGGCTTCATGGACTTTCACATCTATTGCAGTACATAAGAATTATGTTTAATTTATCTTTAAATATAAATGTGCAGGTCATAGCAGAATTATAAGCTTATTTATTTAATTTTTACTTTTTTAAAAAATTATTGTGAATATTAATAATAATTCAAATTTCCAATTTTTTTTATATCATGAAGATATCTGCAAACATTTGAAGTATATTAATTTACGTAAAGGCTTACTTAAGTTTTTACTTATTTTATGCTTAAAATATTATTTCAGATAATTGATTATTATTACTATCGAAAATTATTATTATGTAGAATAAATAAAAAAAGTTTAATTTCATTAGGTAATCATATTCAAGTTCTTAGACTCTCTCACAGATGATGGCATGAAATCGTACTTTAAGAATATTCAAAATTTCTATCAGAATAAACGTGATATTATGCTCAAGGCGATCAATAAATATTTAACAGGTGAGTTTTTTTATACAACGTCTTGATTATAGTAAGAAATAATTTAAAATAGTTCAATTTATTTATTAAATAATAAATTTAACAAATTAACACATTATCTTTGCATTTCCTTATAAATAAATTGATTTGTTTTTAAAAATTTGCTTAATAACTTAGTTGACAATGTCCTAACGTCGGAATAAATATGAATTATAATTATGAAAAATATGTATTTATGAGTTATGTATTTACAGAAAATGAAATGAAAGTGTAATCTGGGCACGTTGAAAACAGGATACCAATTATTTGGTTTTTGTTTCCAACGACCCATTATGTAATGTTATTAAAGTACTATCACACTGACATTTTTCGAATTATAAAGAAAAATTCATCTTGTAATTCTTTCTTCGCCCAGAAAGCTTTAAAAAAAAACCAGCGTTTTCAAGTTTGAACATTATCGCTATTGTATTTCTGATATTACATGTATTATCAAATTAAAATTTGCATTTATCCCTTTTTATCGTCTCACTGGTGTCATAATATTATAAAAGAAAAGCTATACATTCCCATAAATTTTTATCATTTTCCAGGAATTGCCGAGTGGTCTGTCCCAAAAGGTGGTATGTTCATATGGGTGAAAATAAAAGTATTGGACGATGTCTACGATTTAGCGATGAATGCGCTTGCATCCCAAAATATTTTAGTCGTGCCCGGTCATCCGTTCTATCCGGATAGAACTAAGCCATGCCAATATTTAAGACTATCTTATAGTCAAACGCATTTTGAAGAGGTAAACCAGGTTAGTGATTTTTTTTTTCATATATTTAAAAAAAAATATATCTTGACCAAAATTACCATTAGTCTTTAGAACTCATAACTTTATATTCACACGAACACATATTAAAATTCTATTAGCTTTTCATCATTGAATAGCATAATAACTTAGAAATGTACAACTTCACATTTTTTGGCTACAAAATGAGCATTAATTGAAAAATTAATTGAAAAATAAAACTAGAATTTAACTATCATCTTTTATTAAAAAAACTTCAATAAAACGATAATCCTATTATAATTCTACTTATAAGTTACAATATTTAGTAGCATTATTCAATGGTGTTTAGAAACCCAGCTCTTATGCCTCAGCATGTATAAGATAGCTACGATAATCAAATTAGTGACAATAATAATGGAAACCTCTAAAAACTGGAGCAAAACTGCGTATATAATAAATTTAAGCCGTCAATTATAGTTTTTGATTGCCTCTAAATGGTAATATTAACAAGGATCTGGAGGCTATCAGTAATACGAATTGACATTTCAATATCGAAAATATGACATGAAAATATATTATTATTTAAATGTAGAATATATTTGAAATTAGTGATTATAATTCATCTAATATGACAAGATGTTCATCGTTTCATGTAATTTTTTTGTTCGCTTCCCAAGCAAAGAAATCTTATTGATTGTGTATATTTGGTAAACTCTGAAAAATAGCTGTCAAAAATACCATGAAAATAATAATAATTTTTCGTTTGGTCAAGCTAAATTTTTTAAACTAAAGTATAATTGTAATGTTTGGTCAAGTTTTTTTTTCTATTAATTTTAATTATTTTTGTTGTATTAAAGAAAATGTTCTGTTTCAGGTACTTTCAAAAATATCAGATATTATTAGGAACAAAACGAAGCAAAAATGAGGCTAATAAACATTTCAATTTTGTTACAATTATATATGTGTGTACATAAATTATTAAAATTTATCTGCAATTCTTTTTACCATTGGTAAACAAATTTTATTCAAAGACTAAGAAAATGAAAAGAATGTTGATTATTATCGATGATTAGGTTATAAATCTAATAAGTATGAATTTTGAATATTGTTCGTGCTATCGATCGAATTAAACAGTAACTATATTTATTTGAATTTTTTATAAGTTATATTATTAGTATGTATTATCGCACAAAATTCAGGATCATGGAATGCTTTGAATATACAATTGTATTTAAAAAAATGAAAATAAAGTGTTATAGAGGAAAACTTATGAAATTATAATAAAATGCTTAAATAATGAAAGTGAGATTTTGGAGAATAATTAAAGTAGTCATTTGACACATATTTTGGACTACTTTGTATTTGAGTTCAATTTTTTCAAGCATTCTTATTTAGTAACTAAATATAAAATTATGCTCAATACATGCAAACATTATTACCCGTATTGATAAAAGATTGATATATTAGTCCGATTACTTTCATAAGTACAAGATAAACTAATAAGCAATGTCATTGTGTGTAACGACAAAATGTTATGATCGCTTGCAATAATACAAATAACAACAGTTTAACTATTAGTTCAAGGTAAGTATAGCTATTATTAGAGTACTTATATTGTCAATCAGGTGAATTATACCGTATCGCTCAATAAAAGCCAGAACTTTCAAACGACACGTATAAAAATTTTAAGGGAACAAGACGAACGTTTGGTTCAAAAGCTACAGTATATACTCGAATGAAAAAAACTGCCGATTTAATGAAAGCGACTCTTTCTGAAGGGGCCTCTTTGAAGGGGCCAAATACTGATCAAATAAAGCGGTAACTTGATCAGTACTATTCGGGCTCTTTGTCATCGACAACAATGATTAAATCACCTCGATTAGCGCCTTCGCTACCTTCTTATTAATTGTATGATACTACGATCGTGTTTCGGTGGGCCGTAGCTATATGAAAGGTTATGATGAATATTAAAATAGGCGCAATTTTGTTTTATTGAAATCTGGAATGAATGTATATGAAGACGTAAGTCGCAAGTTATAGAATATTTTAAAAAGTCACCATCAGAGTACGCCTCTAATTCGAGATACAATTTTCATTTGACCACACTATTAAAATTGTATGTCATATTAACAGCATGAAAGTTTTACGATCTCATTTAGGCCTTTCTTTCGTATGTTCAATGGATTTTGTCAATGGGCAGAATTACCTTCGTTAAGTGCATAGCTCGCATATCGACTTTCAATTACGTTATTCTTGAGCAAATTACGAAGATTAATCGAATTTCCATTACAATTGATTGTACTCATTGTATAATTATTATTGCCTTTAATAAGTCTGTTTTCATTTTCATAGGTCAATGTAAAATATCATCTTATATTATGTATTAATCTTGACTTGTAAATAAGAATTTTTAAAAATGAATTTAATAATAAAAATTAATTTCAACAGTATTTTCTTTCTTTAAAATCGCACCTTTATCAAAAAAAGACTATTGCTTAAATTTCCAAAAATTACTATAACCCTGTCGGATCAACTGGGGTTCAAATGCTGCTAAATAATTGTTTTTAACACTTTTTAACAAAATATAATCCTTCCATCGTAAGATTTCGTATCACGCTTTAAGCCGAGATGGCTGACTAATTTTTATAAGTTGATTAAACCGTGGAACTGAATTCTTGTTATTAGAAATATTTACCTGAGCTATGGAACATGTTATTATAAAATATCTGAAAAAAGTGTGTTTCGCTTCAGATTTCATTATCAAAGCGTATATTTTCAATTTGCCTATAGGAACATCGACTTTTGATTTAGTTATCTTAATCGCACGAGCGTTTGATTTTATATTTTTGTAATTATAAGATTGATGTTAAAAGGTGCAAACTCAAAGATGGCTACAACACAAAGACCCGAGTATCTGTGAGATGTATTCAAATATCTAACTAAATCACATTCCTGTTATAGGCTAATTGCCTCCTAAATTTGGTCTAGAAATTGACATATTTAAAACATTCAAGAGTTTTTTCATAATGCCTATACCATGTACAGTCGGAGTAACATAAATTTCTTTGGAAATCAACTCATATTTTGGTGTTATCAAACACCTCACTTGTAGTCGTCATATTTTTAATCTATATTACATAATTGAGTTATTTTTATTTCACTTGGATTAGTGTAATCATTGAAATGTTTATATAAAATTTGAATAAAGGAATAATTTTAAAATATTAAACTATAAATTGTAATTATAATTTTAATTACGTTCTACTTTTTTTATTATTTGGTTTACAAATATTGAATATTTTTTTAACATATTTTTACCGATAACTCTGCTTTTTTAAATCTCAGTGACGTGAGTTCTTT
Organism: Sycobia sp. Sy_11; assembly: GCA_018907035.1. Lineage (NCBI taxonomy): Eukaryota > Metazoa > Arthropoda > Insecta > Hymenoptera > Epichrysomallidae > Sycobia > Sycobia sp. Sy_11. The sequence goes on from JACCIC010000140.1 coordinate 1,268,111, forward strand.
TTATTAAATGAAAAAGTTTGCAAAATTCATAAATATCATTTATTTGTTCTTAAATACAAGAGTAAAAATTAATAACTCATTATAATATACCACAACGATTCTTATCTATATAATGTAACTATTAGATGTTACTTTCATTTTATTCGTTATTATAATGTATTGCGATTTGATATTTGACGTTTGCATTTATGGGGTTTACGAGTACACTGAAACATGAAAATTCTCACGATCAATGAGTGCACAGTTTTACTGATAAGTTAAGATAAGATTAAGAATATCCGAAAAATTTTTATCTAGTCTTGATAGTAAGAAGTAGACCTCGAGATTAAATTCTACTTTCACCGTGCGATGTCTCGCGCGTCCAGATCATAAACTTAACGCCGCCGACGCGCAAAGCTGTCCCGTTTGACATTTGAAATACCCGGTATGCTGTATTGAAGAATTTATCGATCAACCGCATCATGGACTATACGAAATTCTTTACGGAAATTAGCAAGAGAAGAAAGGCGGGTCTCCTAAGAGAAATTGGTAAATAAAATAAAAATTATACAACGATGGCTTTTAATAATAGCTTTAAGATACGAAAATTCTCTTATTATCTAGAAATAATTTATGTTACGTTCGCATATGCACGATAGTTTCAAATTATATATACATTAAGATACTAAAATCTATATCTATATAAGTAGAATCTTTTTTAATAATCTTGTGCATTTAGAAAATAAGAAACAGAAAATAATGTTAAATTTTTTTATAATCATCTAAATTAAATTTTTAGTTTGATTAATTTTTGTTAAATTTATATTAAACTAAAAAATTAAGTTTGATATTCTGCATAATAATTGGAGATTGTAAATACCAGTATATTTGACGAAAATTCAAGTTATCTATAATTTCATAACTATAAGCTTATATTACTCTGCATTTACTCACTATGGAAGAAATGTCAAATTTCTGCTATAATACTAAGTTAAACCAAGATTTTTAATGTAATTCGTTGAGGCATTTCATATTTCATCTTCAAACAGTAAGTGTAATAAATTTTAGACACTATAGATATTCTGCAACGATGCTATAGACGATTTATAAACGGAATCACGCTAACATATAGCCTCTTATTTCTTAAGGAGTAAAATTATAGAAACAAATCATGCCCCAGCATCTGTCATGGAGCGCGTTTCAATAATCTTTTATTACATTCATACATTTCTGTTTTACTTTATTCACAGCCGCGACTCTTTCCAAAAAGCCCAAAGCCATAAGTCTCGCCGGTGGCTATCCAAACACTGAGACGTTTCCATTCAGAAAAATCTCTGTAGAGTACAATAATGGAATTGAGACGACTCTACAAAATAAAGATTTAGCGTCAGCTCTTCAATACGGACCAACTGAAGGGTAGGGGCATTGAGATCTCGTTTTATGATATCTAAAGTATAAATTTATTTAAGGAGTTAAGCATTCCTGTGCATTATATAAAAGTTTTAACTATTTAAATATATTTAAATCTAAAATTGTACGTTATTTATTCATTCAAATTATAAAATGCTGACCTATTCGGTATCAAATGACCTAAAATTTATAATATAAAATATATGCTTATTTTTATTGACATTACTGACAAATATACATCTTTAACGCAGAATTCAATTGTACAGGACGTTATTTTAAAAATAGCATTATCTTAATAAAGAAAAATTTTCAATTTGATTTGTGAAATTAGCCAAGTGTGCTATTACTTTTTCAATCTTAGCGTTATTAATATTTTAATACGTTTCGTTGAGTGAATATTTATTATATAGTAGTATTTATTAATTTACTAGTTGCCGTTATAAAATGAACGTGTAAGAATTAGTACAATCGTAAGTTCTGCCGAATCATTTCAAACTATATCTATTCCGAATTTATCTATGATTTAGTTAAATATATCTGATATAAATAATCTGTCAGTTTTTTCCGTCAAGTTGAAGCTCCGATAACTCTTATATTTATGTTTTAACGATGTTGAAAATTCATATGCCAGTATTTTCAAAGGCTGCTCTTTCTGAATTTTACGATTCAAATAAAAACATTATATTATGATAAAATTTGTAATTAACTTTATTGCATAATACAACTTAATTGAGTAAGTTGTATGCTTAGTATATTTTCTTTTCGTCATTGAATAAGAAAACGAATAATACGTCGTGGCAATCTGGGTTAAACAAATTACTGATTAAAAAGCACCATCTAGAAGGATTGTTAAAAAGATATACGTACAAATCAAAATTGTATTGTTATGCCTAGAGATACATTAAGTTTGTATCTAATGTCTTGTCTAAATGTCTTATTTTTATCTAATGTCTTTATAGATATCCTCCTTTGGTAAAAAAATGGCGGGAATTTCAGGAGCATTGGCATTCGCCCAAGTATAACGATTGGAAGGTTCAATTCTCGTCGGGTTCGATAGAGGGCTGTAGCAAAATATTTCAATTGTTCATTGAAGAGGGCGAGCCGGTTATGATACAAACGCCCACCTACACTGGCATTTTGAGCGCGGTAAGCGAAACAATTCATTCGGCTGTAATATGATTTACTGAGGGGAGCGATAAATACAAATAATGTTTAGCTAATGCCATTGCAACCGGATTTCGTAGCAATCGGTACCGACGACGACGGGGCATTGATCTCCGATATTGCGGAAGCTTGTGAGGAAAGAATACGGAATGGGAAGCCCTTACCCAAGGTAGGCTAACATAATTACAATTAGTATAAAAATAGTAGTCTAAATAAATTAATTAATTCAATAACTATTATTTATCAGATTAAATTTAGATATATTTGTTTCAATGAAATTCAATTAATTTAGTTAAATTAATTAAATGCTTGTTCAGAACAGGCTTATTCATGATTTTTATTAAATAAAAATGAGATCGCATATGTTTATAAAAAAGTTTATACATAAAAATTCGAAGCCTTTCTATTGGAAATAAAAAATTAGAGGATAATTTCAACTTTTTTATAATTTTATATTTAAATAATAACAATTAATATTCTTACATTTCTAAGTTCATAGTTAATGATTAAAAGAGTCAAAAATAAAAATATAAATTTGTAATAAGAATTAAATTAAAATGAACAACCTTTATTGATTAATTGAAATAAATTGAATTTGATATAAGTATAAATTATTACAATTCTTCATAGGGAAAAAATTGCTATAAACAGAAACAAAGTAAAATTATAATACATTTCTGTTAAATCGATTTTTAAAAATACGCATGAACAGTTCTGATAACTTGTGATGCTTTGGTTTACTTTTGTGTTGCATCGACTTCTTTATACTAATTTATACAATATAATTTAGATTTTGTACGTAAATCCAACTGGCACGAATCCAGTTGGACTGGTATACTCGAACGAACGCAAAGAAGAAATCTATAAACTCGCTCAGAAGTATGACTTTTTGATAATTGAAGACGATCCGTACTATTTCCTCCACTTCCTCGATGAGTATCCGCGTTCCTTCCTTTCAATGGACGTCGATGGACGCGTACTGCGATTAGATTCCTTCAGTAAGATTATGAGCGCGGGGTTGAGACTGGGGTCCATAACAGGTGCAACCACACTGATGAATAATCTAAATCTTCACATAGCCAGTTCAACGATTCATCCTTCTTCTTTATCACAAGTAAGATTGAGAAAGATCTAAAATAATGACTAAAATTATATATATATATACATAAAGTTTGTCTTAAAAAAAGTTGACGTGATTTATCAAAGTAATGAGCTAGAATTTGTTAAGTTTTATTATTATTATATTATTTATGTATTATTATACGGTCGAGATAATCCTCTGACTAACTTCCGTCACCGGCTTATAAGTTTGCGTAAAGTGTTTTCGAAACGTTTAAGTTAATTGTTAACAGTAATAATAACATTTTACTAATCTCATAAACTTAAGCTAAAAATTTTATAATTCTTAGACCTTTGTGCGTAAATTAAAAAAAGTTTTTATACTTTCTTTTGCGGTCTTAATTTCTTTCTGATAATTATCTTTTACTAACATTGTTTAATCTAAAACTCAAATTTAATAAATATGTCCAGGAGATATAATCAATTTATTGTTGTTATAAATATATTAATAGATCATTTTACAATAACGATAGTGCATACCAAATTTATTTATAATATTGTAGTAGTATGATTATGTTTATTTTTGCTTATATAAAAATTAAGTTAATTAACCTATCAAATCTAAAAACTGGCATTTTTAGTAAATGAGAAATATTTTAGATTAACATTTTGCCGAATGAATCAAGAATCTTTTACTTTAATAGGTACTTGTCCACAAATTTTTAGAATCCCAAAGTAATGATGACATAAGAGTGAATTTCGAGAATATACAGAATTTCTATCAAAATAAACGTGATATCATGCTCAAGGCCATCAACAAATATTTAACAGGTAAACTATATAGTTATGCGACATTAATGAATGCAACAAATGATGCAGCAACATGTATAACTTTAGTTAACATTTTAAAATTTATTTCAAGTCAAAATATGATTATTATAACGTTGTATATGAGTAGGTTACATGTCGAATAAGTATTAGACAGAAAGGAATTTCAACTGATCTTAATCAGTTTTGACCAAAATATATATGCAATATATTGAATTACAATTCGTTATCAACGTGTTTATAAAAGTTCAATAAATGTAAACATAAACTTTTATATTTAACACGTTTTCATCATTTTACAGGTATTGCCGAATGGTCTGTACCAAAGGCGGGAATGTTCGTTTGGATAAAAATAACAGTATTGGACGATGTTTATGATTTAGCAATGAATGAGCTTGCATCTCAGAATATTTTGGTTGTACCAGGGCATGCTTTCTATCCTGAGGGAACCAAAGCATGCCAATATTTAAGACTGTCTTACAGTCAAGCAAATTCTGATCAGATAGATAAGGTTCGTATGTTTTAAGAAAGTTTTTTTTTTTGATATTTGTAAAAAAGAAACGACCAAAACTTTCATTATTGAAAAGAGTTCTGAATAGTTTTTATATGATCTCAGCGTTGAAGCATCGTAATTGGATAATAAAATCAATATAATCATTTTCAGTTTACATATTCGTGTACCCATCAAAATTAAATATATTTTTCATAAGGTCGGAAATTAGCTTGATGTTTATCGTTCTGTAATAATTATCAATTCATTTTATTGAAATCGTATAATTTTTGGAATAAACAATTTTAAACTTAAGTGTTATTAAAAGCAGTATAAGAACAAAGAATTTTACCTTTTGTATTTAATTTTTTATGCTACGGCATAAATTACTTTAAACGAAGTTTATGTTCGCACACGAGTAGGATTATAAAGTACATTGGAACAGCGTATTTAATTAAGTGGAAATAAACCATAAAGCTGAAGTACTCCATTTGAGAAACAATTAAAAAGAATGAATGAACTATTTTACATCTGTATTATATTATTTTACAAATGCTACAATAAAAATCATAATAATTTTTAGTTTAATCAAGTTTGATTTTCAAACTTGAAATCCAGTTTGATTCTTTTGGTCGGCTTCTTCTATAATTTGAATTATTACTTTTGATTCAAGAGAATGTTATACTTCACAGGCACTTTCAAAAATATCAGAGGTTATCAAGAAGAAAGCGACGAAACATGGAGATTAGTAACTTTTTCAGTAAAATTCAAATTGTATATATATATATTTTTATAAAAGAATAATTGATATTTATTTGTAATTATTGTTACTATTTCTGTAATTTGTATTTTTTACTAAATGATTGAACAATATTAAAAAATGAGATATTGGGGAGCAAAAAATAGTACTATTATCCATTGAATTAAAAATAATGAACTCTTTTAATATATTTTATTAATACTATTATAATAAGTCTAATGATTATTGCGAGAAAACTAGATAAATATGGCGACATTGAATATTTCGGAACGTGTAAATATAATTTACAGCTCACGACTTTAGTTTAGAGCAATAAGGATACGTTTCAAAGAGTTCAGACTCTAATCACATAATGCCTAAAATATGTTTGTCATAAGCTTGCGAAACAGTTTATTCAGCATTTTGTGTGTTACAGTAAAATTTTTTAACGCTGAGTAAATAAAACCAATATCAATGAATATATAGCACGGTCGTTCGAAAGCTGTAGTACCCATACCCATTATTTCATATTAGGGTTTTTAAAACTAGTGCTTTTTTCTTTAACATGTGTGTAATAAATATTAGTTAATAATACTAAGTATATACTCTGAAGTTAAAATATAAATTACAAATAACAGCAAAAGAATAATCCGATAAATAAGAAAGAACTTTGATTTATGTGAGTTTGTTTTATTATTTATTATTGAAAAAATTTGAAAATTAAAATGAAAGTCTATTGTAGTTGAAGGAAGGAAGCTCGAAGAAGAAATATAATCTATTTCGAATGTATGAGATGAAATTTTAGAGATGAAAAATCTTTAAGAATTTAAAGTGCAATTAAAATTGAGAAATTAAATTAATTGACGTAGCTTAATAAAAAAAATTATGTGAACGAAATCTCAGCGGGCTAAAATAATGATGCAGTGCTTCATTTTTATGTAAACATAATGTATTCTTCACCCTCTAGCAAAAATTGGTTCTGTACTCTCCTTATTGGTTCTTCCCCAATACCGCCAACCTTTAACTCTATATTCCCATAGCTCGATCGCTGCTGCAGGAATTCGTTCTCGTATTGTGCACGGAATAACTCATAAGCCAATAATATCGCGGCCGCAACGTGTCGATGTTGCTAAGCTACGAAAGATATAAGTATCTCGTATCTTTTTTCACCCTTTTCCATCCCGTTTCTCTGTCTCTCTTCAGCGTCAGCGAGATATAAAGAAAAAAGAGGAAGTAACAAGGGGTGCGGAGAATAGGGAGTTTATTCACACGCTATAAGGGTTGATAGCGCGCTATAGATTCGCGTGCAAGGCAATGAACGGTAGGCCGTCCGTGGCTCTTGATAGGTGATATCCGGTCATATCCGCTAATCCAGCCAACCGAAGCCATGCTTTTTAATAATTAATTAATGCGAACGAAAGCGTATATCGCGGAAGAATGAAAATACACGTGCCTGCGCAGACACGCGCGCTCAGCAGCGGTCATTATCACGGAGATATGTGTCCGTATAGACTTATAGACTGCCTCGTAACTGCGCACCCTGAAGAAATGATTATTCGACCCGCCAAGCGCTGAGTCAATACACTCCGGAGATGTGCGAATCAATATCCAGTAATTATCCATAAAATATACATACCGATATGTAACCCAGGCAAGAAGACACAAGTCTGTCTAAACGTATACTGAAGAAAAGCATTGATACATTTTGGCTACGACTTCCCCTTCGAGGAGTACGCGCGTGGCCGAGCCGAACGGCTGCGTTACCGAGAATTCAATTTCGCGTACTTTCGCGATAATAAATAACGCATGCGCCAGCGCGACTCGCGGAAAATTATTGGCTATCGTCCGCGGGCTCGTTTATATCATATATGTATATACGGCCTTCGAGACCGGAACAGCTCTCCGGACACGTTTGTTCACCTATCCCTTTTCTTGCTCGCCTTATTCTTTCCATCGACTCCGTCATTTTGTTACCCTATCACCCTGTGCACCCTCTTATATATTCCGTACATTAATGATTTTGCAAATTCGTTCATTGGCATTGGGGAGGAGATGTGGCTCGCTCCGGAATGCTTTCCAGCGATAGTACTTGGAAAAAATTTCATTCTAATCTTTGTCATAATTTTACTCTGAAAATTGAGATAATCTAATTGTAATTAATATTAAAAATGATTTTACAGCACTTAAAAATTCTTTTTCCGAATTCAAAAATAAATTCTTAGATAATAATGCAACTTAAACTTTCAAATCCTATATATGATATATTTTAGAATGCCTAGAAAGTTCTCAAAACGAAAAAATTTCTAATGCACGAGTCTCAAGGTGTCTGTTTCGACTGATTTTTTTTGTGATCACGTCACCAAAAAATAATATAACAATCAAAATATAATTTAATAAAAATAAGAAATTAAATGAAAATAATTTTTTAAATAGATTTATTTCTCTAAATAAACGTTATATATGTATTTTATTTAGACGCATGACTATTAATGCAATCGTAAATGACTATTTTCTTATAGCATTTACTTTTTATTATTTTAGTCCACTCTTTGAAATTATTTACCATTTCAATATCACAAAATAAATTTTAGTAGCCTCAGGTTCAGGCACACAATGAAAACTTTAATCAGTATTAATATTTCTAGAAAATGTGAAGTTCTTTACAGCAATCTCCGCTTGTAAAACCCTTTTTATGATGTGAAGAGAACCCCAGGATGCTTTTTTTAGAGTCTTAACTTTGCTACTACGCTTGTTATGCTTCACTTTATGAGCGCTACTATCGTATATTATATTTAATCATTAGTATATCATATTTAGTGAAGTAATTGTCAATAGTCATATACTCTCGCGAATTGCGACGTCCTTTTTTTTACTTTTCCTCCCTATAAATTATTTTACTCCCTAAGCAGGAAAAGTATTAGGTTGTCAAATATCCCTCATCCACTTTTTTGCCTCTTCATTCAATGCTTTATAAAAAGTTTTACAGTGGTCGGATTTACTACAAATATGCGTCGTTTTGTTCGATAATCTGTTTTCATCTAGACGGCAACTTCATATTACCCCTCTCGTAGAAACCCCTCTCCTTATTTGCGAAGAACTCGGACAGCCATTTTTCACAAGCCTCTTTTGAGTCCCAATTTACACCACCAAGGGCGTTCGACATGGACAGGAACAGGTGGTAATCACTTGGCGCTATGTCCAGGCTATACGGTGGATGCGATAAAACCACCCATCCGAACTCCCGTAGCTTCTGACGAGTCATCAATGAAGTGTGTGGTCTGGCGTTGTCCTGGTGGAACACTGTTAGCAATAATACTTTAATATTATATAGAATAAATTAATAAATAAGTCAATTAGTTGAAGAAAGGTACATGATCGGGCAAATAAATTATGCACACTAAATACCTTATAAACATTAAAATAATAAGAATTTATTTATGGCATAAAAAAACCTCTCTTGGAAGAAGAGAGGAAAAAAGCCTTCAACATGGAATCACAAACAAATTATTATAATAATGAAATGATCATTTCTTTAATTAGCGTTCGCAAAAGTGCACTTATTCTTACTGCTCGATGTGCCTTACAGAAACGTGGAAGGTGCGGTGGTACAGCAGTGCTGCGCCGACATCTCGGAAGATAACCGCCCCTGTGGACCAAAAGGGAGATGAGACTCGCCTTTGTTTTGCACCTCAGAGGAAGGTATAACTTCACTCTACGAGGCAAAGTGCCCAAGTGCACCGCTCGCCCAGCAAACAAATTGACCACGGCACCCACTCATAACTAATAATATCCTTTTACAAGGAATTTTACAAAACGCATCAGAGTTAAAAAACTAAACGCACAAGAACAGAAACGCAAAGACAAAACGCACGGAAAACAGAAAAGCTCCACCGGCCGATAGCTCGTCTCAAACGCGAATGAACAATGCATCTCGAGATCGGCCCTCGAGAACCTTTTCTGGCAATACAGGCCAGTTCTTATCGCTGTTATATTGTATATAACAACACTCCGACATAGTACATATAAACATCTAATATACACATATACATTTTTACCGCGGGACAGTTGAGACTGTATACTATATACTATAGATTATACTAAAGACTATATACTAAAATAAACGTAACGCGAACAAACACGACACCCTTTCTGTTGGCCAATTGTGGACGCTTCTGGTCGATAGCCTGCTTCAAGCGGTCCAGTTGTTTACAGTAGATGGTAGAATTAAGCATCTGGCCGTTTTTTTTTCGTCGCTAGTCACCATCCGCTTCAAAAATTGGTCGAATTCGTTCCGTTTCAGCAGCACGTCGCAAGCGTTGATTCGGTCCAGAAGGTTTTTTTGCGTCAAGTCATGCGGCACCCAAATATCAAGCTTTTTTTGTATCCAGCCTTTTGCAGATGGTTTAAAATTTGGTGAATAACTCTCTGGGCGATGTCACGAAATACCACATGCCAGTCTAACTCGATAAATTCCATGATCTGCATTCGTCGTCATAGGTCTTCTACCAGCTGGCTTATCCATAGTGTCGTTTTTACCGGCTCTGAATCGTCGAAACATTTCGTCTGCGATTCAAAGTGATAGCGTGCCATCCCCCAAAACACCAATAATCTCACGGAACGTTTCTCTAGCGGATTTGCCTTTGACGAAGGAAAACTTTAAAATAGCGCGAATTTCGGCGTTAGTGAACTTCGTGTTTACACGTCTATAACTTTTGAACGCAAGATCCAAACTAATCATGCAGAGCGTCGTTTTGTACGTTATGCCAAGACTTTTCAAACGATGTATAGTATTGCCAGATACGAGCTCTCTAGCGCTTTGTACATAGTCGCGAAATTCATAAGACATAAGGCGGAAGGAAGATATTTGACAACCTAATATTATTTAGCTCTATCTAAACAGCTATAGAAAACTATATTTTGCAGTCTGAATATGGGAAATAGTGCATATTATATATATATATATATATATATATATATATATATATATATATATATAATGTCATACTATATATGCATTTTGAGTAACAATTTGTTAACCGAAATCTGTCATTTTTAAAATTCATATATTGTTTGTTGTGGGCTTATTATAATTTTATATTATGTGCGTACATAAGAAAACAGTAAAATAAATAATTGCTCTAACAATCGTCTGGCTGTAGAACTGACGACTACATTTTAACACTATTATATTATTGTTCCGCAGTCGCCTGGCTATAAAACCGACGACTGCACCTAAAATAAGAAAAAGAACTAAATTATGTTCATAGGTTCGAACTCAGGTGAGCCCCGTTAATGGCCGCCTTTGATCACGGAATCAAATAATCGATCTCGCAAATGGGTATGCGGAGCTGTTATCAAAAAATATATTTACTGGCAGATATGCCACATCAAGAACCCTTAAGAGAGGATGAATTAGAAGTAATTTTCTTTTTGATGAACGATTTCAATCGTCCATCAGATTGGATATTTGCAGCGGAGAACGGTATATGGCGCCTTTCTGCACGGTTTCGATTGCCCTTTAGAAGAGCTTCCAAGACATGAGGAATTAGATAAAATATTGGAGCTACCAACGCATCAACCCCTGCCATCTGCAGCACGGAAAAAACCGTTAAAAATCATCTTAGTATCCTTAAAGGGAGAGAATATGAAGATACTCTTTTTCAGAGTCGAGTTTCGGTATGACTAGCTCTTTTCCGAGCTACACCAATCGGTACTTTTCAGGGTCACATTTTCATGTGATCCATACAAAGGAGGGTCACATGCATTTGTACAATTTTCTTTGTCGGAACCGCCAGAAGAACAAATCGGAGACATGCAGCTATTGAGAAGCCAACCAATCACGAAGCGAAAAATCGAGTAGATGTGTAATACAGATACGCAATATCGTTTATACGAGACTATTAAACAAGAGAGAGTCTCCACGCAAAACCAGATAACCGGTCCAAAGTGTTGCTCCAAGACATAGAGCATTTTTTGCACTGGGGAAAACCCAGCGTGCCCGGCGCAATTTTGTATTCAAAAATTCTACCAGCAGACAGTAGTAGCGTTGGAGTGGACGGATCTCGATACCCTGTTCGCTAAGCCTAAAATTTAACTAAGAGGTCGAGGAACGAGCTTAAGACAACGTTTCCGGCGAACTTTCAGAACGGGACTAGCAGTTAGCCATAGGTAGTCGCTGTATCTTCGCAGAACAGAGTGTTGTCGCGTACATAGCTGACATTATATAAGATAAGTCCGTGTACAAGATCACGCTCTACACTTGTGAAACCATGGCAGTGGTGAAGGGAACGGTGAACGCGTATGAGGCAGCAAAGCGATCTCAGCAAATGACTTCAGCTCAATCACGCTTCAAGATAGATCATTTCGGTGGCAGTGCAAGTAATAATGGGCCCAAAAACTTGGTTAACAAGCACGGATTAGCGACGAATTGATGAAAAATTGAGCTGATAAAAGGAGCATATGGTGAGGCACCGATGCTCGAAAAAGTTTTATTTTATGGTGATGAACTACAGGTGATTCGATTGGTAAATTTACATAAGTGTAAATTTGTGCTGTGAAAAACTTGAACTTATTTTCATAAAACTTATAGAGAATATTAATGAAATCGTTCAGGAAATTACTTTAACCAATAAAGTACTACTTGAGATAATCTAAGCTAACAATATTAACGATTAAATCATTTATATAGTTTTAAAGTATTTTCTGATAATCAAAACATTTCTTTTAAATTACAATGGCAAAAATACTCATGTCTTTATTTATCCTTGTTATTGAAAATTATCGTAATATTCTCGACTTTAAAACACGAAGAAATAAATTTGAACTAGGAAAACTTTTCCTACTCGATTAGAGAATTCTGATTTTTTTCTTCGTAAATCGTTTAACAAGAAAATATATTTAAATAATGCAAATTACAATCGATTTAATCATTGTGACATTGTTAAAATGAGTTTTTCATTAACTTCTCAGAATAATTTTTTATAATATGTATGTAAATTTTCAACAAAGTCATTATATGAAAAAGATCCACAGCTTCTGTTCACAAAGCATAACACGTTATGAAGTGTTCATTCATACACAAATTAATTTCTGAGATCCAACTTTTGCTTACTTGAAGTGTACTTCTTCTCGTATATTTCTTACATGATCGCATCAGTGTCGCTAGAATCCTATTAGTTGAATTTGGTAAAAACTTGTACAAACAGCTCATTATACTCAATGTTAAATTTCAAGATGAAATATCCTGTAGACATCAATTTAACAATATGCTCATACAAGTGAAAATTTACATCGCAAGAAGGGCAGCTTTATTATTATTTTTATGAATAGTATGTTTTTAACCTTTAGACTGCCGGCATGGCTCATATATGAGCCACCTATGACCTTGACAGCTACTCTAGAGATATGAGGTGTTTTTATGTATAAATTTTGCACATCAAAAATATAAATTTATAAGGCAAAAATTCCGGCAGTCTAAAGGTAAATTAATTAATAGAATGAAACTAATGATCATTACTGTCTAAGCTTATTTCGGTTCGATTTACGGTACCCTTTTCAAGCACTAGAAATAAAGTAAATCATATTAAAAATTTTGCATAAATATTATTTTTTTTTAAATAAAATATTACACATAGGTACACTTACAATATAATTAAATAAAAATTAAAACAATTAAATCAATAATGTCTAGGTTTCTTTTTGAAGAAACAGTGAAGACTAAACATTTATACGTCGTAAATTCATTTATATTATAAGGACAAATATCAACTACATGTATAGATACTAAGTATATACAATAATAGATTTAAAGTTTAATATTATTTAGAATTGTGATATATACTTATCGTAATTTAATTATGTCATATTGTCTGTTTAAAGAATGTTTTTGTTCATGCATAAAAATCATTTCAGAAAATAGTTGATTGTATATATTAGTTTTAACATCCATTATTTTTATATTATCAAAATCAAAAGAATGATGAGTTTTTTTAATATGTTCATACAAAGTAGATTTTTCTCTAGTATATTTACAGGCACTTATGTGTTCTTTTAGACGATATTTTAGTTTACGAGATGTTTATTCAACATACGAATATGTACAGTTTTTACAAAATATTTTATAAATAACGTTGGACAAATCATTAAAATCATTATGATCTTTACCTAATTTAATAAATTTGTTAAATTTATTATTAAGACAATTTACAATCGAAATATGAAAGGGTTTAAGAATATTTTTAAATTTATTTTGTAAACTCGGTATATATGGCAATACAATACAGAATATTTTAATATATTAATTATTATATTATAGTATAAATGAATTATAACGATTACAGAATATTTTAATTTATTAATTCGTTTATTGATGTATTTATTACTAAAAAGTTTAGGATAATCTTTATTATCTGAAAATTCACTAACTAGTTTGAGATTTTTATAATGAAATTATTAATCTATTAATTATTTTAAGAACTAAAAAGCTGTTAATATTATCACATAAACATATTAATTAGTATTCTTTTAATTCCCACACTTTTTTCACGATTATGAATGGTTCTCATTAAAAAATAATATTAAGCTTCAAAAGAAGAGGTTATTTGATCCACATAATACTATTGTTTCGCTCGAATTAGCCGTCAATACTAACATCTCCAAATAGTCACTTCATCGATAATGGATTAACAGTCTGAATCTTTCAATTTTCAATTTCAATTGTAATCAGATGAAGTTACTTTGATGTTTATGCAATTATTAATGTAAACGATGCTGGCAATCTTGGTAATATATTTATTTTTTTTTAATTTTTATTTATATTAACGTTAGATCTCATTATAAGCAAATAACTAAACCTATAAAAAAATACTCTGTGATTAATTATTGACCAGAAATGATCAACACTTGGTTCGTATTATAAAGCTGTACTTACTTGTCAACAATAAAATAAAATGTTAATCAAAATATACCCTTGCTATTACCGTTTTGTATAAGAAATATTTTAATTTTAAAATATGATATATTTTAATTAGTATAAATTTTTAACGAGATAAATAGTAAACTAAAAAATACACAATATAAGAAAGTGTTATTTATCGAATTATTTAGCTTTAAGAAAACTTTGTAAAAATCCAGTTGTGTAACTCCTAATTTAATTTTTTAATGAATAAATATGTATTATTAGTGAATGTTGAGTTAATTTTCCTATTTTTAATTTTTTATTTGAACATATATAAGCGTCTTTCGTTAACAACTGCTACCTTCGCACTAAGGGCAAGCGAACTTTTCCACGAAGCATTGTTCATTTAAAATTCATGTAAGATTGAAAAAAAAAGAATTATATATAAAGCTTTGAAATTGTACCTTTGAGAAAAATATCAATATTGTAAAGTAAGAGTAAGTTAAACGTTTCCAGTATATAATTATTGTATAGAAGGAAAATAACTGAGAAAGGCACGATGCAAACTAAATTTCAGTATATTCGGTCATTCAATAGTAACTTTCTATATCTATTACATTTCAACCTATACCAGATAATATCAAAATACTTTTCATCATAAAATGTTTTCTTGAATGTTCTGTGTAAAGGAGTTGTATCCTAATTGTGCAGTAACAATCATAAATATTTAATATATTTTTTATTTCAAAGTAAATTAACTGTAATTGAAATATTGGTAAAGCATAATATCATAAAATGCATACGCTTCAATTACCTTTTAAAATGCTAACATTAACAGGCGTATGGATGCCCAAGGACTGGACGTTAACATACCAAAAATTACTGTGGAGTTTATTTGCTACTATATGCATTGCCCTCATGATTGTGGAATGTAGTACCCAAATTATTTTCACAATAACTGCAAAAACTTGGGAAGAATTTCACGAGAGATTATTCTTTATTCCAACAACATTGTCATGTCTGCAGAAAGTTTTTATGGTTATTTTTCATCGAAAACAACTGATACAATTAGCAAATATGCTTTTAACATATTATTGCGTTCCTAGGAATTCTCAAGAAACAATGATTCAGGCAAAATACGATCAACTCATTAGGTTGTATGATCCGATACACCTAAATAAGATACACGTAATATAAATTGTTCAATCCTTATTGCATTGGATAACTCTTAATAATTAGTTAAACAGTTTGTAAAAGTTATACGTAACTTAATTTTTTTCAAAATACTCCTTGATAAAATGATAATCCATTTATACAGCATGTTTCGTCCATAAATTGAGCAAACTTTAAATTTAACTAGATGAGAGTATGAACAATGAGAGTTTTGCAGTTGTTAGACATTTGTAAATTCACGAATGTTTCTTCAAAATTTTGTATTTTTCCACCTTTTTTATAGTACAAAAAATAAATATAACTAACTCATCGTAAAGATACTTTGATAAGCTTTAATTTGCGTTATTACAGATTCTTTAGAAGTAAATAGATTCAAAGATATATTAGGCTATATAAAATAATACTAAACATGATCTCGTCATTGTTTTTACTGTAATGACTTTGCTTGAACAAGTTATCTCGACATTGCACGCAAAGGAATTAAGCAATTCCAACTGCATTCAGTAATTTTCTATTCACTCATACCATTAATTGCGCGGTTGTAAAATCTTTGTTTGACTTAGCTAAATATATATAACTTATTAAAAAATTATATTCATTCCTTATAAATAGGATTCTTACAATAGCAAGCACTGTTCTAGCCAACATACCCATAATCAACATGATTATTGTACCTTTAGTAACTGGTTTAAGTAATCATACCTTACCTATACCAGTATGGTTACCTTATGAAATCAATTCAGATTTCTCCTATTGGTGGTCTTATATTACACAATCTTTGGGAATTTCACTAGTGGGTACTAGTATAGTCGGCAGTACACTGATGATAAATGGCTTCATGTATCAAGTATGTGCTCAATTTGAAATTTTAAGCTACCGCTTTGATATGCTGCCGAAGATCATAAAAAATTTTCAATTACACAAGAAACCTTATCAATTTATTTATGAATACGAAAAAAAAGCTATGAAACGAAATATTTGTCATCATCTTTATATATTCAGGTTATAAAATTAATTAGCTCTCTTCTATTGCAAAATTTTATTTTAAATTTTTAAGTACTATAATTAAAAGATCGTTATTTGAAAGTCAGATAAATATTTTTTTTTATAAAAAATTTGGTCGTTTTGTATTAGTTTCATATCGAAAAAGAAATACATCACCTAAAATATTCTGGAATGTTGGCGCTAATGGATTCAATACTTCTATTTTTATATATTTGTTAAAAAAGTTAATACATTTTCATAAATTGTTATAGTATATTAAGCTTTGAATAAGATATAGAGAACTTAATTTTAATAATTAAAAATAATATTGATTGTTCTAACCATAACTTCTAAATTTGTATATAAAGTTCAAACGGGATTACTTGTTGTTACAATTACTACGATTTTCTAAAATCACTATACAATTGTATTGAAAATTTCAATGAATTTTGTTTACTACATATTTTTAATTATGATATTTTTATTTATAGATTCGCAAATACTGTAAATGATATTTTCAAGCCTATTATAGGGCAACAATTTTGTTTAAGTTCAATTCTTATATCTATGAGTATTCTTCAATTATCAACAAGATCAGAAAAGGATTCAAAGTTTATAATGGTATTATCTTATTTGGTCGTCGTACTAATAGAATTTTTTGTATATTCATGGTTTGGTAATGAAGTGACATATGAGGTAATGTTATTATTTTATTTGGATTTTTTATTAAATGTCACAATTAATTCGTAATATTTTACAAGAAATCGCACAAAGAGTCCACTATTTTGTGATGATTTAAAGTAATATATTATACATTGTAAACACCTATCATAAGACGTAATTTGTCATATATAATCTTGTTTCACGCATAAAAGAATTCTTCCTACAATTCCTTGAATCTACGAAAATGTGCGCTGAATAAAAAGTTATATTACAAGGAGTTTTGCTTAATTATGTCATCGATTAAAAAAGAAAAGGTTTGTCGTATTGCACTCTTACCAAGGAGGAATAAGTAAATAGATCATGAAAATCTAAGGCGCAGAAAGTGATGAGGATTCAACTCGACGAAATATCATTATTAGTGATAAGGCCCAATATCCATAGTTCACAGCGCCTGCTTGGATTTGATAAGAACAGAGGGATGCCATTTACTATACAAACTGTCAAAACAGCATGAAATCATTACAGGAGATCTCTACACTCTTGAGCTCTGTATGAAAGAAAAATAGTCAGGATACTCTGAAAGATATGATAAAATCATTTTACTACACGATAATACTCACACGTTGCAAAATCGATGAAAATATAACTGAAGAGACTTCAATGAGAAGTATTACTGGTTTCAACATCAATTATCCTATAAAGATTTTAAAAAATGGATCACTTCGTATATTTCATCTAACAACAAGATGTTTTCACGAAATGGTATTTGTTCTCGATTCATTCACTGTCATAAAGACAAATACAAATGCTAGAAAGTGATGACTCGACTTGTAGAGCGAAGGACTAATAAATATATTTGGTGACTCTAGTTTAACTTCTCTGACTCAGCTGATTAACACATTGCATAACCACTTCTTTAAAAAGTTATATGTGTTATACTAACAAATACATTATAGACCTCCATCGCCGATTTATTTTTTCGAATATTTATTTTTATTCTCTCCGGCCGTGAACTTTCACCTCACATATTTGCATTCAAGTAATTAATTGTTGCATTGTGTCACGAAATAAGATATATGTGTTCTAACATACTGTTTTATCATGACTGCTTATTGTAGTCGAGAGCATGGTTTCTTTATTGTTAAATATGTTTTCTAATACTAAAGGTCAGATCTTACAAGAAAATAAAAGTTTAAAATACGTACACGAAAGCTACTTCAAGTGTGATTTTCCTCCTCGAAGGATCAAGGAATTATATTAGATATGATAGTTGGTTGCACTTTGCTGATATTGATAAAATTGCTGAATTATCTAATATACGATTTATTTCCAAGATTTCAGATAATCATATGTTCATTTATCTAAACAACAAAATCCTTGTAGATAAAATAGTTAGTACCAAAGCCATTGTTAATTCAAATGTTTTATCTGTGCATCCATATATAGAAATAAACAAGGATGTGGTTATCTTCCATGTAAGTCGTCACATACCGCATGATGTTATAGTGCAATGAGTGCATTGTCTAGGAACTAGAGTTATCTCATCTGTATCTCGAAGGCATCATTTTAGAACGTCGAGTAGTACATCTGGCCGTGTTCCATTATGTCCTTTAGAAAACAAGCCTATATTACAAAAGAACACGAGTAATTACTACAATAATCGCTATAAATTATCTATGAAGAAACCTCTCACTCGATATTTCTTAGTACCGAATCACCTCACTGTTTGTAAACAACATAGACACACAGTTAAGGTATGCTCATTGGCACTAACAACGAATAGAAACATTAACTTTCTACAGACTAACTCATCGATAATCGAAATAGGAATTCAGCGGCCTTTAACGGCTTAATTAAGCGAACAATTTACGTACTTCACAAAAGAAATTTATCCGTAGTCGTCTTCAAAAACGACCATATAAAAACCTTTGTAAAAATCTGAACCAGAAAGTTAAAAAAATTTGTGAAAAAAAAAATGATAATTATCAGATACTGAAATATTATAGTTGACGCTTTAAGTACTATAGCATTTACGCTAAAAACTTATAACTGCTCGTAAAGTAACCCCCACTAGATTTTGATGCATTTACCAAATTTCTTCATGAAACTTATGATAAAACGAACGTTCTTCAGTCAGCTGATTAATTTCATGACAAAGTAGGCTTGATAAAATTGTTTGATATAAGATACCAAATATCACCGAAAATCAACTGAAAGCTGAAATTGTTAGAATATTGAAAAAGATACAAAATTCACTTAATTTATTGATTGAAATGGATTCCGACGTTTCATCCAATGAACTCAAAACAAATTCTAAAAAAAAAAATTAATATATAGTATTAATACTAAATGAACCTTTTACACTCAAATAAGTATTTGGAAGGACAAAAATCTGGCTGCAGCCTTAAAAATAATGCAATGGAATACTCGAAGCATTAAGGACAAACGAATCAAATATTAAGTCGAAATCACTTCGACATTATAAGATGCATTGAAACGTGGCTAAACGTCAATAATCAAATACATTTTTAAGAATTTCTCACTTTAAGGAAAGATTACCAGTATGGGAGACGAGGAAAGCCTTGAAAACCGTTCCAATACATTAAACAAATTCCAACTAAAAATATAATAATGCACACAACTACATTTTCTTCATTTATATCATTTTTTGTAAATATCATGAATAAAAATTATATGTAAAACTTATTTTCTGTAGCTGATATGAACTTTGTAGTGCAACATGCTTAATATATGATCTTTAATAATATAAAAAGAAATTAATCTACATTTTAAATATTTTTACTTTAGAGCTTGAATTTTCAACATAAAGTTTACGCGATCGATTGGACGTCTCTCAGCACTAATACTGGTAAAGACATGGCATTCGTAATGTTACGGACTTCTAAGCCAATTGTCATAGATTGCGGATATTTTGTTGTATTATCGCTTGATTCCTATATACATGTTAGTATAAAAATTTTTATCATTTAAGTAAATTATATTATTACAAACTTATTAATGAAATATTATTTCTACAGATACTGAAGCTTTCTTATTCTGTTTTTAATATATTGATTAAAACGTATTGAAAATTAATTTCTTGCGCTAGGCATATTTACAAAATTTACAATTAGTACTATAGAAATAAAATTGATAATAATATATTCATTTGCGATAAGATTCCTCCATAAATAAGATTTTAAATTAAGTATGGTAAGTACTATTTTCTACAATGAAAA
The DNA here is from genome assembly GCA_018907035.1 of Sycobia sp. Sy_11. Taxonomy (NCBI): domain Eukaryota; kingdom Metazoa; phylum Arthropoda; class Insecta; order Hymenoptera; family Epichrysomallidae; genus Sycobia; species Sycobia sp. Sy_11. Next base: position 1,288,735 of record JACCIC010000140.1, read on the forward strand.
TTTTGAAAACATATACTGATTGCAATATTTATTATAGAACGTATATACATATATATATATATATATATATATATATATATATATATATATATATATATATATTAAAAATTTATAACTACTTCTTGACATAAAATTTTGACATAATATTTAATTTTCGATAGTTTTTTGACATATATTTTCGATAGTTTCATTTAGCTCTTCAGTGATTCAATTGAATTTAGTGTAAAACACTTCATGAATTCATTCGGTAGTGATTTTTGGTGACCCCTTACACCAGCTTAAATAAATCACAGACTGTTTTTTCGTTTAGAATTGAATGGTTAAGAGAAACATTATAAATAATTAAAAATCAAATTGTTCTGTAGTTTATCTACAATCAGTACGAAAAAAATACCTGAGGATCTCCTTTGACTATTTCTAAATTAGCAATCTCATGACCAGATAAATAATTACATTTTTATGAGACCAAGCATTGATTAGTAGTTACAATTATAATATAAAATAAATATGTAAATATAAAATATACTTTTTTTATTTTTATAAAATGATTCTAAAACTAATATTTTAATCCATCGTAAACAAAATGTAATAAATACGTGCATGAGTACCGTTTATGACTGTCCGACATAAACCTAATCTGTGTAATGCGCATCTTTTTATTGAATACGATCTCGCCAATATGATATTTGATTCCAACTCTATGTGCGAAAAAATGCTGATGAGCACCTTGTCTGTAAATGAAATTATTTTTGTTGCGCTTGAGAAACCTGAGTGCCAAATACTGCTGAGAATGCAAGAACCGGAGGGTCTGATAAAAATAAGCATGCTGTAAATCTTTTATTTACTTAATAACACTGAGAACTATACCTTCTAGTAGAAAAGCACGTGAGAATTAGGAAGAACCTTAAACTTGTTCCTTAATATTAAATTGGAAGAGTCCAGGTACGTGTGAATACGTTATTTGTATCCAATGAGGACCAAAGTGATTGTGAATATGTACCATTCACATAATGAAGACATATTATTATTCATAAAAGAATACATTATTCATTGTCAACAGTTGTACCCGTAAGGTGCTAAATGAGAAAATATTTTGAGAAAATGTAACTAAGAAAAATACTGAGAAAAACGTATTAAATCTGACAAGATCGCCTACATTTAATCGTACAATAAGACCGTTCAATTCGAATGAGAATAGGCATTGGTATACTCTTCCACATTCAATGTTAGCTAAAAGTTGACGAAAAAGTATCTAAATAATTTGAACTTGTTAGCACTATTTATAGTTCCAATTTTAATAATCTTTCTTGATATTCTACAATCTGACGAGCATTTATATGCTGCTCTATCGGCAGTTCGAATCAATTAGTTTCTCAATATTATCGTCTCCATTACAGCGACTCATTTTTCCCAGCATCGTCCCTCAGAGACAATCATTTCGTAGTCATGCGCGGGCGGATGCTCTCCTCGTCTGATAAATTTATCCTCCTAGATCTCAAAACTAACATTTAACGTTGATAACGAATCTTCAAATTTTCTCGAGTCTCTGTTTTTGAAATATCGTATGTCAAAATTCTCTTTCTAAATGAAGATTATTAGTATTCTTGGCACTATTCTTGCAGGATCGCTTTGTGATATTAAACTTCCATATCTTATAATAATACAATTTTAAATTTTAAGATTTCGTTCACCTATATTTAAATTTAGATCTCTTTAACTTTCATTATAAATTTTAATTCTTTCAATAGCTTAATCAGTGATATAAATAGAGCTTATATATATTCTCATTTGCAGGAGAAATAATCAATTTTTTTACTCTAATATTGAATCATACATTTATAATTAGTACAAAAGCCAGTGAAAGTCGGAGAATAAGTAAAAATTGTCAACACGATCGTCTAAAAGTTTCATTTATTATTCATAATATAAGAAAGACAGGTGAAGCAGTCATTTACTTACCCCGAGTATTAAGTATAAGAATAAATACATAGTTATAGATACAGCAAAGTCGTAAGGAGACACAAAAGCATAAAAAACGCCTCTTAGACTGGACTGATAATTGAGGAGAAATAGCTTGAAGCAAATTGCCTAAACTATTATGCATATGCTATCGTATGATTACGCCTCTATAACGCGCAGAGACAAAAACGTGTCATGAAAGGCATTTGAGAAAAAGCCGTATCGATCGTATAACAGAATAGGCAGAAGAGTCTCTGACAGTAGTCGATTTTGATTAAATATTGTTTTAAATAATACAAAAAAATCTTTAAATATTATCTTGTAATTTTATCGAATAAATACTGTCTCAATGTCGATAGAAACGGATCAGCCTTATAAAATGAAAATTCTTGAGTTACCTTATAAATTATTAACCTTTGCCGGCATTTGGAGGCCAGAACATTACACTAGCTGGCGGCAAAAAACACTGTGGTCGTTATATTCATCCTTCACTATTGGAATAGTGATAGTGCAACTAGTTACTCAACTTGGTAGGATAATTACTGCTAATAATATGGAGGAAATTAGCGATAGTCTTTTTCTAACGCCAACGATGTGCACGAATCTTCAGAAGATTTATGTAGCCGTTGTACATCGAGACAGAATATTTAAATTAATAAAAATGTTTTTGAAAGATTTTTGCGTCCCACGTAATTCAGATGAAGCTACAATACAGGCAAAATATGAACATACCATTAGGTTGTATAAATTAAATTATTATTAATAAAATTTACTTGTTGATGTATTAAAATAATCTTGTATATTCTCAATAAATAAAGGAAAAACTTACCTTAGCGTGCGATTTTGCTAAAATTAATTTCTAATATATAATAATTAATAACTATTGAATTAGTTTTACAATTTAAAAAACTATTAGTGTAAATTATAAAAGTTTCATAATTTCATATCCTTGAATGTGATACAAATAATACAGAAAAATATCGAATTTCGACTCTTACCAAATTGATGATGAAATTGGATTAAAAACTTTTTTTTCGAAATAAATTCCAAATAAGTCCATTCAAATGAATTGAAATTAATCTGAAAGTCTTTTTACATATTAAGACAGAATCTTAAATAATATAACGAAGAAAGTAATTGGAAATTCAATAATATATAGTTTAATTCATCACTGATGTGGAAGTTAATTATTTACTTCGTGAGACAGTTTACGATCAAGAAAAGGAAGGAAGGTGAATAATTAATTTTCACACTGGTGCTGAACGATCTTTTACTACAGCCAAAAAACTAACCTAGTTTTGATTTTAAAACTGGAGTAATGTAAAATACTTATAATATTTATTATGTTGATTAATGTCGTCTAATTGATCGTCTAATTTTACTTAATCGTTGCATACTGAGTATGATATATTGTCATTTGAAAATTTCTCTATAAGTTAAAAATTATAATGACTAATTCAAAACGTTGATGAAAGAAAACAAATATATTTTTATATGTGTGACTTTTTTATCAATATTTAGGCTCCTGGTGGATAGCTCTTTTTCCCAGCTTAATAAAAACACGAAAAACTAATTACATGTAACTCTGGATAATCAGAAAAATGAGAATGCATAGTCAAAATAAAGAAAGAAAATGATGAAATAAAAGTAAATTAACTTATATAAAAATTGACTACCACAATTGTAATAAGATCTAACAATTGGTGAAACCAGGAGATATTTTAACAAAACCAAATATACGCATATATATATATATATATATGTATGTATTTATGTATGTATGTATGTTTAGTCTTGATATTAATATATTCACACTTTATGATAATATAAGTAATAATAATTATTTTAGCACAAATTTCATTTATTAAAATTTTTTATTTATTTAAAATGTAGCTCTTAGACTGTATAAGTAAAAATAGAAGTATTTTATTTTTTTTATTTATACTTTCTACTTGCTGACAATATAAAAATTAAAATTAAAATTAAAAGTAAATTATATATTTGTTGCAACTTCCTCGTTTATGATTATCATCAGTTACACGTAAGTAGTTTTAAATGAGTTTATTATAGTCTTGAATAAAAATGAAGCATAGAAACAAATATCAGTTTGTTATATTCAATAATTTGAATTACTTAAAATATTATCATTTAAGCGAACATATGAATAAATTTTAAAAGTTTGCAAAAATGTATTTATTCTTTTCATCTAGGATAATTACATTAGGATTATTAGTTTTAATTCATATGACTGTAGCGAACATGGTCATTCTGCCTTTCTTACATTCCAAGGAAATCCGTACACTACCAATGAATGTCTGGTTACCCTACAACCTGGATACCAATACTGCATTCTGGTTCACGTATACGGAACAATCATTAGGAATATATGTAATCGGTCTAGGTGTTATTGGTGGCACTGCAATGATCAATGGTTATGTATATCATGTCTGTGGTCAATACGAACTGTTAAGCTATCGCTTGAGCAAACTACCAAAAACCGTTGAGCGGCTGCAATTATTGAACAAGCCTTATTATTTGATTTGCCAATATCAAAAAATGGTTATAAAGGAAACCGTTGACCATCATCTTTACATATTCGAGTAAGTAACTGGATCAATATATTCTACTGTATTTATTTATTCATTTTCTTGGTCTCAAGTTGATTACTATTTTATAAGGAAACTATTTTTTTCCAGATTAACAAAAGTTATCAACAGTACTTTTGAAATTGTAATATTTCAACAATTTATTATGACTGCAGTCCTCGTTTCCATGGGCATTTATAAATTATCATTAGGATCGCAAAAAGATGTAGCAAATATAATGATTTTATTTTATTTAATGTGTATCCTATCTGTACTTTTTATTTACTCTTGGTTCAGTAATGAACTCATGTATCAGGTAATTATTAAAATAATATAAATACAAGATGGAATCCAAAAAACAGAAAATTCGTCATAACTTCTTTATTTATTAATATTTTTCCATCAAATTTTTATCAGCTTCAAAGTATTCTCATTTCACTACAACTCATTTCTACAAACGATACTTCCATTGTTCAAAACATTTTTTAACTTCATTTATCGCGATGTTCTGCCCTTTCTGCGATTTTTGTTTTACCTCCTCTACAGTGATAAAACGCTTTCCTCTCGTGTCTCTTTTAAGTCTGGAAAATAAAAAGAGATTATAAGGGACCAGATCCAGTGAGTGAGGGGCGGGGGGTTGAACGATTGGTCGATTGGTGTCAAGTCAGTTTTTGGTCAAAAACTGCTTTACGGTGAAAGCGGTCTAGGCCGGTGTATTGTCATGAAAAAAGACCATTCACCTGCATGCCAAAGATCTGGTCTATTCCTTCAGATATTTTCCCTTAATCTTTCCAAAACTTTCAATTAAAACCTGTGATTAACAGTTTGACCCGAGGGATGAACTGTATGTGCACAACACCTCTGCAATGGAAGGAACAAATGATCATTATCTTGATATTTGACTTCACTTGGTGAACTTTTTTACAGCAAGGAGAACGGGGTGACTTCTACTGGTTTTATTGCTACTTTGTTTCATGGTTGTATCCATAACATCATGATTCATCATCAATAATCACCTTGGAAAAAAATCAAGCCTTTCGAGCTAATTTAAAAGCTCCAAACATGCTTGAACTCATCACTCCCTTTGCTCAATTGTGAGAAGGGACAAATGTGGCTGCAACTCTTTCCGTATGAAAATCTTCAGATAAAATCCTCTGAACTGAACTGTGATATTCCCCTCACCTCACTGAGTTAATCAATGGTTCACCGACGGTTCTCACGTACGAGAACATTAATTTTGTCAACGATTTCATCACTTCAAGACGTTTCATGGTGTCCTAAACGGGGTTGGTCTTCAACTGATATTTTTCCATTTTTCAAACGTAAAAACCACTGATAGACTCTAGTTTTACTGAGGGCAGAATCCCCATAAGCAAACTTAAGCATTACAATAGTTTCTGCGGCAGAGTTCTCTAACAGGAAACAAAATTTCACAGCCGCGCGTGGCTCTCGACAATTGGCCATCACGTTTTCGCCGAAATGGAAAAAAGTGTTACACTACAAAATATTACTATGGATGAACCAATACTGTCACAACGACAGAACTTGGGACACTAATTCAGAAGACGTTTCCCTAACACACAAACTGGTCAAAAAATGACTATACCAACCCTCTGTCCCTACCACAGCCCGATTCCCGTTACTTTTGAGTCCCCTGAATTTTCGTAACAATAAAAATATGACTGACTGAAATAAATTTTGTTGAGGGGAAAATGTCGTTTGAGACATAAAAAATCCCTATTTATTTTGCACTTAATTTTACACAATGAAACGAAAAATTATATATACACTAAATGCGTACGATAAATTTGACACGATCACAGACGCACATACGCAGCACGCTCGAATAATCGCACGCGGTTCTATTCGCGCCGCACCACGCCGCGAACGCGCCATTTCACGTCGATCGGTGGTTCTGATATCTTTTCTTTTAATTCGGATGTCGTATATATATAGTTTCTTAATTAATATTCGTTAAAGTTTTACTGATTTTAGACGTTCAGCAGGCAATAATCCGCTACAACTTATAAATCTAAATGATCTGACAAAAATATTATTGCACTTTTTCACGTAAAATGATATTCTCTCTTTGAATTCAATACCAGAAGCTACTGATTTTAGTTAAGAAAATATCATATCTGAGAAATGGGTTTCGAACAACGTGAGATACTGATACTTTGCAGGGTTCATTTTGGTGATAATTAGAATTACCTTGTTTATTCTGATCTTTGAAATTTTATCTGGACTCAATCGATCACCCTTATCTGAAGATCGCTCCTTATAAGATATAGTATAAATCTAAAAGAAAATATTATAAATAAATTCGATTTTTATATAATTAAGTTTAAACTCTGTTTAGAAATAAACATATAGAACGGTACTTTTAAGTGATTGTATTTATTGAAAAGTAATAATTTGTTATTTAAAAAAACTATAGTTCATCTGCTAACCAATAACAAAAAGTAACAACTATTATATTATTATGCGTATAATTATAAAGATCATTTCAATTCATTTTTCTATAGAGTGTTAATTTCAAAGATCGAATTTATTCAATGGATTGGACTAGTTTAAGTACATCTACTGGAAAAGATTTAATACTTATAATGCTGTGTGCCACATCAAAACCAATGTTTATATATTGTGGACACTTCATTGTTTTATCTCTTGCATCGTACATAGGAGTAAGTATAATTTATGAAAATATTAAAACATAATGACTTGATACTTTATTACAAAAACTATATATTTATTTAGATATTAAAAGTCTCGTATTCTGTCTTCAATTTATTAAGATCTACAAATACTTAAAACTTTTTAATTTTTCACATTAATTATAAAATTTAAAAGAGGGAGAGGCAGATGTAAAAATAGGATTTACAGTGCAATTAGTATTATACTTAATAATTATATATTTAGTAAAATAATAGTGTTTTAAAACAAAGATATTCACTTAATTTGTATAATACCTAAGTTTCTCCGAAGCCTGGGCCAAAAGGAGTTATAAAGGACATGTATAATGCATACTAAAGAACATAAATAATAACAACTGAATTTTATTAATATTGTCTATGTTTTAAACAAAATATAATGCATTATCAAAGTGCAAGCTCTTGAATACTTTTCTCTTACTTAAAATTTTCATGCTTTTGTTTCCTTAAAACAGAAAACTTAAAGCTTAAACACTTTACTTCGATTTGTATAAATGAAAAGAAGTAAATAAATTCCAGTTTTTTAGTCCAACATAGACAGAGAAAACTTAATAACAAGCAGTATATATAGAGAGAGAAAGAGAGAGAGAGAGAAGGATTGTCTTTGCAAAACAAATAGGCATGCAAGAACGAGCGAAAATTTTAGAAAAGATTATAAGTCCATACAGATATTGCTAAAGGAGCAATGATTTGTTCAAAACTGCTTGTTAAAATTGTCTTGCAACATTTTGATAATATGATGGAACGATCATTTATTTTAATATTACTACTACTACCGTGGACGTTACTTTGTTTATTTAACATTTCTGAACAAATAAATTAAGTAATAACATATATTATAAGCTATATGGCGTATGAGTTAAAAATGAAGTAATTTACTTTCCTATTATTAAATTAATATAAACTTAATAAAAAGGGAGTGTACAATACTGATTTAGTAACTTAAATTTAATAACTTCTGGAAGCTATCAGACCCATAACCTTCCTTTCTATTTTTGTTAAGCGACCCGACTTAAAAATAATTAAATAATCTGTAAACATTTATGATCCAATGATATAAAAATGCAAGAAAATATATATTACCGAAGATAAAGGTAGTATGTTTTTATAAAAGAATCCATTATTCTGTAAAATATAATAGATGTTCGAAATCAGTCGAACTGTTTTTGTAATAAAATTTCAGATGAACACAAAAAAATACATTAATGAAAGTATGCTCCCGAAAAATCATAGAAGTACCAATTAGCAATATTCAACTGAAAGAAGGAATCCTGCCATATACAAAATTTAGGTCCCAACATTTATTTAGGTGAAGCTCTTTTATTGCTCTCTTTGATTCTAAAATTGACGTATGGGTTATTATTTTATCTTCTGACGAGATTTCAGCGATATTTCTTGCCCCTGCACTAGAAAAAATCGATCATGCAACATTGAAGAATGCATAGGTTGAATTTGTATCGAAGAACATTCATGAATTTTCGCGCGTTATTAAATTAATAGAGATTATAAAACTATATCACTTGAATCATGAAGAAAAGAATAGCATTATAAAAATAAGTAAAAATTTTCCACTAATTTTATTTGCTAGATGACAAATTAAAAGCAACTGAAATTTTAAAGCATATCAAACATATAATCAACAATATATCAATGAATATTAAACTATTTCGACACCAGCACGCTCAGAAGGAAGAATTTGATAAGCAAATTAAAAAACTTCTTAAAAACACTGTGATTTAGTGTTATAGTTCTCCTTATACAGCACCTTACTTTCTGCTCTAGATACTTCTCAACCCTTGATTTAGTATTGCTTTTTCATGAAATCACACTTTGTCCAGCTTTGAAAGAGTTAACGACCTTCTCGACGATCAAATCCTTTCGATCATCATAGGTGTGCGCACGAGTTTCGCTCAATTCATGGAACTTTTGAACAAAATCATTCGAAATCATCTCTAGGCTTAAGCGTATAGAAATGTTAATATATATGGATGACGCAATTATTTATCCTAATATATACCTTAAGTGATCATAATGAAGAATTAACAATTTTGCATTATGTAAAAATGTGATTTATCTTTAAAGCCTTGTAAACCTATAACTAGTAAGAATGTTAAGCTATTCCTTGGTCTGTTAGGTTACTGCAGGAAATTATCAAAAATCGAGGTAAAACTGCTCAATCATTATACTTTACCCTAAAAAATGGCATCCTTTAAATAGGGAAATAAACAACAATAGTCTTTGGCCCACAAAATACGTATGAAGTACTGCAATGTTCCTGAAAACCCGCCGTCCCGCGCTCCCATGCTTACGTTGCTCGCTCCTTTTGTCCCCTACCGCCCTCTATGTTTTTCCGACAACCGACCCGGAATATGTTTATCTAGATATCCGAAATCTAGATATATCCAAAGACATACGCGATCTAAACAGACGTAACACAATAAATATTATTATAAATATTATGCATTTGTAATCACATTTATAAAATTCGTCTCGACATACATATTGTATATCCGGTTGCATTTCCACCAAGGTCTTATGTGTGGCCTGGTATGTTTCAGCTGTCGCTCATTTTATTCATATAAGCAAATATAAGCGAATATCTTTATTAGGGTCTACATTCATTAATATGGTTGTTATATAAATTTAATAAATTATTTTTTATAATTTTAATATAACTAATCATTTTTTAAAATATTCAATAGTTTAGTTTAAAAGTTTAAATTTAATGCAGTGGTTGCATAGCCTTCAAGGGAGTTTTACAACGCCATCTATTCACTAATCACAGTATTAAACTGAGGTGTGATTGACTATATTTCTGCCTAATAGCAGAGCTATAATATAGGAAATATTCTTCTATAAGTAATCTATAAAGTAATCTTCGTTGGTTGGACTAAGTTATAATCAAAAATACCACGTGATTGATAGCACTATTATAGCACCATGTGTTCATTTACATCGTGGCTTTACATAAAAAAGTTCCTGGAAGCAATAATTTTATCTTTAGTAAAATTGTAAATTTTAATCATTTATTTGAAATAAAATTTGACAAAAAACTAATAGAAAATGGAATCAGATTCTATTAATGAACTTGAAAGTGAATCTGAAATTGATACTGACAATAAGAAAGACAAAAAAAAAAATAATTTAACAAATAGATATAAGTGTCAATTTTCAGGATGCAAGGCTACATTTGTTCGAGCTAATAAGCTTCGAAACCATTTCTATTTTCATACTGGTGAAGTATGTCAAATCATATATTTTAATATTTTCTATTATACGTTACTAGCTATTTTCATAATAATTATTGAAACTTTTAGAGACCTTACAAATGTTCGTTTGAGGAATGTGATAAAGCATACACTAATCCTTCGCATTTAAAACGTCACGCACAATCTCATCTAATAGCAAAATCTTATACGTAAGTAAACAAGATTACAGCTTTCAAATTGTTATATTATTATTTGTGTACAAATCTAATAAAAACTAAAATATAACAATATTTTTAGATGTAATTACTGTTTGATTAATATCAGTACCTTAACCAATTTGAAACGCCATTACAATAGAGCACACGTTAATCAGAAAAAACTTTACTGTAAAGAATGCAGTGTTAGCTTCAGAAAGAAGAGCCGTTATGATGAGCATATGTCATCTCATAATAATTCAAATCTATATAAATGTGAAAAATGTGGAAAAAATTTTTTAACCCATATGAAACTGTCAAAACATTATGAAACTCACAAAAGTAAAAATTATAAATGCTCAGTTGAAAGCTGTCCAGAGGTATTTGAGAAATGGGCTCAAATGATAAAACACAGAAAAACTGAACATATTACTAGTATGCACATAACTATTTTATTATTTGATAACCATTTTTTAATTCAAACTGTTTAATAATAAATACATTTTTATTTGCAGGATATATCTGTTCTATATGTAATAAAACTTTGGTAAACAAAATTCAATTAACAAATCACAGTAAAATTCATTTAGAAGATAGACCTACTATTCCTTGTCCATATGACAAGTGTAATAGACTTTACTATTTTAAAAGGAATCTTAATTATCATATCCGCACTAAGCATATAGGCAACAAATTTAAATGTGATATATGTAATATTGAATTGTCAAGCAAACAAAAAGTAAAAGAGCACATAATAAAGATTCATCAATCAGAAAAGAAACCATTTACCAGAAAAATCCCATTACCAAGAAAAGACATAGGAATAGCTAAGAAATCTACTCTGTCAAAATTAACCGGTATCCAGTTATCAGTTAGTTCTGAAATTAAACTAATAAATGGAATTTCTACTGCTCTATTAAGAGACAAATTAATTGAATATAGCTCTGAGGATGACAGAGCTTCAGATATTAGTGCTAAAGGAGCTTAAATATACAAACTAATGCAAAGGTTATTTGAAATAAAAAAACGTTATCAATTTTATACATTGTTATTATATGTAATTATTATTTTGAGATTATTTATAATAAATATATAGTTTTAATAAATTAGTGGACTTTATAGTTAATTATTTACTGTTCTCCTTTCAAACCAAATTTCCCTATTAAAATTTTAAAAAACTTTAATGTATCCTCGGATGTAAGGGCAGGTAGAGGCTTAAGTCTGCTTAAGTGTAATAAGTGTAGCTCTTATGCTATAAAACATTGCTTTAATTTAATTCGTGTGGTTGTATAAGTTTTATATGGATGCACGGGTGAGTTTGATGACCGTTGCCCACCCGTTGCCTTGGCATCGGTTGCGCGCGCATCTCACAGAGCCAACGTTAAACGTCTAGTAGATAGTATATGACTACTAAGCATACGTGTATTTTGACATAAAGCGTAAACAAACTAGTTGTATACCACGAGAATCAACGACGATCTATAATCGACGAATAATTGGATATTTAATTATTTACCGGCGTAAAAGTTGTATTTTTAATAATAATGACGTCATTAGATTTGAGGCAACAGAAACTTGAACAACAGGTGAAAAGAGTGCAAATTATATTTTTTCATTTCTTGTTTCGCTCTATAGAAAATCGGGTGAAAGAAAAATTCATGTTGCATATATGTATATATATATTTCACACACGACCTCCTCCAACCCCTCTCATACCTGATCCCTATAGTTCCCTTAACCTTTCGAATAGTCGATTATTCTCGATACTAACAATTTTATTTGTCTTTAAATTGTGTCACTTATTATACTTAATAAATTAAAATTTGAGCTTCATATACATTTGGGAAAAATAATCATTTCTGACTGACTGCATCAAATAAATGTTACTAATGTATTCTGGTAAATTATATACATTATTTCCATTGTTTGAATTAAGTAAATTTCATTTGATATTTTAGTAAATAATAAATGTCCGGTAATTTGTGAATATTCTCTTGTTGAAATTTTAAATTGTCTTAAAAGAGTTACATTTAAAACATTGTACTAAATAAGTAAATAATTTATGTTACAACATCATTAATGTTTAATGTTTTTCAAAACAGTATATTTCTATCTTCAAATGATTTTTCAGAGGCAATTAATTGCTCAAAAAATGAAACAAAAAAGACAAACTGGAGCTGGGGGAATGATACAAGCATCTAACCTTTCCACTGCTCAACTTGGTGGACGTTCATCAGTGTGGAAAAGTGGATCACATGGTACACTATATATTATTAATAGATAATATTTGTTTTCTTTCATAATACATTACACTATTAGCAAATATTTATTTATCTATTAATTACAGGTTACAACAGTACATTACAATACAGTATGATTCCAGGTAATTTGAATATGAATACACTGCCTGAAAATAGAACTATGGAGACTGACATAACTACAGGTGATAATTACTAGCATATTTAATTAATATAAATTTATACATTTGTCTGTAATGTTGCTTATTTTGTTTAGATATTAGTAGTGAGGGTGTTTTTTATGATGGAGCAGATGAAGAATCTTCGCCTGTAGAATTACAATCACCAACAGAAACACTTGCATGTGCATCTCCTCTTAGAATAGCTCCATCAGATGGCCCAATGACAGTTATCAATAGGGATAATCATTCTTCGGTAAAATGAATTATTCAAAAATCTTCGATGAATACATTAGTCAGTTTATAAATATATTTCTTTCATTAACAGAGTCCTGAATTAGAAGGAAATGTAGAGGGAAATATAGAGCAATTTGTTTTACAGCCAGCTATTAAAAAAATGCATTATAAATGTAGAATAACAAGGGACAGAAAAGGAATGGATCGTGGTTTTTATCCAACATATTTTCTTCATTTAGAACGAGATTATGGTAAAAAGGTAATAATTGTAATAATGGAAAGACATTAAGTTTTTTATTGAATTTAGTCATTACTACTATGATCATTTTTATGAAGGTATTTCTACTTGCTGGTCGAAAAAGAAAACGAAGTAAAACTAGTAATTATTTAATTTCCACTGATCCAACGGATCTATCCAGAGGTGGAGAAGCTTTTATTGGTAAATTGAGATCAAATTTGCTTGGAACTCAATTTACTATATATGATAATGGTTATTCTCAGCTAAAAGATGATAAACGAGATGAACATAGATCTCATCCAAGACAAGAATTAGCTGCTGTAATTTATGATACAAATGTATTAGGATTCAAAGGACCTCGTAAAATGACAGTTATTATACCTGGCATGACACCTGATCAAAAAAGAGTTGAAATATGTCCTCAAGATGAATCTGAAACATTATTGGGTAATTATAATATTTTACGTGTAGTAAATCATTTAAAATATTTGTACATGAAGATTAATCAGATTTTTTCCCCAGAATGTTACAAAATGAAAAATATGGATAATTTAATAGAATTACACAATAAAACACCAGTGTGGAATGATGATACACAATCATATGTCCTTAATTTTCATGGTCGTGTTACTCAAGCTTCAGTTAAAAACTTTCAAGTAGTTCATGATACTGATGGTTAGTTTTAATAACATGTAATTTTCAAAGTAATAAATTATATTTACTTTTAAAAAAAATTAATTTTTTTCAGTGGATTATGTGGTAATGCAGTTTGGCCGTGTGGCAGAAGACGTTTTCACAATGGATTATCGATTTCCTTTGTGTGCACTTCAAGCATTTGCCATAGCTCTCAGTAGTTTTGACAGTAAACTAGCTTGTGAATAAAACCTTTCAAATATAAAATAAGGCTCGAATACAAGTTACTAAACGCGATACGCGATAGACAATCATTGTCACATAATTTACACTGCTTTTAAAGTTGTGTATATTTGCAATTGTGAAAAAGCCATATTATCATAGTTCATCGAAAATTACGAAGAATGGATTAATGATAGACCATTTACATTTTAACAAGTTAAGTCGACGTTTCGCGTTTGAATCTAAGTAAAGAAGCAGTAAAATGTTATCAATGATCTTTGAAAATCTACTTTTGTCGTGATATTACCAACTTTATTTATCTTGCGACCCCAGGTAGAAATCAAACGGTTTTACTGTATGAACATGTAATTAGCACTTTACGTAATTCTAAGTAGATCATTGTACTGTAAATCCATTTTTTGGATTTAAAATAATTGTTATTATATATACATATAGTATTATTAATTAGATGTGTGACTAAATAATGTCAACCAATTGTATATTTCATAATTTTTTAAAGAATTATTTTAAGTCAGATCAAAATTGTATCTATTTGATAAAGCTATAATTTATTTTTGAAGAGAAGGCGTACGAATTCTGCCATTCTCTTTCGTAATGTAAAAAGGGTTGAAAAGTTTGAGCATTCAAAACGATTTTGTGCTCTGAATAACGTTAAAGCTTTACAGAAACTACCGGTCAATTTACAAAAAGATAAAGATACTTGTCTATACAGAAAAGAATGATTTTTATGTGTTCATTTTAAAATGAAAAAAAAAGAAATTATAATAAGATTGTTAGTATAATGCCATCACAGTACAGTATTATTTGTAGGAAACATGTCAATACATGGAAATTTATTATGCTAAATATCTTGTGTATAATAATTTATCAGGAATGTCATTATTTTTAGATTAGGTTTTTGTGCATGAAGTTTTGTATATTTCCAATGAGTCAAAAGAGTTTTAGGAAAGAACACTATGTTGTACGAATCAAGTATAATATTTAAACACATTTCTCAGTCATATAAAATGTTACGTTTTACTAAATTCTTATGCAAAGTACAATTATATTGTAAAGCATCAGAGCCATCATATCATACTATTGAAAAAGACTTCGGTATTTGGTCTCATTTCAACTAAAGGGCCACTATGGAGTCTCATTGTATAACGTATCAAAATGTATACGAGTTTCTAATTTTTTTATGATTTTCATACTATATGTATACAATCAGAAACATAAGAATACGTGAAAAATCTGTTAAAAAAAGAAAATTTAATAATAGTTGTAAGAAACAATTCACACACACACTACTTTATTGTGCCTTCCTTTCATGTGAATTCGTAAGCTCGACGTTTTTTTTTTATTCTAATGTTTTTCTCAAAATTGAAAATAGATTACATTTATTATTCATCAATATTAGTGATTTTGTGTTAGCAATATTAAGCAATTTTAGGTCAAGTCCCATTAGATTACTTATTCAATTGTCAATTTTTTGTCAATAATTTTATTTAAAAAGACAAGAGAAACCATAATATTTATTTTTCACAAATAAATTAATCGTAGTTTATTTACCTAATCTAAATTTCAAGATTCTGTGGTTTCATTAAAAAATGCTGAAGCCTCCTTAAAATTATATAAGCTTATTTTTAATATGCATATCAATGGTTAAAATAAAAAGAAATATTTTCTAAAGCACATATCATTCACATTAAACTTTATACAGAATTATTTTGTTCCACTGTAATCATGTATCATAATTTATAAGTAATATATAAAAGAATATGGAATACAATGTTTCTAGTCTACAAAAAATATTTAAAAAGCATAAAGTTATTACAAATATTTTACACAAGTTTTTCCATGTTATTTATTATCATCCAAAAATTTAGCACTGTGTTCTTGAAATAATAAACACTTTTCATAATTACGTCTAGTTTATTTAACCAAAACACTCTATTTATATAAATTTTATTTTATTTACTGAAATTAAAATTTATAAATCTATAAAACATAAGAAGAAAATGAATAAATCAATCTATTTAAATTATAATACAACTATTTTTTTATAATACAATCATATTTTTTAATATTACAATTTCTAATATTACAATGTTACAATTATTTTTTATAATACAACTATTTTTATATAATACAATTTATTTATTCATTAAAATTTTTTTAATAGATGTAAAAAAATTCATAAATTTTAAAAGCTGAGTTATGGTAATTAACAACTACTTTTATAAATTTGAACACGTAGTTTTTATTCACGAGCCATGTGTTTTTAAGGCACTTGATTTCACAAATTATGCATCGATTAACAAATGTAGTGAAAAATTTTATAAAACTATATACAATTACTTCGCAATCATTTTTCTATATAATTGTTTTGTTATTATGAATCTATACTTTATTAAACTAATAGTGATGTTGGAAAAAATAATTCACATTTCATTTTTTCATTCAAACATCAATTATATCTTTTCTAATCCGTAAATATTTCACATTATATTTTTTGCTTTATAAACATTGAAATACTATTTGTTAAATTTTAGTATTTAATATAAGAAATATTGACTATTAAATAAATAAATAAATTTAAAAGATAATTTTTACGCTTATAACCAATAAAAATAGAATTTAACATTAGCAATAGAACAGTATATAATAGTTTTTTAAAACTTATTAGAAAATTCTAAATGTTTTTCAATATCTTATATTCAGTCACAATTTGCTAATATAAGAATGTACTTATTATTTAATTACTTGATATTAAATTTCAAGGCATCATTTTCAAATATACAAAATATTAATTTTCAGCTGCAATGTACTGTCTATTTTTTATAAATTGTAGAAAACCCATATACTTAAGGAATACTTCATATATAGTATAAGTAAGCAAATAGAAAACTAAGAAATTGCATTTTTTCAATATTATTTTACACGCTCAAAAATTATAAAAATTGTAAAAATGCAATTTTGACAGTATCTACATCTGATTATGCAATAGTATAAAAAGATACTGTAATAATAAACAAACATTTTTTGTTAATATAAATGCCGTGACGCTCATACTTCGAATTATCGCATTGATTTCTAATTTCATTCAATTATTCAGTTTTTAGAACGCTAAATGGCAGTTCCTTTCATTTGAAAAAAGTAGAAAGTTTTCATTTTAAGAAAATGGCAATGAATATTAACACTTTAAAAAAGAAATACAAACACCAAAATCATGCACAATTTTCGAATTATTCTGCATCACAATATTTTAATATAATCTCGCAGATAATTCATATATTTACAATAATTCGAATAGAAAAATAGTTATTTATAATGCAAAAAATTTTTAATTGTTAACATGATCTGGTAAATTTGTACTACTTTGAGTGATATAATTGATATTTCATCTTTTATATTTTACAAATTAATTTTAATAGAATTATTTTAAATTTGGTCTTGAAAATTTTGGAGCTGGAATTCGAGAAGCGGGTCTCGGAATTCCACTGACTGCGCCATTAGCTACTTTATTTGGTGCAGTAGTCCAATTGCTTGGTCGTCTGAGTTTTGTAGCATTTACAGTATTAGATGCTGAACTAGGTACCTGGATATCATAAAAGAGATTATTTTTAACTTTCCAAATTTATTACTAATAAGACATTAAAAAAAAAATTTACTTTTAGCTGCTTAGGTCTAATATTTTGTGTTGCCTGAATATTCTCCTTAGAGGCTTCTATACCACAATCATCATTTCCTATAAAATAAAATATATTTTATATCTATTCCAAGTTTAAATTAATAATAAAGAAAAACAAACCAATTGCATTTAATGCTTGGTCAGAATTTGTAGGACTAATTGTTAAAGGTGAACTCGTTTTCGCAGAAAATTCAGCACTATCAGCCGGAGATGTACTTCTACTATCAATATTTTCAGTGTAATTTTTTCCTGTGCCATTTTTCATAATAGGTGATGGTAAATCTTTCTCTTCTACCCAAGTATTTTCAAGTATTTGACGTTCTTTCACCTTTGGTGTAGAACCACTAAATTTTCCACCTGAAACAGTGATGAAACCATGAAATCATTGATTTTTAATTTAAAAATAAATATATTTGAAAACTAATGGTTGATTTACATGTATCTTCTACGTTAGCCATTTTTTTGAGAATTTCAATATTTTTAGGTTTTATAGTATATGATGCTCGACTATTATCAGAGCATGCACTAAGTCTATCATCAAAATCAGGGGCACTAGCGGTACTTTCAATGCTTTCCATTGAACGACTAGTACCATCACCAATTACAAATTGAGCATTGTGTTTTACTGGAGGAAGCCTTTGTTCTGATTTAAACCTACTTAAAATTTGAATATTGCTTGAAATATTTGGTTGCGATCCTTTATTGAATGCAGCATCTGAGTCTAATTTTAACCTGCTAGGCAGTTTAATGTTTGAAACTAGATTGGGATTTGATTTTTGGAACAATTGTGGTAGCTTTGATAATTGACGAGGTGCTTGAATTTGTCTAGTTGTCTTAGTGACTGGTTTAGCAAATTTGTTTCCTAACTTCTTTTCTTCAATATTATTTTCGTGGTGAATGTTATTTTTTAAAGAGACAATTTTTTTGGAATAGGTGTTGAATCTCTGCTGATATAGATTTTCATTATCTTTTGCAATAGATATTTCTGGTTGTAAAGGTATTGTCGTCACTTCTTTTTGAACATAATTTTCCTGGAATTGTTGAGGTGCCTTTGAAAAACGATTACCAACCTTACTATCTTTTCTGAATGTATTGTATCGATTTGAATCAGATGTAGAAATTTGTAACTCTGGTGATTTCTTTCTTGAATAACTGAAAACAATTCAACTTTTATTAGAAATTAATTATTAATTAAATGTACTAGAAAATTTTTGTGCTATACCTAATATACCTCATACCCGATGTATTATTCGGTTTACATTTAATTTCTGTAGAATCATAAGTCTTTTTAAGACAGTTGTTATCATTTTGAGATTCCAGTTGTTCCAATGAGGGTATCTGTACATATGTTGAGTCAAGAAATTCATTACTATCAAGTAGTTCTGTTGAATTTGGACGATCATAGGTATCATCAAATTTAGATTGGATATTTGAGAATTGTGCATTGGTGAAAGTAGTATCAAATTTGTTTGCACTACTTCTTTTAACTTCTTGTAATAATTCTGCTCTTAAGTTGGGAACTGTATCAAAAGTAGTATCTAATGGATTTTCAGATTCCTGTGGTATATTTTGTATTAGTTTATATTATATATAGAATAGAGAATATATTTTTTAATTATAGACTTACATTAAATCTAGGAATTTGATCTGTGATAAAATTTGAAGCCTGAAATGATGTATCTAATTGTTCTTTAGAAAGAGTTGATGGTATAGATTGCAATGAAAATGTTAAATCAGTTTTATTTTCACTGTTTATTGATTGGACTCCGTTTAGAACACATTCAACATTAATTTCATTTTCAGGTAAATTTTCTGATATAAGCTTTGTAACATTAGTTTCCTTCACAAATGTAGGAAAAGTTGTAAAAGTATCATATTCTTTGACATTCTGAATAGTTACAAATGTTTCATTAGTTTCCCTTAAATATGTATCATTAAGATCTACATAAGTTCTATCAAGCACATCATCATTCACAAAAGTTTTATTATTTTCATCAAAATTATCAGAATTTTCACAAATAGTTTTATCTTCAACAATGGTGCAATCATTATTATGCTTTAAAAAGTCGGCAAGCATAGTAGTGTCCTGCACTTCCTTAAACATACTTGCTTCCATCATAGACTCTGTTAAAATTTGTGAATCAGCAAAACTATCAATCGCTGTTGTCTGTACATTTTGTATATTTTCATCTCCTTTACCATCAGATATTATAGATGAAAACAATAGAGAAGGTTGAGATACATTCATCAAGAAATGGCTTACATCTGGTTCACTCATATCACTAAGAAAAGAAGTTATTTCATCTTTAGAATGTGCCATATTCATAAAAGCTTCCATACTTGTTTGACTACTAATTGAAGATGGACTATCGGACAAAAGAGCCGCCAAAACTTGATTTGCTTTTGGTCTCAGCATCATTGGCACATTATCTCTTTTTTCCTTGCATATGTTGTAATCCTTATTATTGTTATTATTAATATTCTAAAACAAATTAGTTAATTATATTTAACACACACACGCACACGTGCACGCACACATACATACACATGCATGTATACACACATATGCATATACTACTACAAATTTGAAAACCTACTGAGCGAGATATTTCTGGAATCACTTGATTTTTCCATACACTTGATAATGGCAATGGCATTGTTTCTGGTGAAACTGATGAATCATTTGTTTCAAAACTTAATCTATTTGATCGCCTTTTAATTCTTGTAAATGTTCTTGTATCAATTGATTTTTTCAAACCTTAAAATAGTTTGTTATTAAGAAAACTATAAAGGAATATTAGAATTTAATATAATACAAACATACTGTTGTCCAACTGAACAGTTTCGGATTCAAATACATCAGCATGAAGCCAGGCATCCAAATCCTCAATTTTAGATTCAGAACTGTTTCTTCTGGACATAGTTCCAGTAGAGCACAACCTAAAAGAATGTCATTAATATATCACATACTAACAAATACAGGTTCACTTCTATAAATTAAAAAGACTCAGTCATTAAAAGGGAGACTTCGCTAAAAACCTATTATCAAAAAAGAAAAGTTGGAAGCAGACTATTTCTTAAAACTCATTCCTTTTTTTGACAGCCTTTACAAAGACAAAATTTACGTAAACGTTAGCTAATTTTTACCATCTGTCCTGAGCAGTATCGTCGAATTCAAATACGTCGATGATTGACTGTTCGTCATCATCCCGTTCCTTATCATAAATTGAATCGCTGCTTCCTCGTAGTCGTTGTTGTTGCTGTTGCTGGTCCGACATTTTCCATAAATTTACAGGACAAAAAGTCCTCTACAACTGTTAACTTTTAAGAAACTGTCAAGAGAGATCTAATAAAATGCGATACATCACTTTACCGTTACCATTAACACAGCATACAACACTGCTTGCACTCTGTTAAAACTGGTTCAAATACTTCTACTTGTACACTATTTGTTCTTTATTTATTATTTTGACTTCACAATCTATAGAATATAAAACTTAATGGAATGCGTAAGCTTAGGAATGTAGACATATAAATGATGTTAAAAACGCAAGAGAGATAAAAGATAAATAATGAACGTTTACATCTGTTTATATATATACATCTTTCTCTTTCGCACGCGCGAAAAACCAAATTTCTCTTTATATGGTATGTATAACTGTATAGATAACTATGTATGCATGTATACGTGAATGTGCAGTTGTGCAGTGTAGGTGGATTCTGATTTTATACATAAGTATAGTATGTGTTGCAAAAGCACAATGTATGATTTGTCATTTGTGCACAAAGATTATTTATTATAATCATACAGGCTATTGTAATGCGTGCACCACTACTGATATATAGTATGCATTTGTATATAAGTATCACCTGATATCACTATTTACAGGTTATAAAAGTACTATGGGATCAAAATTGAGCAAATCAGATGTAAGATAATTAGAATTGAGGTATAGGAATTATGGGATTATGTCAATGCGGAAGTTGGGGGACGAGGAAGAGTGAAGCAGAGTGAAGTAAAGCAGCGAAGGTCATGCGAGGAAAACGAAGGGAAAATTACGGAAAACTATGGGCACTATGGGACTTTCCGCAGCTTCCCATGGGAAGACCTTTCTTTACTATATTTCTTGCCACATTATTGCTTACCCTGCCTATTTCTAACTTTTTACTGTTTGTATAATTAGTATTATTGTACCGATCGAATTTATACCTGGTATTTGTACCTCTGGTTACTGATATATACATATAGCGTGAAAATATATGATTTGATCTACGATCAGATACAATAATAAAGGATATAAAATATCTTATGTAATCTTCTATCTGGTGATTAGAAAGAGTATAAATTGATATAAAAATGCATATTTCTTGGTGTCATTATTACATATTTTATTTGTATAACCTCTGTTTTTAGTTAAAAATTTATTTATATTTTTTTAAATAAAATTCAATGAACTACAATAAATCGAGAAAAATATTCATAAGTTTATTGTTGCTCATTGAATTACTGAGATAATTTTTAGTTTTAATCCATATTTCATTTTTTCACTTAGCCAAACGCCAGAACCAGAACTATCATCTGGTACCACAGGTCCACAGGTATCCTGGTATCTGGTATCACTGTAAGTTTGTTGTTTTCCCTGGTTTTCCGTAAGTTTGCCTCTAACTGCCTCTAATAACATAAATCTCTAAACGCGAATTCTCGCATAAGTCTGACCAGGCCTGACATTTGTCAGCATTGCGCGAGATTTTATGTGTAAATATTACTAATAGAAAAAGTTAAAACATTTTAAATAAAGAAAATTATTAAATTAGCTAATCGTTATACCTAATCAATTTTTATATGAAATATTCTTGTATCAAAAATTTGCTTTTTGGCTTATTTTAAATCTTTAAAATAGTTGGATTTAAATTTTAATGAAAGTATTATATTAAAATTTAATTTTAGGTGTACAAAAAATCATTTTCATTTGTATATTTTTTAGATGTAGACATATTGAAAATTCCTACTATAC
The DNA here is from genome assembly GCA_018907035.1 of Sycobia sp. Sy_11. NCBI lineage: Eukaryota > Metazoa > Arthropoda > Insecta > Hymenoptera > Epichrysomallidae > Sycobia > Sycobia sp. Sy_11. Next base: position 1,311,848 of record JACCIC010000140.1, read on the forward strand.
AATAAATACTCTGGGACTATATTTCCTATAAAACATTTATTAACAAGTTATAAACTAATTGTCATGAATATTCTGAGACATAAAAATGTTAAATTTAATGTTTTTATAAAAGACTCCAATTATTGCGAATACGGGGATTCTATACGCAGACCTTTGGATTCACAAACTAACACCTTATTAATTGCACGATTACAGTTCGCTGTGGACACTTATAAAAATCTTATATATCAATTTTAGATTTCTTATAGTTATCCATTATGAAATTAATTTATGGATTCCAATGAATAGTATATATGCATTTATATATAATATATACTTATATTATAACAATTTATATATCGTTTTAGTTTTAATACTTGATTTCCCACATCTAGATAATATTTTCGTAAATGTATTTTCCTTAGGTATATGAAGCTGAAAAATAATTCTTTTTTGTATTACTCTAGAGCACTGAAAAAATATTTGCTAATATCAAGTGCAGACCGATCACCAGCAATACAACAATAAGACTAAAACAAAAGATCGCCGGTGAAGAGTTCAGTAACGTATAGCTTGCTTAAAAACTTTGAAATATTTCATAAAAATAAACCATGATTTTAAAACTTCTTGATATTATATTATATTAAACAAATCTAAATAATCTAGATAATATTTTCTTAAATGTAATTTTCTTAGGTATATGAAGCTGAAAAATAATTATTTTTTGTATTATTCTATGTCACTAAAAAATATCTTATAATATCAAGTAAATACTTATGTGCCTTGTATCAGTTAAAGAATTATTTCTTAAATTAAAATTAAAACAATAGTTTTTGAAATATTTATTTATTTAACTTTATTTTTTTCGTATATTTAGTATCGTTTAGTAAAATTCAAAAAATATTTATTACTTTTCAATAATTTATTTAGTATAATGTAATAAATATATGTTTGCTATTCAAATAAACTTGTTTGTTTCAAATATATGGTTTATTCCAAATTACAAAATATTCATTTATTTTAAAGATGTATGCTTTTATTTTAAACAGAAATTTAAATAAATTTTGTTGCGTTCTAATAACTATTGAATGAATTTTAATGAATTTAATTTACTTTAAATAAATATTTGTTTGATTCAAATAATATCTCTTTTATGAAATGGATTTATTTAAATTTATATACATTTATTTCTCAGCGAGATAGTAAAATAATGTAAATTATATTCTTTAGTAAATTGCATGATATAATGTAAATAGCAATGAATTAAAATTTATTATATAAAAATGTAATGAATGTTATTATATAAATAATTTACAGAATTTATAATTTTGATATCAAATTAGTCTGATTATTAATGTCAACGTAGTCTTATTATCAAATTTTAAACTCAAAATTTTAAGAAAATACGTATATATATATATACCTATTTTCTTAGAAATTTGGCATTGTTGTGTAATAAATGGGATTCACTGGTGTCTACCAAGAAATTCATTAAGGGCGTATACCTTTTCGTAGCCTCGATCACCGCCACGCAGCGAATTTAAAATTTTAAGAAAATAGGTATATATGTAAATACATACACACGCACATACAGCAAGAAAATCTATGCACACTTCAAGAATTTCGACACCAGTTAATCCCTTTTATTGCATCTATTGTTTCGGCGTCCCCCTGCTGAACGCCCCCTCGATGGCACGTACTCGAAAACCAACATCTGGAATATCCCACGAACGGAGTACTGACGTTCACCGCCGTAACGCTGAGTGTCAAAATTTTACTGCAATGTCTAACATGGGCATCGGCGATTTCCGCTTATTATCTCTAATAAAACCAGATAAATCTGAGAAAACTAATGACGTATGTGTATATTATTTTTAACCAATTATATCTTATTACAAAAATAGTTATGTGCAGTTTTAAAATCACACCAGATCGGAAAATAAAGGATAGTTACAAAAAGAAATTAAAAAATTTATTTTTCAGTAAATTTTCTTTCAGTAAAATTTATCCCAACCGACTTTCTGCATCTTTCTGTCTCTTTCAACAGGAACATTCAAAGTCTTTGATGAAAGAGAGAAAAGCTTGCAAGATTGTTTCTCTCTTACAACGTTACAGCTAGTTAGAATAGGTTACAGCAAGTTACAGCAGGTTGTGATTTGAAAAGGTATAAAGTAAGAGCAGGTAAGAGTATCTCTGACAAGAGAAAGAACCGCTCATCTTATATATGCTCTTACAGCTTAGTTCATAAGTAGCATATAAGCCATAAGCATATACCACATAAACAAGCAACAAGCTGATATAAGCAGATACAAGTAGGATAATGTCGCCGATGTTGATTGGTTCCACCAGAGCATTATGAGGAATGACCGAGAGAATAATTAATAACAGCTAATCAGAGTTAAGCATTTGTCATCTATTCATCTATATAAGCAGTGGAGAATTTTTCTATTGGCTATTTTAGAGCGAACATCGAACGAAATCCTCAATATGGCGCATTATTGGCCAACGGTAATGTTTATTTCGGTTTCGTTTGGAACCACTTCACTATAGGTTCGACTTCGACCAGCTTCGACAAGCTTCGACCATCCCCCCTCTTTTCCGTCCCGAAAGCAACGGCAGCGTCGGTAGCAGCAAGCAGCTACTACGCTATTCTACGGTAGCAGCAGGCTAGCACTACTACTTACTAGGTAGTTCGCAAATCGCACTTCGCAGTGTGATCAGTAAGCAATACGGTGTGTGTAGTGGCAGTACTGACAGCGGTAGTACGGCATCATCTATCAGAGAAATTTCTACCATTATTACAAATGGCGCGGCGTGGAGCATTCTAAATACGTACGCGATACGTAGCTCATAAGTGTTTAATCAGAAACAAATGGAAAAGTGCATCTTAAAGACTAAAGAGATAGATTTTCTTAGTATAGAGCTGTAGAAAAGAAAGATACTCAGTAATTCGGCAAGGAATAATGGGAACCAAGGAAAATTCAACAACGAACGCGACGAAGCCAGCGACTGCACCTAGTCATGCGAAGCCTTACGGAAAGATCCTACTAACTCTACAAAACTGCCTTTTGCCAGATGATAAATTAAATTCGACGCCCTCCAGTAAAGATGGACTTGATGCCGAAACTGAAACGGATCTCAGAATATTAGGATGTGAATTAATACAAACCGCTGGGATACTTCTGAGGCTACCTCAAGTAAGACGCAATTCAAGATTTTTTATAGTTTCACTAGTTTGATTGCGAGCACGTTCCTAACCTCAAAATTCAAATAGTTTCAAATTTAATTAATAATACTTGTGTAATTTATCTTTTTAGTATTTACGTAGATTATTGTTTACTATAAGTTTTATTTTCTTAGGTGGCAATGGCTACTGGCCAAGTAATATTTCAACGTTTCTACTATAGCAAATCTTTAGTTAGGCATAACATGGAAACAACGGCAATGGCATGTGTATGCCTTGCTAGTAAAATAGAAGAAGCATTCAGATGTATACGTGATGTTATTAATGTCTTCAATCATATAAAACAAGTCCATAATCAAAAGTAAGTATTCTTTCTCACTTCTTGTTAGAAAAAAGTCTATAAAATTGATTTTACATTGTTAGATTTAATAAAAAAATAAGTTATACAATAATACAAGTAGTTCTTGTAATATATAATGCTAAAACTTATATATTATGAATCACTTGTAAAAAAGTATATTATATTGTAAAGTTGTATTAGGCTTTTTTCGAACCCATTAAGAAAAGATATAAATATTTTATTGATTTTCAACAGGGTGAGTTCTGCATAGGTGCTCTGGATTGTCTAGAGTATATAAACATATAAGCAACAAAAGCAGCTCAAGCAACTCAAGATCAACTAGCTTGATTTTAGTCGAAGCCTCCAAAGCACAACAGGCAGCTCGGAGAGTGAAAGGACTATGAGTACAGATGCTTAATCTGTTAATATCCGCGGTGCTTTATACCCTGATTAAGAATCGATATACTACATTGTAGTATGGAAGATTTAAACACTAACATATCTAATTATTAGAAAATTTATAAAGTTTAAGAGCTATTAAAAATGACAGTAGTTTCTTTTCAGAAATCCACATATTTAAAAGACTATTCTTTTTACTGTAAATAATGTTATTCTTTCTAAAGTTTTCATTTGCTTATAATTACTTATGTTTGAACATTTTAAAGTATTTCAAAGATTTAATATTTATAAATTTTCTATTTATAGATTTGTATCAGTGACAGAAAGGTATTAGCAAATTTACAGCGGTATTAGTCTTGTTAAACAAACATGTAGTTTGTTACTGTTATTTGTAAATGGTATACTGTGATGAATGAATGTCTAGATATATAATAATTTTTAAATTAGGAATACAATAATTGCTTTATGAATTCATTAAATATGATTCATTAAATCAGTTGTTAAATTCCATATATTTGAATTTCTTGTTATTGAAGTGTAATTGAAATAATCCAAAATCGTAGAATTTGAAAATATACTCTTTTGCACTTCAAAGATTTAAATTCAGACTTATGAACATGTGCGTTATAGGAATATTTAATATAGGTATTATTACTGAAAAAATTATATATTATCTCAAGCATAATCTATATATTTTATGGTGATATTACATTTTAATCATATTATATGACTGTAATTTTTTTAAGGTCTTATACCAAGTGAAGTAGCATCCTTTTTGATCCCAGGAGCGCCATATCAGACTCACCTTGTAAAGACAAGATTGTTAAAAAATCTCAAATCTGATCTCCTTCATTTTTTCTTTTTTTTCAGAGCAATAACGCCAGTGATACTTGACCAGAATTATGTAGCTCTGAAAAACCAAGTGATCAAAGCTGAGAGACGAGTGCTGAAGGAACTAGGCTTCTGCGTACACGTTAAGCATCCACATAAGATCATTGTCATGTACCTGCAAGTGCTTGGCTATGAGAAGAACAAGGCTCTTATGCAACAGTGTTGGAACTACATGAATGACTCATTACGATCAGATGTATTCATACGATATGAACCAGAGACAGTAGCTTGCGCCTGTGTCTACCTGGGGGCTCGTCATCTTAAGTTACCTTTACCGAAAGGGCCTGCCTGGTTTTCCCTATTCAAAGTCTCAGAAGTATCAATTCGGGACATTTGCAGGCGAATTCTAAGGTTATACTGTAGGCCAAGAGTTAAAGCCGACCAACTTGAAAAACGTGTTGAGGAACTGAAAAAACAGTATGAGGAGGCCCGAACGAAAGCAAGATCTGGAGAGGCCGATGGCCACACACCAAGTCCTCCCATTCCTAAGCACAATGCATGGGGTGGATTTATTAGTAGGGGTAGTGCTCATCCTGTACCTGAAAGAATCAAGTCACCGAAGTAAGATTAATTTCTATCTATATTTACTCATGTTCCTATGCTAATAATCTGTTAATCTTTAGAGAATCGAAAATCTAGTACGATGATTCAAAAAAGCAATCTTAATTTCTTCCTTTTCTTCTACATTTAGAGATTCAAATTCTTTTTTGAGTTCATGAACTAATACAAATGTAATAATTAATAATTCTTTTATACATGGATATCCAAATTACGATTCACAAAAACAGAACTAACTGTAGGAAATGTAAATAAAATTTTTAGAGATGGATTTTATTGATATCTTAGATAATGTGTGAGATTTAGGGTCAAAGAATCTAATACGATAATACAAACACTAAAGCTATACAACAAATTTTAATCATACTTTTCAATTAATCTTGGCTATTTTAATCATCAGTAACCTGGATATCTAGGTTTAATAATAATTTTAGTGTCTTACAATCCTCTTGATTATTAACAGCTCTACTAAATTTTAACCTTACCTAGTATTTGGAAATAAATTAAACTGATTTTTTTAAGTTACTGTCGTATTGCATTACCATTTTGAGCTGAATAGTTATTGTACTAGTACAAGAAATGATCCGTACTCTACCCACAATCGATCCATGATATAAGACATCTTTTTATGAATATGTTGAGAGCAATTATATATTCCAAATTTGAGTTTTTGAGTACTCTAAAAATTAACATTAAATAGAGCCAATATTTTCTAATTTTATGAATATGAATATAGCAGATCATAAAAATTAATTTGAAAAGATAAATAAAAATTAAAAGCAGAATTTGTTTATATCTAGAATTATTTAAGAAGTTAATAGAAACTCATCACTTACGTTTATAAGTTATTAAATTTTTTATTACCATTTTCAACGTTGTCTCACTGAAGGAAAATATGTTTTTTAAATCAAGAGTAATTTCTTTTAAACATACTATCGATAAGTTGTGCACTTTAAAACGTTATTGTCAATATTACTAAGCATATTGTTTTCCAAAATTTGAATTGTATATTATTGATATATACATTAACAGGTAAATCTTGAACAAGTACATTAAATAGTATTCTCTGATATTTACGATACATAATACAGTGTAAATTTTATTTATAAGTAGGGTTGTATTTTATTTATAGAACTACACCTATTAAATAACTTTTCTACACTCCTAACTCAAAACTTGGTGTATATTCGTTACATATAGATTTTTACTAAGATTTATGGTGCATCCTACTTGTACCCGTTAATAATAATTAACCCCAAAAAATCCTAAGAATAATAAAAATAAAAATAGATTTTAGAAGCATTAAGATATCGATTTCTTTACTATCATAAACATGGGTCTTTGTTTGTCTACTCAAAACTGTTTAATAACCGGATTTTGATTTGCACTGGGCCGAAATTTTTGAAGGCTCTACGTTATATTGCCTAATTAATTCTTCGATTCCCTAAATGAGCAGTAAAATGAGAGATAGATTGTTAAAATTATCTAAATTGCTTAATAATAAATAAAAAACTAAAATTGTTCTTAATTATTAATAAAAAATATTATAATTATTACATTTTACTAAATTAAATAATACATTAAATTATAAATTCGAATAAGTTTGTAATAAATATTCTTTTAAAGTTTTGCTTTAAAACTTTTAAACTAATCTGTCAAACTGTTTTTATTTGTTTTCAACAGTGCTCCTGTCGTTTCAAGGCGTTCCAAATCAATTTCAGTTTCTCCCATAAGGACAGATGTTTTAAAACATTCCAAAAGAAAAAAGCGCAGCAGGAGCAGATCACGCAGTGCTAGCAGAGTGCGCAAATTAAAGAAAACACAACGCCGACGATCTGGTAGTCATAAATCCTCGAGAACACGCTACAGATCGAGAAGTCGATCGAGAGAGCGAGATCCTGAGAAGTCAAATAAGCATCGCAGTAAACACAGACGCCATTAGAATAAACTCTTTGTGTTAAGGAAACTTTACAAAAATACTTACTTTGCAATTTCATTTTCTGGAAATATCATTACTGCAGATGAACAGTTTGAAGAAATAATTGTACATATTGTAATTTTTTTCTTCGTTTCGAAAGTACGAAACTAGTAATAGTTCATATATTCACATAAATTCAAACTTAATGCGATACGATCATTTTTTGCATAAGAACAAAAAAACTACATCATGTTAGCTAATTCATTATAGTATATTGTGTAAAAATTAAATAAGACAATTTTGTGAATCACAAAGTTTTAACAAAAAGAGAAGAGTGTAAAGAATAAAATATTCTATTTATAAATTCACTTGTATGGTTTTAAAAAATCCAGTCGGTAGCGCCCTTTTCTTTTCTGTATCGATTATGGGTGAAAAATCGAGATTCAATAGTTGCGGCAGAATCGCGATGACATATCTTCGGTAACATGGCATTTGTTCAATCGGATTGCCATGAAGCGTTAAACTACGGAGTTTGGATAAGCTTCTTAGCTTTACAATGTTTTTGATATCGGAAATATTGTTGCCATGTAAATAGAGGATCTTTAGATTTTTGAATTTCAACACGTCGTCGTCGATATTGCTAATCCTGTTATAAGCAAGATCCAGCCAACGAAGATCACTGGGTATCTCAAGGAATTTCTTGGCAAGTTCGTCTATTTTTGCAGTAGAAACAAGCAAATTATTGCTCAGCCACAGGGAACTCGTAAAAAAGCGATTGTTGCACGTTTTATCGGGTAACTTTCCAAGACGGCTAGATTGAGCGGTATGATTGACCAATTCTCTTGTGAAAATGAAAGAATAATGCTAAGTTTTTTTAAAAATATCTATTTTAGTGAAAATGTAAATTTATTAACTGCTTAATATACTTGTTCCGTTGTATTCAACATGAAACTTTCATTTTCTTAATACTTTGTAATTTACGAATAAATAAATTGCAACTATTAAGACGAGAATGTTGTATTCACGCATCAAGTTCTTGTATTATAAATTTATTTGTACCAAAAGCAGTATCAAAATTTACAATTCTTCGGCATTAATATAAGATTGAATTCAATAACCTAATAATCTGAATAAAAACATACCATCAATAGTGTTTGCATTTTTGAATGATAAATCTAATGGCCGACTAGCATGCATCGCCTCACTCTCCTGCATATGATAATCAGAACGCAAATTAACTGCTGTTTTCTGTGACATTTTAAATTTCTTTAAAAATTTATTTTATTACAAAAGTAAGTAACGAATGAATGTCATATTTTTATTTTTAATCTATTAATATCTAAAAGAAAAAAATGAAAATCAATTTACATAAAAGTTCTTGGACAAAAACTTAATTTTACTGTTAGCAATAGGAACTTAAAGCATTGTGTGGATAAGTGTAAATAATTACCAAATATTTGTAAAAAATAGGGGACAAAATTAACGATATAAATATTACAGATTATAAAATATTGAACATTCATTTTGATTAAGATTATTGACTATTACTTAAAACTGTAAATAATTACGATGCTATACAAATAATTTGTTTCTAAAAATAGAGAAATGCACATTGTTATAAATACAATTTAATAATATATATTGTATATTTATTATTAATTTATTTATATCAATTTAACTCAGCGATTGAGAAAATAAGTATTTTACAATCATTAATACTCAAACACTGCAAGTTCAAATTTAATGTATTCTTACTGTTTATAAGTTCATTCTTTAAAAAATCGAGCAATGCGTATTCCACGAACGAGTATTTTTCCTTTCATTCGATTACTAAATGAAAAATTAGTGTTGAAAAATGATATTTAACAATTTAATAAAACAATATTTTTCTTCATACGTTTGTTTTCTTCAATTTTCCTTTCCCTTATTGTATCCCACTTTGACAGTTGAGTTAAGTAATGAATTTATTTATAAAATTTACTGCTAACTAAAAGTTAAAAAATTTGCAAAGTAGCATCTTTTGTAATAATTTTAAATTCTATATTTTAAATAGTTTTCAAAATTTCAATATATGATCGATTATAGGATTGCTTTAAGTAAAAAGAATTTCAAATGAGTGCTCAAATTAAAACTATAATGATGCATTGATTTACAAATTTCAGACTTGGCTATTTTAAAATTCTGAAAACAATTGCCATTTATAATTGTTTATAATTTTGTATATAATTTATTTTATTAACTTATATACAATTCTTTATTATAAGTTTTTGCACTTATAATTATAAAAGTAAATCGTTCCAAGTTTGCAAAATATATTTGATGATTTACATGAATATTTTTTTAAAATTATTCGTGAGATTTAAAATTCAAAAATTGAATAGTTGTTCACTTTTGCATTTATTACTTTGGTATAATAAAAATCTAACAATTTTTCCGTGACATTAGGAACCGTAATACCGCCCGAATGAACACCGCGCAGTTATTATTTTAAATAATATGATTACAATACATTTTTCCATTTTTAAGTGGCTAAGAAATCCAATGAATTTCTTTTAATTTTATGCATTCAATATAAAACAGTGCTGTGTGTTTGATAGTTCCTTTGACTTGCAATATGCTGCTCCATTCTAAATCCGCTTCGAAAACCGCAATCGTCACTCGAAATAATATATAAAATATAAGTATGAATATAGTATACGTGTATTGTATACTTGTATTCTCGATAACCGGTCGCCGATGGCTATCGTATAAAATACACAAAGATTCGATTTTGCATTCTTATACACCGCTCATATAAATAATGCGCTTCAGAATTGGCCATTTAGCACGTTTACGGTATATATAATATATATATATATTTGTATATTCGAAAAATACAAAGGAGTCCAGTATCTCGCGAATTGAACAGGGGCCAGATGTAAATTCGCTGAGAAATTAGAATTGTTATAATGAATAGCGAAGTGCAAAATTTTCTGCGTCCAACGCAAGAGCTGACGGAAATCGCTAGCATTCGGTTCTACCGTCGACAAAACCAATCTAATGATGATGAATTTTATATGCTATAAGGGATAAATTACGCTCGGCCAACTTCGATACTTAGTAATAGTTCTGTAGTAATATATATAGTCAGATATAGTGGATATAGCCATATAGCTCTACTATAATTATAGTATCGGGTATATATTTAAACTTTTATAATGCAAGTAAGTATGTAGATTGACGGGGAAAGTCGAGAAAAATTTGACGAAGTTCCAACCAAGAGTTATTGACGCGACTCCTGAAGGTTTGCGGATAAATAATAATTTTCGGATCCAAACGACGGCGTTGCACGCCTCATCGCCGACGCGAACTGAAAATACAATCTAGATAACAAATAATAAGTCTTGTAATAATATGCTTGACTAATAAGTAAAATACAGATAAAAATCAGCCGGGGATAATGCATCGAGAAAACTGTCGACAACTTTTCGAATGTCGTCTGTTTTGTTGAGAGCGTGAAAATCTTTATATAATATACTATACACACACGCGCGCACAAAATTATTGCAAAAAGGAGACTTATTGAATATACTGTACAGATAAAAGCCAATGAGGATATTATTATAATTTTAAACCATTTATATGATATGTATTTAAATAAATTTAAAAAATTGATTTCAAAACCCGTAATATGTGAAATATGTAACACGTTTTAGATATTGAATTCACGTCGGTATATACACACGCCCACACGCGCGCGCACATAAATATACTTATATCATACATCTATTGTCTTTAATATGAGGATGCATATTATTGCTTCAAAATCAGGCTGGTAAAATCTGTTATCATGTATTAAGATTCAAGACATTAATGCAGGTGTATATGTATGTATTAAATTATATAAAAAAACTAACAAATATTTTTATGAGCGTCATAAAAATATTTGTTCATTAAGTTTACAACAGTCAATATACCACAATTTGAATTATTTAGGTTATATAATCTTTATTTCATATAGGATCTATTGAGTTTTTCAAATAATTATAACTTAAATAAATTTAAATTAAAAATAAATAAAAGCATATTATAAAATATATAATAATTTGTTGAAGAGTATAATTAAGACGCAAATATTCTTCGTGCTTAATTAACATTACAGTAGTATGATTATATCGCTATAATGAAAACCTATATACATTATGTTATCGTCTTCAATAAAATTGTTATCTTCTTTGTTCCAAAATTTATCATATCAATATAACTTACTTTTCATTCATATAAATAAAAATGATTAAAATCAGATTCTAAATGTATTGTGTTCTACGTAAATTGTCATACGTTTTAGCAGCAGTATGAAGCTTGGAATGAAGCTTATTAGGGTGGCAGATATTATAAGGGCAGAAAATTTAGAGCCAAATTTTTTATATCTCTTATACTCATTCAAAAATTGCATCTTTACGTATACATTATACATACATATAGATATACCTCAATTTTTGTAAAAATAATTCAACATGCAATAGAGATAATAAATTCATCACTTTGACGACTTTTTATTTTAATAATAATAAAAACAACAACAACAACAACAACAACAACAACAACAACAACAATAATAATAACCTATTTAAAGCACTTTTATTAAGTGGTTAAACATAACTATTCATGAACTCGTTATAAAGTTATTCAAAAACTTTAATTGAGTGCATAGTATTAAGCGTAAATTTCATATTATATGAAAAGAAGTCAATAATTACCATATCATGACGTATAGTAATTATTATTTAATTATGTAAAAAAAATTAATCGACATAGTTCAATGTATGCACCCCTGGCCGTAACTAATTAAATAGCTTAACGACTTTCAATGAGATATTAATAACCAGCTGTAATATAGTACAACTCTCTGCGAACTTTATGAAAGTTATATCATATATTAAATTAACATATTAAATTATATACTTATCCCTCAATGTTATTCTAATTATTATTTAACGTATAGTATAATAACTTGAAACGATCTACTAAAAATTTATCAATAACGATAGATATAAAACTATTTTAGAAATGAATAGAAATAATAGGAATCAATTAAACTAAGATTGAAAATTATAATACTCTTATTAATATATATCACTAATAATAATGGTAAATATAATATTACTTAAGTATAATGCATTAGGGTAATATTGTTGTAAGTCACGTATATTAAAAATAATTTTATGCAATTTAAAGTAATAATTAATTCGTTTTATTTATAACAAACATTTTTGACTTTAACATAATTTTACAAATTATTTTCTCGACATAATATATATAGTGTTTTATTTTATATAAAAAATTTTTTTTACGTTTTAAATATTACTAACTATTGGAGAATGCAATCTACAAAAAATCCATTCTTGTTTTAAACGATAAAAACAATTAAAAAATTTTTTTAATTATACAATATTTTACTGAAATTTTCTTCGACAATACACGTGGAAAATATATGTATGCCAAAAAATTTTTTAGTTCCTGAAATTTATACACGGATAATTAATATATCAATTCATTCTTGACATTGACAAAAACTTCTGGTAAGTACTTTTTGTACAATTATTGTACAATTATTGTACAATTTGTTTATATACCTGCAAAATAAAAAATTTCAACTCTTTACGGAATAATAATTTAGTGAAATCATAAATTTCTCAGATTAACAAAAATTTTAAAAGTTATTTTTTTCCTTTAAAACAAAAATCGTTTTTTTGTAGATTGCATTCTCTAAGAGTTAGTAATATTTAAAACATTAAAAATATGTAATATATATACATATATATATATACACACACATATATATATATATATATATATATATATATATATATATATATATATAAATTGATAAATTTCTTAAGTACCGGCTGACATTGTTTTCGAATACGAACGTGGAGTAGGTAGAGCATGCACAATTTATATAAGAACAATATACGCTTAATTAGCCGTATAAAATTCTTGCCGACAAATTATAATTGTGTAGAGGAATAATAAGCAATCCCACCATCTACCGACACTAAAATTTTCGAGATACTCGCTCGCGTCAAGACCGATAAATCATCGGGATGCATCTCGTACTCCACTTTTCAGCGTTCCTCGTGACTCTGTATTATTTGTGCAATTTCAATTTTACGCCTTTAGAGCGAGACAGAGCGCGGACTTTCCGACCACACAGGGGCGGAATAACCGTGGGTAAAGTTGATGTCAATATATATTCCAATGGAAATATGTATCGTGTGAGTGCATAAATTCTTGAGATACCTTCGAAACAAAAGAGATTTAATAAAGTTTTTTTTTATATTAGAATGTTAACTAATTTTAACTTATTTTAATCAAACAATTTTTAAAAATGGACAAAGTATAAGAAGAAAATGAATAGTATAAATTTTTAAACTATAAAAGACTTTGTTTTCTCTAATAGTAGGTAATAAAGGATTTTTGGCTTGCAATAAAAAAGATCATTGTGATGCTGTATTCAATCTATTGATTCAAATAAAAAAAGATGAACCAATAGAAAATTTTAGTTACATTTCTATATATTTCGTTTATGAACAGTGCTCAAAACAATCTGTTACAAATTCTTTTCTTAATAAAATTCTTGTAGGTCGACAAAATTTAGCCATAAGGGCTAAAATTATAAAGATGATACGAAATTCTTATCCAATCATATATAAACTGATTTGAATGAATTGAATAGATTATAATGTAAATGAACGTTTCGCCTTAGATCACCTGCTGCGTTCATAAGAAAGGATTATGGGTGATTCATTTCTATATAGACGTAGACAGAAAGAAAAAAAGATCTGCAATCTACGGTCTCAAATCTGCGATCTGCAAAGTGAACACAATTATATTTCTTTTTCTTTAAGTTTTTTTCACTATTTGGTTTTTTCTTTTTTTCTTTTCCACCTAGTAAAATATTCATTTACCCATGATATGAGTATTTGTTTTATTTTTTTATTTTCTTCGTACGTTTACAGGAACAGATCACTTGTCGCCCTACTAATGAGCTCAACAGATAGTGTAGACAGTAAGGCGAAACATTATACATTCCAGTTATAATTAAATTTCACACGCACACACGCACGCGCGCGCGCACACACACACACACACATTCAGCTAAAAAGCTAGTTTTAGAATTTCTTTTTATTCCATTATTAAGGAATGTTCTACATGATCTGGCAGATATTTATTAAATTTTATAGCAGCTAAGAAAATCTTGAATAAATTGAAAAGTTCGAAACAGCTTTTTTCGAACTTCTCGCAAAATTTGAAAGATAATTTGTATTTACAGAAGTAGAGAAATAACAATGTCATATGTATGATGTATAATAGATGTAATACACGATGAAATGTCCAATACAAGATGTTCAAAACGAGGCGACCTTGCAGCCAGCTTGGTCCATTATAGTCCTTAGTATGCATATATAATATAACTGGCAACTTCATATTCTTTGATTATTGCAATTCAAATGAATAGTTTAAAGGGGCATTTCAGTTTTTTTTAGCACTATTACTAGCTGTATAAGAGTTGATAAAAGTTAATGGTCCCAACTTCTTTAAGCTTTATTCATGCTTAAGCCAAAATGATTCTCAACAAATCCCTTGTCACCAACTATATAAAATTACAAATAAGTTGGAAATTTCTTCTTATACAAGTAAAAGTAACAAATAATCGATAGACAATGCTGTACATATATCCCCTTGCTGCGGAAATATTTTCTGAAATTTATAATTTATAGATATCTAATAGCTTGATCACGACGGCCAGCTGCTTCTTCAGAAAAGACTGCATCGTCTTTATAACCAGAAGCAGAACTAGATACGTGTTATATATGTAATAGAATTTGTTATATATGTAATATGTAATGTTATATATGTAATAGAACAAAGAAAAAAGGTAAATAAACAAAGTAATAAGGTAAAAGTTTTTGCATCTGTTCATTCCTGGAAGGACAGATGGCATATCATCGATCGCATTAATTTATTCCATTACGTAAACAGCTTGCACTGGACAATATCATTTCATGTAGCTATTTGCATTATAACAATGGAGAAGCGACGACATTTGGGTAGCATATTTGGCCCGGAAGTAATTTTATGATTAAGTATCTTGTACAATAGATTCGAAAATTTACAGGAGCTATAGCCATGGACCAATATATCCGACCGATAGAATACTTTCTTGTTTTCGAACTAATATTTATACCTCTATGTCAAATGTTTATAAGCCCGGTAATGTCAGAAATCTTTATTGATTAAACTCCTATAATCTTGGTGTCGGATTTGACGAAAGAATAGATATAACCAAAGCAAAGAGTATTAATGAACCGATATGTCCGCAAATATATACCGTTATTGTAATTATATATCGATTGAAATTCAAAGATTCCTTAGACAATACATTATACCCAATTTAATTACTAACTATAAGTAAAAAAGTACCATGTCTTGCGCGGATATCATTTTGGAATTAATTAGAGTTGTTTCACTCAAAACGGACCGAATCCGTCAATATTTCAAAAGACCAATAATGATCTATTTAAATCTATTTGCGTATTATCGTTATGTAGAAAAAATGGATATAAAGTTGTGCAGAAGTATCAATCCCTTGCGAAAACATTATAAACATTTTAAATCTTATAAATCGTTTACAACAACGAATATTATAATTTATAGAAAGGCTTAAACAATAATATAGTATACTCTCGATAATCTTTTCTTCTCTTTTTCTTAACATTTCAAGCACTCATAAATTAATATCTGAAATCGTCTCGAGTCACTGAAGCATATCTGCGGAGAGGGGGTGGATCTGTCGGTCCTCGAACTATGGTCATTTCAATAACTTGTCGTGTAATATCACATACATACATACATATATATATATATATATATATATATATATATATATATATATATACAGACGCGAGATTCCTCTGCACGGGGGTGCGCCCGGAGAGGCGCCCGCGCGTACATATAATACTGACACCGTCGCCGTGATCTTCCAAGTTCTAAATTTATAACCGCATACACTATTATGCGCGTCGCGGCATTTCACCGACCCCGCGTATTCGCATCGCTCTCTTGCTTTTGCATCCCGTATATAATATATATATATATATATATATATATATATATATATATATATATATGGAGTTTCCGCGCTCGTGCTGCTGTGCTGCCGTTGCAACTCCCGGGTCGCCTGAAAATGTGGGAGACGTCGACCGCTCGCCACATACATCGTCGCCGTCGCGTCGGACGAGGCTTATTAGTGCCGCAAAGTGAAACACCCGGAACTCTTCCCCCCCCCCCAATACTGCTCCTTTGAAGTTGCCCCTTGTAACATTGTATAGAGTGGTGCGCGCGTGCAATAACGTCGGCGTGGATTATTCGTGATTCTCAACCCTAATCGGTATCGGTGCGCGACGCTACAGCTGATCGACGAGCCTCCCCGACGCACGCGGCACGTGCGTGCTTGTATATATACATATATATATATATATATATATATATATATATATATATATATATATATATATATATTATTCTTACTCCAACAGACTTCGTCTTACGCTCTTTTTTGTAGGATTTTCGCGATGATATATATATCTCTTTCTACTGTCTCTATTTAGAGCAGTAGTTTTCTTCTGTTTCCATAATTATCTTTGTTCAGTTTCGAAAGTCTATATATATATATATAGAAACAGTAAAACAGAGAAGAACATAGGGAAATATAAAGCAAAAAGAAAGAGAAAAAACTACTGCTCCAAACAGAGCCAGTTTCTATATATATGCATGTGCCAAAGCTCGAGGGTATTCCACTCGTCGTGGGTTTCGGTATTTTATATAAGTATGTTAAATCGGATTTTCGTTCTTATACATATTTATGACAGTTTTTCTTTCCTCAAGCGTATGAAATACTTATGCATGAGAATTGGTGTGTGTGTGGGGGGGGGGTGTAATTATATATATGCGATCGCTTTAGTAGTTTATGGGGTATTAAATTCGTGTCATGAAGCATACAACGGGCTCCTATGTGGGGTAAGCGCAAGGAATTTAAGCGGGTCAAGTACAACGACGACACGCAATTTGGTCGATCCATTTACAATTTGCTCCTAAGAATTGGTTAACGTAATAAACTGTTGTATTGTAATATAAGCGGTACATGGCAAAGAAGAGTATGTCAACTTTGGGTCGTGGCAGGTCACCGATTTTCTGGAAATAAATTAATTTCATGGACATCCATGTAGACGATTTGCAGAACATCTGTACAATCCTTATACGAAGCACGAAGTCAATCCCTTTGTTATAACGTTAACTTTCACTTCGTTAATTTTGGGCAATAAATTTTCTTACGAAATCAATAAATTCCTCAACCTTCCGAATGGCTGATTTTTCAGAATAGCTATAAACCGGTCGGGCAAGAGCCATCCCTTCTTTACGCATCGGATATACCTGCACCTTACTTTATTATAACATGTGCGCGCCTATTATAGATTGATTTCAATGGCAGGCACGCGCGGCTATTGATTTGGTATAGATTTAAAATCGATTTCTCTTCACATTAGACGAATGCAGTAATAACAACAACAAGAACATATTACTAGGTCAAAATATAGTTTTCATTAACTTTAATTGAAACTAGCCTCTTTATATTTAACAGTTACAATAATAGCTATAATATTACTATTTATAAATAATGTACACTTTCTAGTTTAATGTAAATTAACGTTCATATTACAGAGTTAAAAATCATTTTTGCATAAGAATTATGTTATTTCTTTTATGCGTGATCTCGAATATCGGTATAATATTTCAAGCAAATAAAAAACATTAAAAAAAAATTATAACAATATGAATCATAGAACATTACAAGTAAATCTAGTTTACTGCTACGAATTCATATGTATATATCTATAAAAAATCTAAGAAATCTGCTAATATAAATATATTAGGAAATTTTGACCGGTATATTAAAATTATCAAAGATTATCCATATAAATGCAGGAATTTTTATGTATTGCATTTATATTTGTCGTCCACATACGCATGTATTTAGATCATAAGAAAAAAGATCAATTTATTTGAAAGAAAATGCGTGTCAATCAGAATCGAGGTACTTTCTTTGTAAGTCAAGTTTACGGGTGCATAAAGTTCTTTGCTGCATTAACAGCAGCTTTTGTTAAGTAAAATTGGATTGCAGTAATTTATTTGTTAATGTTTTCTAGTTTTCTTTTAGACACATTTCCTATATTAAAAATGCATAAGAATCGTGAAAGATGAAAAATACAATCGAACGTATATATTTAATTGTGAATAATCCGCAATTTCATCGTAAATCAATCCTCAATCAATTATATACACTTTGCATATATAGACACTAGACAGGTCTTAGGCGTGCGTCCACTGCCCATTAGCGACCAATTAAGCCCAACAGTTTTATGCCTATTCCTATTCATACTTCTATGGATTTATAATTTTCGCGCATAACTCAAGCCTCCCTGTCTCACGCCCCGTTTTCCCCGACGTCAAATTATATTTTTTCCACTGCGCGCGCGCACACACACACGCACGCACGCACGCACATATATTCGAACGACATAATATCGCGCGCCGTGTCACAGAATTTGATGAATGGAATAAATTATATAAAGCCGAGTTTTTAGCGTCCAATTTTACAACAGACATATACGCGCGCACAATAAGCGTTTAGGCAGTGCCAAATTTACTATTGCGGCACGTATATACATATGCGCGCGCGCGCGTAGATAATATATACACCACCGAGCCGACAGCACACACACGGCGTCGCGCGTCAAACTCGTCTCTGCAGCGACAACAAGCGGAACGTGGACCCCGTGCGTGAGGTTTATTGCGGGAGTTTTTTTTTTTTTTTTTCTAAAACAACATTTTCTTCCATTTATTCTGTTCAGTGAGTGTACATGCATAGTGTATCTTCATTTATTTTCTTATTTCAATTTTTAAATATATATATACACATAAATCACCATCGGAATATGCTATCGGTCGTTCGAATTCAGTTGTAAAATTTCCTTGTTTGATTCTAGAAGGCACATTGTACAGCGACATTTGCGCCCTGTATTATAATATTACATAAAGAAAGAGGCGCATCCCCAGGCTTGTGGATCTAGTTAACCGCTCGTTATAGAAATGGCTTACACCTGGGACAACCGCTGCAACTTTGTCGTCAAGTATCTTTACGGTAATAACTGTACTGACATATATTAATAACCCAAACGACTTTTCCGCGTACAGAAATTGGCCTCTCTCTCTCTCTCTCTCTCTCTCTCTCTCTCTCTCTCTCTCTCTATCTCTGCCTCTCTCTCTCTCTCTCTCTCTCTCTTTCTCTCTTTCTCACTCTCATTCTCTCTTTTGTCTCTCATTCTCTCTCTGCTTCTCTGCTTGGTTAGATTTTGCCGGTGCGCGTATGTTATAAAAGAGAACAGAAGTAGAGAATAATTGTTAGCTAGATTCAAGTTTATTTGTGAATTAAAATACGATGTATATTAAAAATATATTAAAAGAAATAAAAACAACGATAGTAAAAAAAGATTTATAGTATCTGGTGTTAATAGAAAAATTTTTAAAAATAAAAAAAACTGACATCGATATAGGAAGAGAATGATATACTGCTAATAAAAAAATTGATTGAATCTAAATAAATATGATGTTATACTTCTCTTTTTATTTAAATTAAAGTAAAATATTTATAATATTGTATTTGACTTGAATCTATTTTAATTTAAATCTGTTTCAATTGTTATTGTAACATTATACTACTAAATCTTGTCGAGAGAACGTACTGTACGATTCGTATCCAAATGGTCTTTAATAAAAAAATATATATATAAACACTAAATGTTCTTATTTAAACTATAAAAATATGCATTTTGAACAAAATGTTTGTATATGAAAATAAGAAAATAATCATTATCATTATATCATTAGAATGGGAAGGGCCATTTGATTTGGTTAAAAGAATTTTCTTTAATAATACTCCTGTTAAAAAAAAAAACACGTAAAAACTCAGCCACTAACATAGTTACAAGAGTAACTGAGACATAGAGAGAGAGAGAAAGAGAGAGAAGAGAGAGAGAGAGAGAGAGAGAGAGAGAGAGAGAGAGAGAGAGAGAGAGAGAGAGAGAGAGAAAGAGAAGCAGTTGCCGAAATTTATAGTTAAGTTTTAATTCATTTACAATGAGTTTTCACGTGTTTTTTGTAAGAAGCAACGTATCTTATATATAGATGTATATATAATATATATAAATTATTAAAACAACAAATATAATTCAGCTATCTTAAAACGATTAATACGAGCTATTGTATGTAGAATAATAATAGATTTTTTATTTTATCAACGTTTCATCTTTCATAGAATATCCTTTATTAAGCTCGTAACATATATATTTACCATTATGAGTTATTGTTACTAAGATATTCGTATAAAAATATTAATAATTCGTATAATATTAATAATTGTATAAAATTATTATAAATTTTCAATGAACAATTGTAAGAAGAAACAAAAGAAGCTTAACGGAATCACTGAAATCATTGACAACAAAAAACACATAAACAATGGAGAACATAAAATAAATATTATTATTCTATATATAACAGTTACATTGATCTTTTTAAGATACCTGAATATATTTCTTGAGCGCATATAAAAACACATAATTGTTTGTAAATTGTTTTTTTTTTTTATTCAACCTATGGATTATATAAATTTTCTATTATGTTTATAAGCGATCAATAAGTATTTATTAATAGTTCTAAGTTTATCGTTATATTAAAATATTTTAATCAATTCAGCGATTTATTGTCATCGATAATTGGTCAACATTGGAATTAATTAAAAATTGAAAGTATAATATATTTATCATCTAACATATAAATATAATCGAGGTAAACAATTTTTGGAGAACAATGCGGCCAAAACAGCGCTTCGTTGGTAATATATACGTATATTATATACGTGTAAAGAAAATATTAATAGTGATTGGCGAATAAAGTAGAGGTGAATAGCAATGATTGCGGCATTAAAATGCATGAAATATTTGCCGCGAGCGTGTTCAAGGGTTGTAAGACACAGTGTCTGTGTCTGTGTCGCGGGACAAGGGGGCAAGGGGGCGAAAATACACACATACAAAGCTCGCATCTCGCCGATCGAGAATGTAGTTTTGGCACTTGGCGCAGGGGCGCGGGCGTTAAAAATCAAAAATATGCGGGCTTATACACAACGTCGACTTTCGCATTGTCGGGAGCAGGGGGGGCCACGGCGGGTATGTCGCCGCGGTCAAGATTACAATAGCTGACAATGGCCAGGGGGGTGGTGGGCGGAGAGGAGGGGGGAGGGCCACGCATGGCATGCACGCGCGAGCGAATCGGCCGCGTGCGAGGGGAGATGAGATCGGTATATATATGTAAATTTATAGAGATTGATCGGCGATGCCAAGAGAGCGTAACGTGAGCGCGCGTCGCGTTAAAATATGTATACATCCTGGTCCGATAATATATATATATATATATATACACACACACACGCGCGCGCGCACACATACATATGCATTTGCCGAGCAAAAGGTCGCGACGTGTAGGCGTATAAAATTAGACGGGATAGGAAACGTCCCGACAAAGGAACGAATAATTATAAGACACATTGTTGAGCCGTGTAACGGGAAAATAAAAGACGTTGATCGAGCCAAGCTTATAGATAACGATCTAATAAGAGATCTACCCGAAATAGTATAGTGCCGCGCGATGTTATTATGTGTGTATATATATATATATATATATATATATATATATATATATATATATATATATACCAATAACCCTCTCGGTGTTGCATTTTGTTTTGTCGCTAAACTCGCGACATAATAAATCGATTTAGGCGAGGCTGTTATGTGGTGGCCTTTTTATGTCTTGTCTGGTTTTCTTTTTCAAGGCATAAATCCAAGATTGAATTTGAATTGAAACAGCGCGATAACCTTTCTAATGATGCGTGTCTCGTGTAGGGCCGAATTTTTATATGGGGGCCCATGAGGCCGTACCTGCAGAGTCCCACGCCGCCCCGTTCACCGCTTTGGTAAATAAATTATTAATGTAGCAAGAGTGCTGTTTTAGAATAAACCTAATGCTGATATCGTCGCTTATTCAATAAATTATTCTTATTATTATTGCAATTCTTATTATGCAGCGACAAAAAATACACTGGCCTTCTATGAGAGAGCTGTAATTTCTAAAAGTACAAATGACATAATGTTTCATTTTATCTTTTAAGCACAGCGCTACCGTGTGCTATCTGTTATATACACAGGGCTGGCAAACAAAAAGGTTGTCAAAGACGAGCCTGTATTCGGGGCTTATAGATCGATGATTTTTCTTGAACCCCTGATGTTACGGAATTCGACGTTGCAAAAAGCAAAAATATATTTTTTTTCGTTTATTTAATCTCTACTAATCTATATATAAATAGATATTAGTAATATATATATTTACTAATCGTATTATAGATGATTTATTACGAGGTATCCGTATAGTTCACGAATATAATAAGTCAAAAATTAGCCGAATTGTTTGTTTTTTAGAACAGTATTAAGAGCGGCGTTTCGACAAATTTGTTTGTTCACACCCTTTTCAAGCAATATACCGTTTTAGATGTTTAATAATAAAACGATGTAGACTGTAATTATTCTCATAGATAATATAACAATATACAACTATTATTTGTATTATAAGCTGTAGTCAATGTTGAAATTTTCAATATCAATGATCTATATCTCATAAGGAAAAGAAAAATATTTAAAATTTAAACAATTATAAACCATAATATAAACAATAATTATATATAATGTTACATTTGCTATGCTCAAAACAACAAAAAAAAATAATTTCCTTACTTAAAATATAAATTTATTCTTTTGAAAAAAGCGCACTTATACTATTATTCTATTATTTCTATCCATGTTTATAATTTCAAGATATTTAAAAAAAATATATATATATATATAATACCGTATATTATTAAAAATGGTTAAATCTGTTAAAAAAAACAACACACGCGTTTCTCAAAACATCGAAATTTATATTATCAATAAATAAATAATTCAGATACAATTTCTGACTTATTATTCATCCAAAAATACCTTTTAATATTCATTCTTATACTTTACAATATTTAAGAATATTATGTTTCTTTAATTTTTCAGTAATCATTAATTAAAACTTGCTTTTTTCTCATTCGTTAATAGTAATGTTATTTGGTCTTCAGATAGTCATTGATTACTTATAGTTAAATTATCTAAAATATGGAAAGAACTCAAAATTTGATATGCATTTGTCAAGCCGCTTATAAAAATCTGTAACGGTTTTCTAGTCACAATTTGCTTTTCTTATAAGTGGAAATCCTAATTTTTGGCGCAGGTTTCCAAGGGGAAAGGTAATAGTACAGAAAAACAATTTGTCAACACTTACGCGGTGCTATTCATACCTTGAAACCATTCAATATATGTGATAACTCGAAAAACCTACATCTTTCACCAGAATATACGTGTGCATCGTGTGACCCTTTTACTCGCCTTTTTACGTAAAACGATTTCCTCTTTTAGCAGCCGCGGTGGTGTCAAAAATATAGGGTTACCCTAAATAAAAAGAAGAAAAATAAGTGTTTGTAAATTTGTTTTTAGTTTAAAAATAAAGTTTTTTTTTCTAACTGCTTGGTCTAGGTGCTGAAAAATATCTCGTCAGAAATTGAATTTTTTTCCTATACGAAATTATAAATACACCATATATCAATAGATCATTTTAGTGACAAGTAAAAATTTAAAGAATCAGAAAGTAAAAATTTATTTTTAAAGAATATAGTATAATTTAAAGAATATATAAAGAATAATCGTAAAAAATTAGCAGAATAATATTCTTTTTAATCAAATGACAAAATTTTGTCACAATAAAGGTTTATTCATTGAAATTGACATTCGCGCATAGAACTTGATGGATAATCTGCAGAATGATAAAAAATCTAGTCTAGAATAATTCGAAAATTTTTTAATGGACATTTTTTACGGAATGCTCGATAATTACATTTGTGAAGAATACTCAGTATCCAGTATATAGTAAACATCATAAAGTTATCAAATTTATTTATAATTGAATCATTAACATGTTACACTGAATTGGCTTTCTTTTAATAGTAATTTATTCATATTATCTTTGAAAATAAGTATTAAATAACAATTACCGTCATTTTAGTTATATCATGTAACAACAATCACTCTATATTTCTTTGATAAGCTTATATTAAATAATAAATTGTAAATAACATATAAAATTCATAATATAACAGTTTATATACCTTGCAACTTAATTTTTAAAAAATTTATTTATTGGAAAATTCCGTAAAATTATTACATGTCTTATTATTTTTATTTAAATTATATTATATTATAATTCAGTCGTTAGAATATAGTGCTATATGACGTCATTAATAAATTAGATTATTATGTAACTTTTTACACGGTTTACATACGGCCAATGAACAGAATGCCATTACATTTATCGAGATAATATGAAGCATCGGTTTACGCATGCAGGCACATACGGGCGAGGCAACATTTGACTCTACCCCTTTCAAGATCGATCGCGCCCCCTTATACCTGGCCAAGCGGCCAAGATCTGCGAGCGTGCCTTTAAAATATAAAAATGGGTAACGCGGCCGATGCAGCGCGGCGCGCATCGCTCGGCCGTGTTTGACAGGTCGCTCAACGCTCTCGGGGCAAGGCTAAGGAAGCGCGCGCGTATATATATATATATATATATATATATATATATATATATATATATATATATATATGTAGCGAGGAGATTATAAATTGTGGTCGGAATCTGACGGCTGATGAGCCTTGACGGACGCCGCTGGCGCGCGTTTGCACATTTTTTTTTTTTCATCCTCGTCTCTCTGATCGGAGAGCAATCAATTTTCGATCGTACATGAATTAACACATGCATTAATAATATATATACATAGAATTACCGAATGATTGCAGAAGCGATTATAATGACATTGCGCGATCTCCGCTATGCAGAATCGATGCACAACTACTTTGGTTCCCAATGCATTTGTTGAAAAATCGAATGGACGAAAATCACACTGCACGACGGGCGTTTTTTTTTTTTGATGAAGTAATGGAATCTCGAAACCATACATGGATCAAATATTAAATTGCACGTATATGGATTATTGGAACTATTGCAAAAGTCAGAACAATGTATAACTTGAATTTATATAATCATAATAATTTTAAATAGATAAATTTATACTTAACAGTTTCTTTTGTTTGAGAATTGTAAATATGACAATAATATTTTGCTAATTTTGTAGCTTCCAAGTTTTAAGAAAGAAACTTAAAGTAAATTGAATGATTAATTATTTTAATAAAGTTATTATATAAATATTTTTTGAAACATTATATATATATATATATATATATATATATATATATATATATATATATATATATTATCAGTTATTTACGCAAACTTTAGTATTATATTTTTCTTAATAATACAAAACAGAATTTTGTTACAAACAAATGATAAAAACAATATTGTAGTATTTAATACATGAAAATACTTGGATAGATTCCTAAAAGTAAAATTTATATAATACGAGGGTGGTGGATTGATAAGTTTCCGGCCTGACCAAGAAAGACAACGTTTATAAAAATTTTTTTTTTATTTCTCAACATAATCCGCTCCAAGGCTGATACATTTCTCATAGCGGAGTTCTAGTCTAGTAATGCCTCTCAAAATACCCATTTACAGCTTTGATTACTTCTTTATTGTCCGCAAATCTCTTACCTCTAAGCCATTTTTGCGCGGCACCCATTTACCACAGAGCTTTTCCATATACAAATGTTGGCGCAAAATATTTTGTACACGTTCATATGGCATCTTACAGGTCTCAGCTATCTCACGCACTTTTAATCTGTGGTCTTTCAGCAGTATTTGATGGATTTTTTCGATCATATCTGGAGTTGTGACCTCAATGGGGCGTGCTGAGCGAGGGCTGATCAGAGCTGCTCACACGACCTTTTTTAACATTTAGACTGCCGGACTGGCTCATATATGAGCCACCTGTGACCTTGACAGCTACTCTAGAGATATGAGCTGTTTTTATGTATAAATTTTGCACATAAAAAATATCAATTTATAAGGCAAAAATGCCGGCAGTCTAAAGGATAAACTCGGAAACCCACTGCTTAACGGTTGAATATGATGGGGAGGATGTTCCCAGTGTTGAGTCCATCTCTTCTTTAATTTCCTTCGGCGTTAACCCCTTCAAATAAAAGTATTTGATGGCAACACGATTTTCCAGCTTTTCCATTTTTACGAAAAACACAGAGGCATCTTGTTCAGCGTGCTCTCAAACCTGAGCTAACATGGCGATCGGACTGAAACTATAGCTACAAGCTATCTAAGGATGGTACTATAGAACACCACCTCAAGGTAGGCCTAGTGGCGCCATCTCTTAGTCAGGCCAGAAACTTATCAATCCACCCTCGTACTTTGTAGTTGTCATTTTGTCAAGACATTTTAAAAAAGTCAAATTGAAATAATATACAAATATAATGTTTGCTACGTTTAGGTGGTTAATGAGTTGGCTGACAAAACAGTTTTCAGGGATCAAACAATAAGTATATTTTTATAAAATTGTTGAAAAGTTGTCGTTTATTTAATACTATTCTTTCGTTACAAATTGGCATCAAATGCATAATCTAAATAGTCAAATGTTTAATCTTTTTCTTTTTCATTTACCTTGAAAAAAAGAGAATCTATTTATAGTGAATTGATTACTCCAAAGAATTGGATAAATTATAATAGATATTATTTAGACCAAGAACTATAATTTTTAAATCATTGCTCATGACTTTTATATATCTGTAGTTTTAATTAGGATGAAAGTTGGTAGCAAGTGCAATGCGCGGATAAGACTACTTTTGTATAAGATACTCTAAATATAAATTTGTACTAATAAATCTGAATATATCTATAAAATTTTTTGCTAAATATCAATAAGATTGAAAGGCTATTAATTTTATTTTCTAATGGATCAATCCTGTAATCGTATAAATTTTTATGGTATTACGTACGATATAATTGATCGATTAAAGTTTTGATATTAAATAGAATTTAAATTACATCTAAATATCATTAATTAGTATGTTTTCGCGTTTATTTGTATAATTGATTTTTAATTAAAAAATTTTTTTATACATTTTCCAATTGGGTCAGCGACTAATATAATTTGCAATTGCACAATCCTCAATGTATTTATATTATATCGCGTGCTGAATTGAATTTCTTTTTAAAACAGATACGGATAGCAACGGAGTTTTGGAGAAAAATGATTTTGAGTGCATGGCCTTGAAAATGACCGTCCTCGAGGGTAAAGGCGTATTCAATGCCAGCCGCCACCAAGATAACCTGCACGTGATGCTGTCACTCTGGGACGAAATCGCACAAATAGCCGATTTTAACAAGGTTGGCATGTTTTTTTTTATCCTCATTTAAACATTAAAAACGATTGCGTTGTCTGTATGTATTATGGTGTGCATTTCTGTAATAATAACGACCGTATTATGTTGGAAACGCTGTATAACAATAAATTATCTGTGAACGTTTTAGGACGGTATGGTAACCACCGAAGAATTCAAAGATGCCGTGCAAAAGTCTTGCGTTGGAAAAACTTACGAAGACTTTCCCCAGGCCATGAAAATGTTCATTGACAATCATTTTAAGATTGTCGATATGAATGGTGAGCGTAAGAAAAAAAAACTTGCATATTACATAGAAATTTTGATTGTCACGCAGCATTTAAATTTCATATATTTTTTATAAACAATGATTGTATTATTATTAACTTAATAGTAGTTGCATTTATGATAAATATCGCTTATCGAATGTATATTAAGATAAATATCGCTTATCGAATGTATATTAAGATAGGAATTTATAAATGTGTGTACGCAACATAATTTTCAGTTAAAAAAATGTATTTACCATATGTTACAATTTTTAATTATAACATTTTAATATTATGCTGGCATATTATACGGATATCGGTATACAAAGACTTCACAAAATTGTGTATAAATTGATTATTATTTGAAAAAGTTAATCTTCTATTTAAATAATAGCCACCAACTTTTTCAAATTGCTTGTGATCCTACTGTAGTACAATTTTAGTGCTTGAAGATATAACATTGTAAAAAATTACAAATTTTCGATATTCTTATTAAGAAAGACGTACTTGTTGATCAATTCAAATATTTTTTTATTGCGATATTACCGATTTGCATACTTTTAATATCTTTCTTGTTAAATTAAATTTATACAAAAATTAAAAATAAACTATTTTTCTTTATATATAATACATAAATTAGATAATTTTTTTAACAAAATAAATTTTTCTATATATATATATATATATATATATATATATATATATATATATATATATATATATCTAAAGCTTTACACTGTTCGGTCATAAATAATAATAATATACTTTTCTTTTCGCATCACAGACTAATCATAG
Organism: Sycobia sp. Sy_11; assembly: GCA_018907035.1. Taxonomy (NCBI): domain Eukaryota; kingdom Metazoa; phylum Arthropoda; class Insecta; order Hymenoptera; family Epichrysomallidae; genus Sycobia; species Sycobia sp. Sy_11. Next base: position 1,340,763 of record JACCIC010000140.1, read on the forward strand.
TATAATTTTTTACAATTTTCAGGCGATGGAGTAATAGGAGTTGAAGAATACCGATACAATGCAGTTACGAGAATTCCAATAGCTAACATCGACGTCATTGATAAAGCTTATCAAAACTTGCTAAACGTAAATCATCAAAGTTCACTTGCTTCTTACTTTTTTTTTTTAATTCAAAACTTAATACGTTAATTATACTTTAGAAATATTTCACTATCTTTGTATTTCATCCTTTTTTCAGGATGACGACAAGCGACGCGGAGGTCTTACATTGTCCCGTTACCAAGAACTATACGCCTCGTTCCTGGGAGATCCCACTGACAGTACTCCAGCGGTACACCTGTTTGGTCCACTACCCGAGAACTGTTGATAGATTAGACTTTTACGTTACAGTAAATCAAATGCCAAATATACGTACACGAATATAAGATAAATTTGATACTCTGTTGCCATGTTGAAGTTACAAAACATACTGATGAAATAATTTATTTTAGTTAGTGGTAATTAGTAACAATTTTTCCTGCAGTATTCAAATGTATCATAAAGAAATCCGTTTTCTATTGAAAAATTAAACTTTAGCAAATGTTGCTAGGTGAGATACAAGACTTGGAACTCAATCAGAGATACATGCTACAATTGAGCTGAATAATAATTCTGATTGATGCACTTGTTTCTTTATTTGCAGTACTACGGCTTTAAAAATGAAGATTATACAAATAATTTATAATGTTAAAAAATTGCAGTATTTCCTTTAAAATAAGTTAATGACTCGTTTATCTTCTGGCACGAGTTAAACACGTAAAAAGGTCAATTATTATTATAGAATTTTAAAAATATAAATATATATATATATACAAAATGTAATATTTTATACAAATTGTACATTTCTGGACAAACACAAGTTTGTACAAGATTAAATAGAAAAATATATATTATTTGATTCTTGTTAAACAACTTGAAAGAAATTTAATTTGTTTTTATGTTATTTACAAAGTCACGATTTTGTAACATTTGTACCTGATTGTTCCTTATCTTTGTGTACAGTGTGCAAATATGGAAGTTGATGTTTATAAACATCGGGTACAAGCGCACTCATAATTACATGTGTGATTACTGCTGTCAAACCCCATATTTTGTGACTTCCTCCCAAATAAGTTGGTAATGTATAATTATTTCTAAACTGTGTGTATCGACATAAAGTTGGATCACATAACATCTCTAATGGTTGCACAAATGCTTCTTCTACTTCATGTTTATTGACTTTCAAGCTTTTAGGATTTATTTCCCCAATGTATCCAAGCACAGGCAACACACTTACATGCTTTCTTTCAATTACATTGCCACAACCCCACACATCCACCACATTTTTGGCTATTCTCAATTCTTCCCATGTTTCTCTTAATGCAGTATCTTCTAAAGTTTTATCACTGTCATCTTTCATACCACCAGGAAAGGAAACTTGACCTCGATTCATACTTACTTTATTTGATCGTAATGTGTATAAAAAACCCAGCTTTCCATTATGCATGCATAGAGGTACAAGAACAGCTGCTTTACTTGGACCATTTTCAGTTTTTTTAGATATATTGAAAAGCTTCAAACGTTTTATACACTCTGACCGAACTTTTTCATTAATAATAGCTTCTTGTGTCAGTTGTGAGTCTTGTGCAACACTTAAATTTCTAAGCAATACAGACCACTAAACAGAAAATAATAATATAATCAGTGAAAATAAGAACAGGAGGATTTTTAGTGCATTAAAATACAATCTAACTAAATGTATCGTCTATTTGAATTTTGGCAATACCAATTTAAATACAAGAGCAAATAATGTCATCATAGTAAATTAAATGTTATTTTTGATTCTATATGTTTTGTCATTTAATTTGTTATTTCAAGATTTTCTAATTTTAAAACGATGGAAATGTTTTGCATTCGCAATTTAAACACATCTGACGACATACTTAGTATTAAATCATCGTTGATAATAAATAAAAACTTACACAAAAAGATGACTGAAGAGGCTCGGTTTTTCTTCCAATAACTTGGAGAATCATTAGAGACGATTTATTAATTATTTTAGTTTCACAGAAATAACTTTGTAATAAATGCAATGCTTGCCACTCAGAATCGCAATAGAAATCTCTGGTGAAAGTGTTCAATTTATACAGAGTGCCAGGCAGGTGCAGTCGGTGCAGAGAATGCACACTTAATTAATACTGCGCTGCGCTGCGTATATAATATGAAATGATAGCAGACTCTTTTTCTCTAGCCAGCTGTTTCATAGCGCACTTGCGTATTACCAACGTTATTAACGTAAAAATTTCAAATTACATTTCTTGTCAATGTAAAATTTATTATGAGTTAAAAAATATTAAAGTTTCTTGATGCGTCTCTTACAATAATGATATAAAATAACAAATATGAATTTAGAATTGGATTCACTAAAAGGAATAAGGAATAAATAAATTTAATAAATATGTAGTTTGTTGATGCCAATAATTTTCAGGTTAGATACTCGACACACAAATTTATTTATTTACTTCTATAATAAAACAATAGAATTTCAGTTGTATATGCCTCTAATACTCTGGTAATACTTATAATTCAACAGTGTAAACAGGCAAATAATATGATTTAATATATGTACCTATAAGTTATGTCATGTTATGAAAGTTACACATGCCTTTTGCATATGCTTCATTCAATTTTTATATAAAAGGATACTTTATTAACATCGACAATGATGCATTTGCTTATATTAGACAAAAATGTCTTATGAAACTGATAAAATTGTTTGCATTAATAATTTGTTCATCAGGATCTCATTTTAATACGAATAATCTATAAAAAATTTTTTTATTTTTTTTTGATCTGTAATATTATAATGTATGATTATGCAACAAATATTATAACTAAAATTTACTTTGTAGACAATGGAAGAACCGATTAGAAAATTACATGGATTAACAGTAATCAAAAATTTTGTAAATCAACAAATTGGAGTCAATATTAATAAATCCTTGTTGAGCTATTATACAACTCTGAATGCACTGCAAAATTTAAAAAAGTCAACTGCTTTGCAAAATAGTCGAACTGTATTAAACAAACAAATTTCAGAAATACAGTTTAATAGTAATGGAAACTTGTTAGCTAATGTTTATTGGGGCAATGATTCTGTTCAAATCTGGGATTGGTACAATGCTAAAATTCGAGCCTTTTTTAGTTCCGGTCATAACTTTACTGTAAGACAAGTTAATTGGGTGCCAGCTGATAATGAAAATTTAATAGTAACTAGTGGACAATATGGAGATATACGATTAATGGACCTAACAACTAATAAATCTCGATTGCTTGAAAATTCTTACGATGAAGATGAAGAATTTTTTTGTGGAGGTTTCAAGCTTTGTGTCAATACTAATTTACCATACACAATATTTGCTGGCAGTCAAAAAGGAAAAATTATAAATATAGATATAAGAGAAGAAAAACCGACAGAATTATTAGTTGCAAAACATGACAATTCATCTTTTTATGAAATTTGCAGTATTGATATCAATCCAACTAGGTGTTCTGAATTTTGTATCGGAGGATTTAAAGATATTCGAATTTATGATTGTCGTAATTTAACAAATCCTGTACAAAAATTGTATACTAAAATAAGTGCAGGAACACTTTTTCAAAATGACAATCGACCTATTCTAACTGTAAAATATAATTATAGTGGATCAGAGATACTTACAGCATCTTCCAAAAACCCTATTTATTTATTCAATACATTAAGATCTTATCCAATAAAGATTTATGCAAGTACAAGACGATATAAAGATCATTGTTCTTTTACAGTTTATAATGTACATTATGTTGGAACAAGAAGTGAATTCATTGTTATTAGTTCATCTACAAGTACTGCTTCAGTTGATGGTACACCAATACATAATTTACAAATTTGGAGTAAGGACTCTCAAGAATTAATTCGAGAAATATATTTGGAAGAGAAGTCTTGGCGATTTGCTGCACATCCCCACATGCCGATTCTAGCAATGAACTTGGATCATAGTGGGATTCGTTTGTGGCAATGAAAGCTTCAAAAATAGAAATCAAAAGTGGATTTCAATAACTATGTGATATATATTTGTAATATATAGATTATATACATATATATATATATATATATATATATATATATATATATATATATATATAACATTGATAAATTCATTTTTGATTTGATAGAATATTTAATAAGTGCTTGAAGAAAGTTTCTTTGTTTTAATGATATTTATGCTATAGTTTACTTAGTTTACCTGGTGTGCTTAATAATAATTTTTTCTACTTAAAAAATTGAAGTTTGTTACTATCAATTCTTCTAATTTATAGGATAAAATTTTAGTTTAACAGTTTTGTTTAAGTAATGCATGGATTCCTTATTTTGAAATCTCTTAGACATTATATTTTTTTATCACTCTTTTCAGCAGTATTTTTATTATTTAAATAATCTCTATAGTAAAATGTGAAAGACATTTAGTAAAAAATACAGACATTTATGTAATATTATTCTATTAACTTTTTTTTTGAAAACAAAAGAAACAATAAATAGAATTAGTTTATTACTTACTAGTTAATCAACAGGTTTATTAAGTATAACATATTTTTTAAAATATAAATATAGATAAATATAAATAAAATATACATTCATAAAATTAAAGAATCAGATGGAACCAGTCAGAGCAAGTGATCAAAAATTCATTTAAAAACATGGTACTCATAATAAATATATGATCATAATATAAACTTGATGAAGTTATATGCAGTTTTGTACTGTTATACTCTTCATGTGTAATATACAAACAAGACTTAGAAATAAAAATATCTTAATGTATAATTTAGTCATACAACTAATAAATGATAAAATATATAGTCAAACGTAGATGTGCTATTTTTCCTGTGATTATAAAGCTGTATATATTATTTGACTTGTTATATCAGTAGGTAGAAGATTTGTAAAATAAGACAATCAAGATAATTTTATTATTCTATAGAGGTAATGCCATGGTCATTATATTATCATTTCTGATAAGATTTTAATATAATAGAATGAGGATAATTCAAATACTATTTATAAACTACAAATAGATATTTCATCATTCAAGAAACTTTCTCATAGCAATAGAAATTCTAAAATATTTTATAATTAAATATTTGTATTAACTTATGAATCAAAAATCATATTTCTGTGATGATTAAAAGACTTTAATGCATACTTTAAGATAGAAATTATATAGTTGTTAAATATAATCATAAAGTTTAATTGCAAGGAATTACAATTCGATAAAAGCTTTATTATAAATATAATCGGAATATAAGAAATATATATGTTTTAATTTTTTAAAGTTTTATATATTTTAATAATATTTTCACATATGCTTAAATAAATTTTAATAAATAATAATACAAGGAAAGAATGGTTTTTTATTGTATCCCGAATAACATTACATTATAGGTGTTGAAATTTCTCCCGATTAATCAAAGAGACTTACACATATATTACCACCAAAATAATCTGGTCCAAAAGACCTGCAGTTTTTCAAATTCAGCTTGTACACCCTATCCCAAAAGGTTTATAGCAACTTTGGTAGAAATAAAAATATATACTATAGAATCGAAGTATTCAGCTTAGCCAATCTGAATATTTCTATAATTATACGAATATTAAAAATAATTATACAAAAAATATGAACATTAATTTTATAGTATTTAATTTTTTTTGTTATACGATTTTTTTATGATGGCGACTGAATTATTCATAGTCTTATTTTTGATGAAATAATAAAGTCTGTCGTGGTATATATATATATATATATATATATATATATATATATATATATATATATATATATAAAATACGAACCTTTAACTTCATTTATATTTTAAATTTAATATTATTATATTCGAATTGGGGCAATAAGTGCAGTACTTATTTTTCTGCCTTCAACAAAAGTTCATCAACTTTCTTCATTTCTTTTAGACTGTATTTGAAGAAAACAAATTTACTGCAATTGAATGCAAAGAATAATATTTTTTCTTGACAAGCATGTATACTCATTATTGTATTGCATTATTAAAATTGATATTCTTTGTAAAATTTTAACTTTGATAAAATGCAACCTGTGTTTTCAAATAAACTGTTGCGATCATTGCGTCATGGCAGCGAGTTCGTGAAGCTCACCGCCGCAGGGCCCAGTACACTATTTTTTCTAATTTAATGTAATAAATATTAATCATTATAACTTTATAGAAGCGGATATTTTTTGACAAATCACTATATTGATATACTAAACTAGAATTTATCACTGAAATTATTGTCCAGAAAGCCATTTTATATACATTTTATGCACATTTTTTAAAATAAGTTTTCTAAAATACTCAACCTTTTTTTGTGTATTTATATTATAGCTAATTGTATTACACATTGACAATTTTAATTGACGTTGAGGAAAACAGATCAACAAGAAAAATGGTATATCAGATTATTCTATTTTCATGTTAAGACGCGACACATCCGCTAATCAATAAAAAGTTATACAGATCCATGATCGACAATTATTTACAATTATAAGCAAAAATAATAATTACTTAATATAACCGTATAGATGGTTTTTTGCGAGATACTGTATGATCTTCTACAATTTTTTTATTGTTAGTGCGAACGTTTATAATGTATCTCCAAAAAACTTTATTCGCTTTATTATATAATAATAATAATATTTTATATACAATCAAACTAAAAATTGTGTCGAATTCTTTATAACAATAACTTCTAATCGATTGTGTAAATCATTTTTTAAAAATATTTCTTGTATTTTTAATATGATTTATTATATACATATCTTCAGTTCGTATTTACTTTAGAAACAATCAACTGTTAGTATGGTATTTACATTTACTTTTGAACAATACTGTAATAAATTCGTCCACGGACGAAGTTTTCGTATTTATAAGTAATTCCTTAAAAATAAATGTTAATTGTAAAAATAGCTATTATATATATATATATATATATATATATATATATATATATATATATATATGTATATATATATAAAGGAAAAGAAAATATTTTCATTTATGTATATTGGTAAATTATATTAATATTTATAAGATTTGCGGTTAATAGTGCTTTTTTAATGCAAAAACTAATTCTACCAATATAAATCCATAACATTTTTTTTAAAATGAATTATGGCTTTTACAGCTATTTTGTAATAAAAATTATCCATAAAAATGTAAAAGTATTGTTACAAAAGAATATTCTAAAACTATAATGAAAAAAATCTTTTTCTTAAATTATACATGTATAATAGTGATATTGTTCAATAATATATCTCAGCACACTCAAATGTTTTTTCAAATTCTCTTTTAAACTATTTATACCAATTTAAATGCCTCTATATATACAATAGGTGATATAATAACATTCTATAAAAACATCAGATATAAGTTAAAACTTTTAATTATAACATTTTATTTTCTTGATCGTATATTAAATTTTTAATCTTGTTTATAACTAAAATGTTTCTTTAGTTACGGAAAAAATCCATCCAATTATCGAAGAATCATTTAAGATTAATTTAGATTCCAAAGGAATATATTATAAATACGTCCATATAAAACACTTTCGCTTTTTACCTTCGGCGTTATATTGCCTCCCCACTTTATATGCCGGTTTATAAAATTTCTACACTTATCGTCGCATTGGATGTAAATTCGAGCCCGCTTTATCCAAATTATGCCCATCTCGCTATAATTAGCTTATTTGAACCCGGTCTTCTATATACATGTATATTTGTTATTTCGTAAGTTGACGAAATTGCGAATTACGAATTTCTGCGTCTGCGTGAGGATTCGACATTTATTTCGCGTATACGGATGAATAAATTATATGGACTAAATCGCAAAAGCAGAGGATATAAGAAAAAGGCGAAAAAAACAAAACTTTGGGCGACCACTATAAAAAGCGAATGTGAATCGGTACGGGAGCACAGTTTTGTTCGCAAAGTACAAAGATGTTTAAGTTCGTTCTGTTTCTTACCTGCCTCGCTGGAGCCCTGGGCGCGCCCAGTCTAGGCCACGTTGACCTGGCCGATTCGTTCTCGCCGACTGTCTTCAAGACATCCGTCGTACCCGCATCAGGATCAATTACAGTTCATCATGCTTTGCCCTCGGCTTTGCCCGTCGCTTATTCTGCTGACCATCTTGGTAAATATAAATATGCAATGCGTTTATATATAGTTGAGTGATGTATAAATAATCATCGTCAGAACATGAAGTGATTATTGACGAATATTCCATATATTATATTTAAAAATTTTTGTTTAAATGAAATTATTTATATTATTTGATATAATAAATTATGTACAACAATTATACAAATTACATTTTTAATGTATTATCAATATTTTATTAAAGCTCGTAGAATTTTGGTCAACTTTATTTTCTAAAGCATATGTAAAATTAAATATTTCCTTACAACAGTAAATAACATTTTAGACCATCGCATTTTATGAGCATCGTATTTAAAACTGAATTTTATACGTTGAGTCGATGCAAAATACGCTCACAGAGGTATAAAATCCAATTTTAAAAGCACGTACTATTATTAAAAAGTAGTTTTGCACTCCCTATAAATACGAGGGTATAACATTGTATTAGATTAGAAGAGTAATATGTTTTATTTTTATAAGGCTTATTTACTCAAGGATATTTATTTATTTTTTAATTAGTACATTATATATATACAAGCATAATTACATATATTTTAATACGCTTATTCTATTCAAACATTTTATGAAAATTATAATATAACTCATGTGTAAAATGCTAAATATTAGAATAAATAAAAATAGATATAATTTATAATGTCAAAATGTTGTAATCACTGCTGGTTTTTCAATGTATATGAAAATTGGTTAGACACATGAATCACGCCAATGATCGTATACTAATCAGAGGCGTCGGAAGGTATTTACCTATATTTATGCTTTTTGATTATCTGGCGTGGCTCTGGTGACACTATAGACACGGCTAGATTGAAGAGCCAGATATAGGAGTTTATATGTCAATATCAAGCCACCTATAATCACTAAACTGTAAAATCCGAAACTCCAGCTATCGGAATAAATGTTAAATTTTCTGAACTTTTATGTTCATATTGACATGAATGTTTATATTATAAAGTTTCATTATCGGTAAAGAAAAAAAAAACTCTTGAGGAAATAAGGCTTTTTTATAATTGAAAGGCGTACATAATTAAAGATAAATCTTTAGATTAAGAAATTTGATAGTTCCAGATTTAAAATTGATACTTATTTTAGATATTATTGAGATATTTATTTCGAAAACAATTATAAAATTAAGATATTTGAAGCTTCTAAATTTAATTTCTGGGGGTATGACGAGGTAAAAAAATACCAAACGAAAAAAATATTTTGAAAGACGCTCCTGAACATATTTTTTATTTATTGAATCTCGTTGAAAGTTTAAATAAACAATGTAAATACTTTTTTTGTGAACAATTCTTTTACCATATAAATGATACGTGGTTTAGATAATAGTCAATAGTTTATGATAATCAATTCATTGTTTTTATTGGAATATAAAATAAAGAATTAAAATAGAAAATAAAATAAAGAATTTTCCTCGTTTGCGCAATATTTAATATATAATCTCATGTATAGTTGCATATAAATAGCTGCGTCTCTACATGGGGCCATGTCTAAAAATAAAATTAAGATACTTGTTTACATCAAAAAAATTCTTATAATTATATATAAATAAAGATTTAATTAAATCTGAATTCTACAAAATATAATGTTTTACGCAGTTCCCGTGCCATTCAGCCCTCTGACCTACTCGTCGGCTCATGTACCTTCAGTCGCTTATCCTGTGCATCACACACCCGTCGGCTACTCAACACACATCTTCTAGTTCATAAATAATAACACTTAAATTTCTTGTTAAGATAGTAATAAAAAATACATTTGTATAGCACCATAAAATTGATTTTTGATTTGTAAACCTTTGATTATCCATTTCATATAGATAAGTTTATATACCTTTCAAAAACTATTCTTTTTTGCTAATCAATTATGGCTCTATTATCAGAAGCATATATATATATTGAATAAAAGTTTTAATTTTTGTTGCAATATTCCAATATGCCTTTCAATATATAATATATTGGATGAGATAAATATAGTAAAAATTATGATTTTGCAAATTCTATATTATATTGTAATACAAGTAATTCATAATTATTATTAGTATTTGCAACAACAAAAAATGTACCTTCTACTGAAGAGTCTTACATTACTAAATGATATTAAATAATATATAATTAAAATTGTCAAAACTCAATAAAATAAATTCATATTTATAATCACAATAGAATAACTCATATTTGCTACAACTGTATATATATCGATGCAACTTATAAGGTGAGATTCAAGTCCTCAGATATGTTTGAAAAAATCCTTTATATAGAATATATTTATATATATATATATATATATATATATATATATATATATATATATATACATAAATGCATATATAATCGTTAACAAATGGTATGCACGTACATAATAGATATATATGATATATCTAAGAATGTATAGATTCTAGTATATATATATTCAATGTGTATTATAGGGTATATGTAAATAAATGTTTCATGCTAAATATAAACGTTGTCATTTACATTTATTTGTAAACAGAAATTTTATGCTAATTTAAATTATTATTGATCATGTGTAATGTATCTTATTATGCTCGATTTTATCTATACTATTTTTATTCCTATATTTTTGAGTTCTGTCAGATTATTCCTGGAATGTTTACAAGTGTGTAGGCATGCGAAAAATACAAAGGGTAAAAGACACGTGAAATATATAGGAATTCCATAAAGGCATTTGGGATTTCAAAAGAATGCGAATTGTCTGGTATAATAAGTCTTAACCCTGCTAAAAAACCAGCTGACGTGTGTGAAAACCGGTTTTGTATAGAAATCTGATGTAGACTACATGCTGAAAAAATCATTTTGGCATATATATATATATAGCCTATATATTTTACATGCTATAAAGAAAAAATTTGAATAAATCACTATAAGTATATTTTATGTTTATGCAAGAATAAATATATGATGAAGGATGTACAATTACCTATATCAAACTTCATTTTTCAATCGAAAAATCTATTTATTCTTGTAAAACATAAAGTAAGTTTAAGCATTTTAATAGTTTTTTTGAAAATTTTTAACTCAATAAATAATATTGAAAATTTTCCATCTACTGAAGTATTGAAAGCTCAGATGCAGCTCAAATTAAGCTCAAAAGCTTAAATGCATAATACATTATCAAAATACTTTCACTATTACGAAGCATTAAAATATAATTATTTAGCAGCTTTGTAATACCCAAACCCAAGTAATACACCGTATTTTTTCCAAGAATTTCATTGTATCAGTGTTGTAGGACATTATGAGTGGTATTCACAGTGCACTGATGTTACAAACGCATATAATGTGTGCAAATGGTATACAAAACAGTAAACTAAGACTGTAGATGTAACAATTAACAATATAGGATCATGTACAGAAAGTAAAATACAACAAAAAAAATTTGGTCGACGCCATATATTAGTTGCAGGAGAAAATTATATACCTTGCAAGTTAAATGAAGCCGGGATGTTGCGCGCGCAGCCGAAGAGAATCGCGCGATCCTCGATCCATACACTCATATACCATACCTCCTCTTTCCTCGCATATATAATTACACAAAAATTTAGTATGCTTCTCTCTTTCGTTTATATATATATATATATATATATATATATATATATATATATATATATATATATATATACATAATACATTCCAAGTGCACGACCAATCAGCCACGGGACAAGCCAACAAATTTGAGTCTGTTCGTTTTATATCCAACAGCATCAGGCAGTATTCATACCGCGAACAGCCGCTATCTGCCGCTATTTTGATATGGTCAGATATGGTTATAAAACGTTGCCCAAAATATGATTAATTAGTAAAAGTTAAAAATTAGCGTTATGTTTTATAAAACTACAGGAGAATCGAAGGTCTGTTATGTATATAATGTATAAGTATATAGTAATTTTTTAATAATTTATGATTCAAATAAAGTTTATTTTACCCATTTTACTTGTTTTTACCAGATTTTACCATCCCGCGACCATGGAATCGAATCCTTAGATCGAATCCGAACTTACCTGCTATGCTCTATTGCTGATGCATATATGTAAGACACTGTGGCGCATGCGCACCGCGCACTGCGCGCAGGCGTATAATTATCAAGAAATTCCAATAGATTTTACGTGAGTCAGTTTCAGTTTTTCAGTTGCGTGCGCGCATTATAACGAATACGAAGAAGGCGTAGCTCGCGCTTCCTCCCGAGATAGACATATCGTTATTGCATATACCTGCATACACAAACCTCGGTGCCGTCCGCTCCGGAGTGCGCAAAGCGCAACCGTGTGGTTTAACCCCCCTAGAAAGAGGAGCGACTGAGCAGTCACATTCTTTGGAGAGACAACACGGCGTTGCAAGGGGCATTCGTTGGCGCAAATGGTTCAGCATCGCCGTCTTCGCGATCGCGATTATCCGTCAGATCTAGACTCTTGAGGATAAACCTGGGGCTCGCGTGTATGCATGTACATCATGTACCAGTAGTAGTGCTTGATGCATGCCTGTGTGCACGCGTCGTATATAATCGGAAGGCAGCGCTTAGGGGGGAATCGGCCATACGCAAACGCAGCACGATCAGCGCGCATACTCGGCGGTAAAGGCGAGCGGAGAGGAGAGTGACAGAACGGCGACATCATCGCGCACGCAAGATGATCGTGAGGAAAGGCGACGTTACGCCGAGGCGTAACCTCGTAGCCTCGTCGACGATGTTTCCGCGGCTGTCCAGCTTGGCGACGACGCTATTGCTCGTCCTCGCCCTTCAAGGATTCGCCACGACAGTGAGTATATAGATATATATATAGGATATATAGATAAATATGTGTTTACGTGTGTGTGCGCGTGGTACACATAGTCGCTGGAATGTCGAATCAATGCTGTGTGCGTAAAACACCGACAATGCGAGTCTCATTTTAATACCAACACCACCACGCCCAGTGTTACGGTCGTGTATGTATGTATGCATGTATGTATGTGTGTACGCTCGCGCGCTGCGAAAGTCTATATATATAGTGTTTCGCGTATAAAATTCAGCCCCTTTGACGCTTGAGATGTCTGTGATTAATTTGTTTTTACTCGCTGAAGCCTATTAGCGGCGTGATTTTGTTGACCAAATGGTTTATTTACGTACGATTCCTACGTTAAAATTTGATGTTCGTGAGAATTTATTTTTAAGCGTTGACGCGCGTATATAAAACAAAGGATGAAGGATGTGCTGAGAGGATTTTCTTGTAATTTTGGCTCTTCTACACTTCTTTACTTGTACTAATATTGATCAACATTGAAATGCATAATCGAGTTTATGACGATGCGCGTGTTTATATAGCTCTGTCGCCTTCTAATAATGCACTATACATTAGATTGGAGACGACTGTTCTCATGCAATATTATGGCTACTTGTTTTTTGTAGACAAATTTTTTATCTTTTGCGGCCAGCTCCGGATAGTTGTGAAGCAATACAAAATGTATAAAAATATAATCGAAAGTAAACATTCCTTTTAAAAGTATTATCGATAAGGTGATGATAAATTCATTTTTCTATTCGCTGCTTTTACGTAGCATATATTCTTTTCTACATTAATAACGGATCTAATGACTTCCATCAGTAAATGTAACCCAAATAGATTTTCATATTATGAAATCAGTTCTAAAAATTTCTATATGTAACTGGTGGTAACGTCGTTCAGTTATTTCTCATCGCAAGTGCTTTCGAAAGTATATGGAGACGAGCGCGAAACTCTTACAATATGAATCATTGCGTCGTAAATCGTATAATGCTTGCCATTCGGATACCATTATTAGAGGGTCATTCATAGTTGTAGAGCTGTACACCAACACTACGTTATCGGCATGTATACATACATACACATGTTTACCTATGCTAGAAACTGCTTTCATTTTCATATTAACAGCTATGACGTCATGTCACCCCGTCGCCCGAAGATTCTATATCGACAGTATAGACCGTCAGCTTATTAGTTTAATTATGTGCCTTTGAGATGTCCACTTGTCTCTTTATCTCTTGCCCACCTTCATTGTCGCAGTAATGGAATTCGGGAGCATTTGACCGTGAATGATAATTAAACGATGATAATCTGCGACGAAATCCGTTCGTATATAAAATAAATGACCAATGAGCCGGCGTTTACTTTGGAAGCGAAAAAAACGAGGACAGTCCTCCTTCTTGCTCTTTAAAAAAGAGAGAGAGCGCGCGAGACGCAGCACTTGATTTTCCAGTTCCCAACTAGGGATACTGGGTCATTATCATTCGTGCCAAAAGCGGCGCGGAAACAAATGCGACCTTCGAACTCGGGACTTTGTGATAGTATGGACTTTTTCGAGGAAACGTTAGCTTAACTATTAATGCGTTTCTTGGTTGTGGCCGAGGTATTATCAAATTAGAAAATTCCAATTTTTATACCTTTCTAGACATATTGTCTTTATCTGAAATTTTATATTCCTCAGATTTAGGCATTTTAGACTAAAAATAAAATAAAAAGTTTTCAATAGGCAACAAACTGAATAGTTTATCTTAAGAATCTGGTTTATTTTTAAAACATTGTAATAATTTTATCAATCACTTTAGATAAGAAACTAAGATTTAAGTCTACTTGATACAACTGACAAACTTTTCTGCTTTTCATTCTGTATTAAAGATAAACAAAATTTAGCATTTATATAATAACAAGCTTTGCAAATAAAACTTTGTTTGCTTCATGTAATTATCTGACTTATAGATAATGATACAGTTTTGGCACATGAGAGCTGCATGAACATGTGATTATTTTCCATTTGTTATAAAGAAAATTTGTTTATAATTACATATTATTTTTAAAAAATTGTATTACATTCTATAGAATTGTCAAGATATTTTTAATTTATTTAGGTAATAAAAAAAGAGAAAACAAATGACATCACTTTTTTCTTTTTTTTTTTGTACACTTTCAGATTGTGCAAGCTGCAGATGAAGGGCATTGCATATGGTATGGCGAATGCTATAAAAATCCTTTATCAAAAAACTGTCCTTATGATGGACCTGCCAAACCCTTGGGAGACAAAAATGCAGAAGATATTTTTTCCAAATATTGTTCACATATGATAGGACCTAATGGAGAATTTCCAAATACCTGTTGCGATGGTACACAACTCACAACTCTGGATCAAAGTATTAGAATGGCTTCGTCTATTTTGCAGAGGTGTCCAAGCTGTATGAGCAATTTTGTTAAACACATCTGCGAGTTTACTTGCAGTTCTAAGCAATCTACTTTTATTAATGTTACGCAGATAGAAAAAGCAGATAGTACGTTGATAAATTTTATATTGTTCAACTGATCTGATAATATATTTATAGTTTCAAATTTAAATTTTTCATTTTACAGACATTTCTTACATTAACGGAATTCAAGTATACTTCACTCCAAAATACTTTAATGAAACTTATAAATCCTGTAGTAGAGTGTCCATGCCAAGTTCTGGGCAACTGGCAATGGACTTGATGTGTGGAGAATATGGTTCTAGTAGATGTTCTCCCGCAAAATGGTTCCATTTCATGGGAGATCCAGAAAATCCTTTTGTACCTTTTCGAATCGACTTTGTTGCTTCTGACAAGCCCATTGATAAATTTCAACCAATGGATCCTGAAATTACACCTTGCAATAAACCTGTAAATGTAAGTGTAATGAATGTATATTAATTGATTCACGTTGCCTTTAATTGAACATTAAAATTATAAAATTTATTCTATAATTATCTACTAGGACAAAACTCCAGCATGCAGTTGTGTTGATTGTGAGGAAAGTTGCCCCATTCCTCCTCCTCTTCCACCATTACCACAACCATTTACCCTAGTGGGTTGTGATGGGTATGCAGTCATCATGATAATTATTTTTGTTTGTGGATCCACAATTTTCATTCTATCTATATTGTGCTTCAATAATCGTCAGAAAATTGGTAAGTTTTTGAATAATTTTAATCAAATGGTCAAATGTAGGAAATGTTATCAAGATATTATGTTATTAAATTATTTTTAATCAGTTTCATACACTTAAATATTCAACTTCACTGATTAAATTACTTTAAGTTTGACAAATAAAATATTAAACTTTGATTGATAAAAACTTGAAAACGTTTTTCTTAATTATCCATTTGTTTTTAAATCTTTGGAAAAAAATTAAACATTCAGTATTTTCATAAATTGAGCAGAACTTATTGCTACTCCCATCTGAAAAATATTTACAATCATTCTTTTTGAATGCTTTTTATAAATTATTTATTATGATTTTTCTCTACAGTTTTTCAGCTGCAAAAGATCAATAACTAGTGCATATTATAATATTAAAAAAAACTTATTTTCAATTATTGCCCTTTTTTATTTTACTTTTCTAAAATTTGCAACTTTAATATTCAATCAAAATATTTACTTTACATTGATCATATAATTTACGTCTCGCAATAATAATGTTTATTTTAATTTTAAAAATTGCTTTAACCAATTTATATAATAGAATATTTGAATTTTATAGTTCAATATATAAATTAGATTGGTGCAAATTTTAGAATTATTTTCAATTTATATTATGCTTGGCAGTTCCAATGTAAATTAAAGGAAATGGAAGAAAAAATTACAAATATATATATTTTATTACTATTAGTAAATTGTTTGTTTATATAAATGATTAGCACTATTATATAAGGTGGTGAAGGACTGTATGCTTATTATTTCTTATTGGTTGTGGTCTAACATAGCTACATTATTAAAAATTTTAATACTTTTTCACCATATTCAATATATTTCTTTATAACATTTTACATTAGCGCATCTAATTTGAACTTTAGTATTAGACAAAGTATTTAAATAATATTTTTAATTTTGTTGGGTACGTAAATTTTCTAGTATGATTTAAAATTAATAATGTTACAAATAATTTAGTAGTTAATATAGAATATAATATACAGTTGGAGTAGTTGATACTACACAAAATAATAATTTTTTTAAAAGAAATTGAAGAAGTTTTATTTATTGCCAATTTTTTGTAAGCATAAATCCTAAAACATTTTATTACATAAAATTATTTTATTAGGCATAAAATTAGAAAATAAAATTTTTTACACAGAATATCATACATATTAATCATTACATGCAAGACAAAATTGATTATCTTAGTCAGCAAAAATAAAGTTTTCCTTTCAAAATATTAATTTTTAAGTATTAAAATTACTTCTTCAATGCACTACACTGTTTGTTGAAAATTTATCACGTCGTTTGATTTACACATTAAAAAAAATGCTCAGAATAACATTAATAGAGAATAATTTAGAAAATTCGTGTTTTTTTAACAAGATAATGCATTATGCATTGGAATTACTTGAGATATCTTTAAAAAATTCTTACTAATACGTTTGGCGTAAAATAATTAATTGATAAACAATTTCATGTACATGCACTTTGTACGTTTAAAATTTATATTAAACTCAATTTAGAAATCATGCATCAATACACATTCAAAATATGTATGTCTCTTAACATGTTTTACGTAAAATTCAGTGTAATCAAAACAAAAAGAAATTATCGATCATACATTTTGTTTTAACACTTCGCCCAGAATTTGTTCGGTATTCGCGTTATTCTGCAGTAACTTTGTTCACACCTTTATGGAGAAAATCGTTTTTAAAATAACGAAGGATAATAAAGAAACATTCACATGGAGTTAAGGAGGACAGTCTCATTAGTAGTGTACGTATGGTGTGTGTGTGTGTAGTTGCACGAGGGGAGGAGGTAGGCAGACAGGTGGGTAGGCGTCTTGCCGCTGGCCTGCATCACCCAGGAGATGGTGCTCGCATTGCCCTCGCAGCTGACCAAGAAGACAGCCCACTACAGTCTAAACGTTCCAGTAGGTTTTCAAAACTAACTTACATTTTTTATATTAATTGTGCCTTGTCTCTTGCCTCTATGTTGCTGCATCTATACTTATGTTACAAAAATCTGCGTTTTCTCCGTGTACGCCTCGCTCTCAGTACACATGCTTCCTCTGAATGTCGCACGTTTTCTAAAATCTGTACCTGTTTCAAGCGTCTATCGTAACGTAATTAAACTTTTTTTTCTCTTATTTCTTTCTCTTTTTCTTTTTTTTTTTCTTTTATTAAAATCTATATTCTGCTTTGACTGCTTTTGCAATCCTCAAAAAATCTCTAATATAATGCCGAACCGCCTATATTAAGAGATAAAGGGTACTGTTATAAGAATATGAATGTTCAATTTAGTGCTTTTCATTTGAAGTTATATATATTTTTCTTAATAAAAAGTAAATTAAATATTTCAAGAAATTTTCAAAAGCGTTTGCAATATCATGATTCTCATTGAGAGAAGCTCATATACATAATGTATATATATTATACATATACAAAAGGAAAACTATTTATAACTTTTTTCAAAATGTTATCTACAAATTACTTCCAATATCTTAACAAAGATTAAGTCAAACAATGTAAAACATATCGAATTTTAGTTATTATTGTGAATAAAAACAGAAAAAATATATGCTAATACAAGCGTAGCTAAAATTCGTATCAGTTAAATACGTAAAGTAAGTGATGAATCAAAATTTATTATTATTAAATAATTTGAAAAAATCAAAAAGTGACTGTTTCAAACATTGTTTCTTCAAAAAAAGTACGAAACTTTATTTATCTTTTACAACATTATTACGATACATAAATATTTATTAGTTCATTAATTGTTTGTTATTATTTGCCGTAAATCTTTATTCGAACTTGGTCAATTCCAATTTTTCGATCAGATCCGATCGACTCGTGAAAATAATCGCGATAACGATCAAATCGACTCTGTCAATCTCCTTTTGCAGATTAATGAGATTTAATGCACGTATCTACATTGTTAAAAAGTAATTGATTTTTTTAAAGTACTTAAGCGTTCAATTGAGCCCTCTCACGCGAGCCAGATATATATATATATATATATTTAACGAACGTCGGCGACGATAAAAACAATTATCAACGTTTCAGAATGTCAATTGCGCGGAGCCACGGGCAATTCCAGGAGTAATCCATCATGAACTTGTAATTTTTCCACCGCTGCGACTTTTCCGCGATTCGTGCGGCGGCGGCGACGACGACGGGCAAATTCGTGCATTAAATATATTATGTACATCTCGGAATGTGTTCTTTATAAAACGCGACGACTTACGTTCGACTACGATGGCGGGATGATTCGCGCATTCGCCCAATGCATCAATTTTGTGCGCAATTATATAGCTCGTATTATTACGTCCGGGCCATGTTTCTGCTGTGTGTGGTACGCGCGTTGCACAAGTCCTCGCGGAAAATTAAATTTCTTCCTGGTCCCCCCCCCCCCACGTCTTTCTCTCGGATGATTTGCGACTTAACAATTATATATGAATTCGTCGCTGGGGACGCCGGTGATGCGACGGTGCGGTGTATTATAATTTTGATTAACCGAGCGTTGAAAATTCGCGGTCGTATATCTCCAATTTTCGCGGAATGTTAATTTTGAGCGTCGATATGATCGATACGCAACGTCGAGTTATCACTCGATTAATAAACACTTGGTCAAAGAAAATGAAAAATTGAGTTGAGAAAGAAATTGATAACGTAGAGTTATTAATATTTTGTGAAAAAAAAAAAAAAAAACAACGAATTGTTCGTTAATTTGCAAAAGGCGTTGACAAAATGGAAGAAAACGAACTTTGGAACTGAACGTTTCGCAGCAAAAAAATTATTTGATATTAAAAATTTATCGTGGAATAACTTGCATTCTTGATACTGGAACAATATTTTATAGAATGTGTTTCTGAATATATAGTGTTTTTCGCAGTAAACAAATTTCAGCTTGAGTATGTACACGCCGCAGTTAAGTTATTAATAGATTGAAAAATATTGAATTGAACTTAATTGGAGTATTAAATAAAAATTAGTTAATGTTTCAGTAATTAATTCTAGAAATAGTATATGTTTTTATTATAGCAATTAATTGAACGAAGTAACTATGGTTATCGTACATTACGCGTATATTATTTGTATATATATTATTCAGTATATTTTTTATAATCAAGAAATTAATTGATTTTTCATTATGCGTACTGTGTATACTACGCATATTTCGTATTATTCGGTATTACTTTGTTTATTTAGTAGGTGAAATTATTTTTTTTTATCAATTATTGACCATTACTTGTTAATATATAGCATTGTTCCTATATTTAAACAGTAATTGTTTCTTCATAAATGAATCTGGTATGGATAAATCTTGTTTATTGTCTCGGTAACCCTTGCTTTTCAATTACAGCTTTAGATCGCTACAAATATACTAAACCAATTTAAAGAAAAGAAAACAATAATATAAAACCGTATGCGAGTAATCGATCTGATCTAATAGTGCCAAGTACGGATCTATTGTAGGCTTAATTCCAATTAAAAGTAAAAAAAAAAATTATTACATAGATTAGCTATTAGATGAAAGAATGATTCTCTGTCAACTTCTGTATTTAACTATACATACTGCTATACTATGCAAAGTGTAATTATAAGACTCTTATTAGCTATTAATTAATGCCTTATAGTTTTTTTAGCTTTACTTTGAATACTTACGACACCCCTTACCAGCAGTAGTTGCCCCTTTACCAGCACAAATTCTAAACTGTGATAAAATTTCTAGCTTCTCTTTTGTATATAATATATAGCGTGTGTAATGGCATCTAAAAACCTCCTCTTCAAAAAAAAAAGAAGAAGAAAAAAAAGAAGAAAAAGAAGAAAGAAAGAAAAATACGAAAATGACGAACGATTATGATAAAAAAAAAATTCAGTGACGCACGATGCGAAAAATCGGCTGTAAAAGATTTTTTTAACGATCTTTCCATGCGTACCGCGCGCGCGCGCGCACGTTTGTGCGTACCGTCGAGCCGCGGCGTGCGAATATTCTTTACCGTAAACCGCCTCTGTCTACGATACGATAATAATAACAACAACAACAATACCGCGTGTGCGGCGGTGGTCATTAAAACGGAGCACACGCGCTCACGCGCGTAAAGCAATGTATAATGAATAAAAAAA
Source organism: Sycobia sp. Sy_11 (assembly GCA_018907035.1). Classification (NCBI taxonomy): domain Eukaryota; kingdom Metazoa; phylum Arthropoda; class Insecta; order Hymenoptera; family Epichrysomallidae; genus Sycobia; species Sycobia sp. Sy_11. Next base: position 1,362,121 of record JACCIC010000140.1, read on the forward strand.
AAAAAAAAAAATAAAGTAAAATAAACGTGCGACATTCAAAAGCCGGCGTACTCTCGCGCTGTAACGATATATATATATATACACACATACACAACGCGCCTGATATATGCGCGTTATAAATATATTCCTCGTCGAAGACCGAAGCGATACTATACATATAAAATACTTCCGTATTATAAACGGTGCGCGTATAAAGCGCTCGCACGCGCTGCGTTACAGTAGACTCGCGTGTCTTACGAGCTACCTGCGGTGTTTTATCATTTTTCCCCCTCACCGTTCCCGGATGTCGCGAGCATCTCGCGCGGATGCGTGAATTTCAATATATACATGTATCACGCGCGCGTTATAAATTAATCTCGATGCGTCCAAACTTCGAACGATTCTATTTGAAAGGAAGTAACGTGGCTCATTATATTCGCCGATCTCCTTGCGAATGGACAATGTGTACCAAGGCGTATATTACAATATATCATATGCGCTTCGATATAATGATGAATCGGATGCGAGAGACAGGGGAAGAAATGACATCGTCCGCGAAAATCATTAATATCGTTGTCATCGCATCGGATTGCGTATACATGTATATAACCATATATAATGCATCTCGGGCCGATGTATAAAAATTCTTTCACCGCGCGCATCTGGACGCTTTGTTGTTTTATTATTTTTATGTTTATTTACTCCATCGTCGTTGGTATCGCGGCGCACAATCGTTTATCATTAACGCGGGCCCTTGTAGGTTCACATAAATCCGGTGGGGTGTGCGTGCGTTTCTGTTTGCGAATGTGCTCGTACGGCACGTTCTATACGGTACGTATACGAGCGCATAACTCGGAGAGATCGAGGAGAGGACGATGCGCGTCGGTATATTAACGAAGCTTTCGCTCTGGCATAAGTAATAGGAGAAACTCCCGAAGTAAAGACGGAAGAGAAGGCCTGCGCATAAGCATACACGCGTGTCTCTGAACGGCGATAAAAGCCGGAGTTATAACGCATGCATGCATATGTATATATGCATATATCTATAGAAAAGCTCGTTAAATAATGTTTGCAATGTGCAATTGGGATCGGTTTTGTAGCCAAAGATTTATTGACCGCGCGCGAATCGAAAACACGGAGAGAGGAGAGAGAGGAGAGAGAGTGAACGAGCATCGAGCTTTTGAATCGGCCGCTATATATGCTGGTTCCAAAGGCATGTTGTTATTTTTACCCTGATGTTTTTGAAACTGAAATAGTGTTCATCAACTCATATATATATATATATATATATATATATATATATATATATATATATATATATATATAATCAGCTCTTTCTCTCTCTCTCTTTCTCTTTTTCTCCTTTATGTCCCTGTGTTTTCCTGCTTGAAAACTACTGTTTTTTACGTGTCATATTAAGAAAATCTGCATATATATATATATATATATATATATATATATATATGTATATATTAAGGTAATTTTATGTATTTTTTGCAACGAAATAAGCAATTCATTGAAAAAATTGGAAAAAAAACGTTAAGAGCAATCTTGAAAAACTACTTTGAAATATATTTACATATAGCGGCGGTTTGTTTTTTTTTTTTTTTTTATACATTTAAAAGACAATTTTTTCCCATGAAGAATAGATATAAGTTTAGAGATTATCTTTTTTCAGCTTATCTGAAATTCTTAAAAATTTCCCGAAAATTGATAAATTTTCAGCTTCAGCCGCTAATACTAGCGTCTATATCTTTTTATCGGTGTATGCACAGGCGTTTGTCAGTTTTACAAATATATGTGATAAATATCTGTAGATTGATGTTTTCTTTGAAATAAATATAAACCTTATAGATATTAACTATATATAATCGAGTATTGTATAAGCGCATTTGTATACATACATTATACAACGATTTTGTGTTTAAATTTTTTCTAAAAAGTGGGAAACTTCTATATATATATACACGACCAATTAACGATAACCGAGCAATCGCTTAATCATTTTGTCGTACAAACGCATATATATATACCGTATGCGTTAAAATTTTAAAAATACCCGCTAATTGATCATTTGCGTATTGTTGTGTAATTTGGAACAAGTAAACATTTATAAAAGCAACGACGATTTTTTTGCACTCTATACCGCAATAATATAAGACAGAAAAATATATATGCGAAATAGTTCGCGTTCTATTCGCATTTGATTCGCGGGAAAATGATTTATTAAGAAAGTTAATAAATCAATATTCATGAGCCGCGCGATACATTCGTAATATACGTGATATAGTATAGTTCCTAAGCCGAATAATTGTCCTCTGTGTAATTCTTGCAACGAGTTTCAGAAAAGAATTATCATGGTCGCATGTCGTGTATAAAACATTATATCAATGAGACGCACAAATTGCGCTCGTTAAGCTGCTGATTTTTTTTTTTTTACGTTTGATCGCGTTGTACGTATTGATATATGTGTATATGTATATGGTCGTCATGCGTGTAGGTTATATGGCATCCGACAATGAGCGTTTTAACTATTAAAAAAAGACGAATTGCACGATGATAATAAAACGCGCGGAGATAATATTTTATCGATTCGTGACTCATATATATATATATATATATATATATATATATATATATATATATTAATTTTTATTAATTTTTATTACATATACGATGCGCCTTTAATTCCTGAGAAGATGCGCGTAAATAGCGAAAGAGGACGCGTCGGCGCTTAATTATCATTATGCCATTGTATTTTATAAGAAATCGATTTTTAACGCTCGACTTTCGCGGCCGCCCTCGAATGCCAGCCGAAAGCTATAATATTTACAGCGCGTGTAAAATTACATTCGCGAAATTTTCAACGTGCACGCATATGTATTTTCCATTTATATATATATAGAACCGCAATGCAAAAAATGTCCGTTTTTACGTTATACAATCCGTTCTTTCTCCCTCTCTCTCTCTCTCTCTCTCTCTCTCTCTCTCTCTCTCTCTCGCTGTCCCCGTCTCTAGCTTCGAGTGTGAGTCGTTCGTGCGCCCGTGCAATTTAATAAGATTATATAAGTTGCGCATATGCGCGTATAGAAGAAAAAAAAATCATACTCGCTATGTATAATAAGCCGCAAGAGAAATTAACGATAGGTTAATAATAAGAATAATAATAATATTAATAATATAATTAACAACTCCGCGGAGTATTGCTATTTATAATACACACAGCGCAGTAACTGCCAGCCATACACTTTCTGACCCCCCACCCCCAAGAAAGCGTAATATATATATATATATATATATATATATATATATATATATGTATGTACGTATGTATGTATGTATGTATGTATGTATGTATGTATGTATGTATGTGTATATAATAACAGTATGCAATTATTAAGCCTTTTTATTTCTCTGCCTCCTTCCGTGCTTTAGGTGTCATCTCCACGGACGACCTACCATCCAGCCTCCAGGAGGAGCAGAGCTCGACCTTTATCGAGCGTCTCGGTGCCAACACCGACAAGTTCCTACAGAAATTCTTCTGCCGCTGGGGAGTTGGTGAGTAATATCGAAAGCAATTTGCTCTCTATCTCTCTCTCTTTGTCTTTATTTATTTCTTTTTCACTTTTTTGTTTCACCCGAGCGTCCAGTGTGGGATCCGTCCGTCCACTGCATATATACATATATATATATATATATATATATATATATATATATATATATATATATGTATGTATGCATATATGTATGTATATATATGTGTATAAACATACACATTTTCGTGCTCTCTCCTTCTAATTCGTGCGCCCGAGACGTTCGTGACGCATGTAATTCGGGCGATCTCTTTATCGGTCAATTGTGGTTAATAAACCCGCCCGACTCGTGGCGGGGAGACGGGGAGAAAAAGATAAGTGCACCGATCGAGCTTGGATATTTGGAGCACGACCGCCACCGTCGCTCGGTCGCGAGCTAAAAAGCCCCGCTTAAGTATACGTGTACATATAAGAATCGTGCGACGTTACTCCGGAGACAAGGGTCGTTGATTTCTCATACGTAACGTAATAATAATAATAAGAGTAATAATGTAAGAGCCGAGGAGCCGCGTCTCTCGGGATGCTGGAGGTTAGAGATGGGAGGGAACAATAATTTCTCTCTCGTCTCCCTTGCTCCGTTCGCTTTTATCGCTCTAATAGGGCCGTGTCGGCCGAGGAATGCCCGGCAGTCACGCGCAGTCACGCGGGTCCGCGTCAGGCGATGATCGGCTGGCATAAAAATTCCTCCACAGATGCGGCGAGCAACATTTTTTTTTTTTTTTTTCATCGGGAACACCTGACACGATGATGAAAATTTTTTATCACTTTCTGACACCTTCTGATGCAGTCTGATGCGCGATCCGAGGCGAACTAAAGCGAAAACTTTATAGGAACAATCATCCGGGTAAATTTTTAAGATAAAATCAATATTAAGAGGGAGAATTGTCTTGTGCGAGATATCGCAAAATGTAATTGACCATTGCCAGAGCTGTATCCGAAGTAGGCGTAGGCTTGCGGACTTAACGGGGACAAATATTGATTAAACATCGCCTCTCGCTAAAAAGACAAAAGCAGAGATGGCATTTTTATATCGTCCGAATCTTGAGTGTCAAGTATACCGTCAAGAGCAGACTATTAGAAGGATAGGGTGCTTGCGTAGGCCGAATGTGCCAAAAACAACGTTCTTAGGCGAACAATAATCTTCACATTCCATTTTCACTAATAAATTTTAGTTTACACTCGTATGATACGATTTTCTTTAATTAAAAGGTAAATTCTAAAAAAACAACGCTTTTTTTATTGTTTATGAACCAATTTACAGAGGAAAAACAGGAAAAAAGACGATATTTCCATGACAGTCTTATACGCGATAATACTTATATTATATATGCAAAATACTATAGTATGAGATCAGTTTTTATTTTATTTTTTTTTCCCTAAAAAAGTAATCTTATACGACAAAACATGAAATAAACCTATAATCCTTGGCTTATAAAAAAAATTTTAATTAAGTTAAATTAAATTAAATTTTAAATTAAATTTTAATTTAGTTCGTGGCGAGTCTCCTCCCTAATACCAAAGAAAAGTTAAAAAAAGATTTAATCCAATTAATATATATTATCGTCTGTATTAATAAGGAACGTTTTTTTTTTTGTGGACTTTCCATTGTTACTTTATTTCTTCGAGAAAATCAGAATGAGTATGGCCGTTGTATATATACTTATATCCAGATCTTCAGCGTTATCGCGCATAAAAGACAAACAAAGAGCACGGTCTGTTTTCGTATTTGTCGTCTGAAAAAGGCGCGTATAATATGCTGAAAGAATTAAGACAATATTTCTCGCAGTGGCATTGCTTTTTATAGTCGAAGAATATTCAAATTATTCGGGTGTAAATCCTAATGAAATCATTATGGTTGAGATGGAGAATTTGAAGGTTGATTAAAGTGTACTCATTATGAATCCGGCACCTTTGATTCAGTCAGTTTAGTACATCGACTGCCTTCGCAGATATCGCTTATTGAAAGTTAAAATAATATAAAAATGAAAGATTCGCCTTTGTCACTCATATATATATATATATATATATATATATATATATATATATATATATATATATATAGAGGGATCTGTAAATTAAAACATTTTTGTAACTTTTCCGGCTTGGCCTTCATTCATTTTCTTCGTATTTATTAGAATGTACGCTCCAGATTGCGCATAAATGACTTATAATTTTGTTCCGATCGTATTACATCAATTCTATATTTATTCCTGATGTAAAACTCTTCTTTTCTCATATCTAGCAATGTATATGTATATATATATATATATATATATATATATATATATATATATATATATATATATATATATATAAAGGAATTTTTGTGGCTCTTTTGGTCTTCAATCCTGATGGATGATTTGTTGCGCGTGCGTGGGTCGTGCAATACATGACGAATCAAATCGGATCGCGAGAGATACGAGGAGCGCCGCACCCGGGCACGATGTAGATATGGGGAGGAGGAGGAGGAGGAGGAGGAGAAGGAGGAGACGCTGTGCTCCGATCGCGCGGAACGACGGATTTCTGATCGACGGTCGACGATCGCGGCGAAGAGAAAGAAGGAAAAATCGACGAAACGGCTCCGGGTGTTGGGTTTCGCGATAGGACCCGGAGGTGGTCAGTACCCAGAGGTAGAGGTACCTAATAGGAAAGAGGGGGTGAGTTGGCCATTATAAGGAGAAACCGCGCGCTACTGTCTTCGTTTTGACGATCAGAATGTATAATGCTCGCTGTCTATTGTTGTATATATATTTATATATAACTTAACGAGAATATTGTATTATAGGGTTTATCAATAAATAAGTGTATTTTATAATTCAATACGACTTCTTGACGAGAGTTCATTCGGACGCATAAAAAAGTTTTGGCTACTCTGCTCAACGGTCGAGGAGGTTTCTCGAAAACCGATGACACTGGCCTTTTTTGATTTCAAAACAAAGAACCAGACAGATTGCATCTTCACAATGTTCACGTATTGTTCACATACTATTATCCATAATTGTACTAGTATAGCTGTGATTGTTGTTAGTTAGTTCCTTAGAACAATCTGATTTACACAAAAACGAAATTAATAAAAAAATTTTTATCGGTCTTACAGTCTTTGTGCAATAATATACTATACTAAAATAATGACAGTCAGACTGTCCTTGTTTATAATCAGCCCCCAAAGAATCTAAAGTGACAATTATTATCGAACAAATAAAATAAAAATTAAATTAAATGAAAAATTAAAAATAGTAATATATTCTGTTAGCTATAGAGAACGAGTTGAAAAATTTTCTTTAATGATCGTCATTTAATTAAAATTATTATGCCATGAATTATATACAAACGCGAATCACTGATTTGCAGAAATCGTGAAATTCGTGAAATTTATATATATATATATATATATATATATATATATATATATATATATATATATATATATATAAATACAGAGAGGCGTCTAAAATGTAAAAGACCAACGTGTTCCGAATTGTATGCAGAGAACTTCTTAATTATCCGAATCAAAGTCAGCGTAATATTCACGCGCACGCGACCATAAATACGCCATTTTGGGAAACGCATTCCTTTGAAATGCATAATTCATGCGAATACGTTCCGAGTTTATAAATCCCGCGCGAGCGCGCGCGCGCGGTCATTGAGCGCGAACGCGACAAATAGCCTCCGAAGGTTCTTTTTATCATGGCGAATGAAGCACAAGCGCAAAAAAATTATCTATATAAAAAAAAAAAAAAAAAAAAAAAAAATTTTAACCGCATTATAATGCTATATATTATATAGTACACATATGTGACGACTGGTAACTTCGAAATCCGTTCAAACCAATGACATATTGTAGACAACGGATTATACCTGATTATAACATAGACAATATTATTGCTTCCTGTATAGCATCGGCAGATGATTCATTGATCGATGTAACACAATATCCAAAACTCCATCGCGCGTATACTATTATACGCTTTATTTATCTAATTGTCTATATAATATAATCGCTCACCGTATTTCCGAGTAAAGATAAACTCATCGTGCCTTTTAAATGGATAAAAGGCCGTTGCGCGCTTATGTACACATACGCGCTAGCGCGCTCGTGTGTACGTATAGAAATGAATCGGTCCCCACGCAGCATAAATACGTCGCGTGCGCCGTCATTTAAATTTTGACCTTGCAAGGAAAGTATTGCTGCGAACTGCCATATAATCCCGCGGTGACAGAGGAAATTGTAATGAATGATTCTAACGCAAAGCGTATACAATTATAATAGCAAAACAGCGGTCAGTGCTGTAATGACTATATAAGTCACCGACGCTTTGTTTTTCTATTACATGAATATATATATATCACGTGGCAAGAGCGAATAAGGAAGTTTCTCGTACAAATTAGATTAGATAGTTTTGGTAAAAATTTATCACGAAATAATATATGTAATTTTGACTTTATTTTAACTTAATAACAATTGGAGTAAAAAGAAGATACGTTAGATTTTCCATTAATAATTATTAGTCGTTAATAACGATTATACATTTTTTATATTATTACTATTATGTAAAGTGAAAAAGAACGGCCACGTATGCTTAAAAGAAATATAGTAATTTTTATGCAAAATATTATAAAGATGCAAGCTGATCGTAAAATTTCTTTTGGTCGATCAAGCCAATGGCGTTCTATCACCCCGCATAACGTCCTCTGAAAACTAATTAAAAATTTTTCCTATTTTCGATAGACCTGTGTGTAACACTGGAAAATCCGAATATACGTCTAAAAACAGATTACCATCGGCTGTTTTAACTTAACGAGATTGCGTGATCTGACGAAAAAAAAAAAGAAAACAGCCATCGAAAATTCATTTAAATATGCATCACACTATACGCACTGTTTTTATAGATTAAAATCTTGACGGTGGCTAAATCGAACCAATGCGTATCGAAGCCAACCAAAACAAAAATATGTGAATTCCAGATATATATTTTTTAGGCTTTATGCAACAGACGTTTTGAAATCTCGACGATTATATAGCAATCGAAAGTATATGTAAATAGTACACGGTAATCCAGTCATATGTCGTCTCCTTATGCTAAATCGTCTTATTTTAAAATAAACAGAAGGACGGGATTAATGTCGAAACGTCTCAAAAGTATAGCGAGGAGGGGGGGGGAGGAGCACACCGGAATTTCCCAATCTTATCGTCGGCCCGCGAACAATTCAGCGGGGTCCATTATATACATATAAGAAATTCCATAATTCATATGCGCGTATAGATGTGTATTATATTAAATGCACTTAAATTCGCAGTTTGCGCGAGCCATCCCTGGGCTGTCCTCTTCATTGGCTTCATATTCATCGTCGCCGTCGGCCACGGCATCAAGTACCTGCACGTGACCACCGATCCGGTCGAGCTCTGGGCCTCGCCCGCCTCGCGCTCCAGAGTCGAGAGGGCCTACTTCGACAGTCACTTCGAGCCCTTCTACAGGAACGAGCAGATCATCATCACCTCCGTCAATTTGCCACCGGTAAGTCTACCAGATATTATTTTGTTCTTACGCACTTTCTTGTCTGTCTGTTGTATGCACACACTATATATATATATATATATACACATACATACATACTTTAGCCCTTGGGAGAGTTTCTCGCGCATAGATCTATATATAATACATATACCAGTATACGAGGGCCGACCGATGCGAGGTTGAACGGTTAATTGGGGCGGCGGCATTGATCCGTATATAGAGGCGACTTTGTGAATTCTCTTGTGTATATATATATATATATATACTGATCCCGAAGCGGGAGTCCAGACGATTGGTATATGGTTTTGTCCACAAAGAGTTGTTTCGCTTATATACTTACTTCAGTTTTAACTAAAACGCCCTTTGCAGAAATGAATCAATTTATCATTCGTATATTTTTTAGATTTAATATTGGGGAAAGACAAAACAAAAATTGTATAATTAAATTTTAAATGAAAGTATTTTTTTACTAGCATGACGTAATGGCGTCCGACATTTTTCGGTCTGCTTAGCAAAAATACATTATCAACATGCACAACTCAGCGGTATCTTCTTTAATACTTATAATGATAGAAGTAAATAAATGATAGGAGTATGTTTTGCAAAAGCTGAGTCAAGAAATTTTCCAAAAATGTAGATATTTATTATGGTGATTGAGTTTCTCAAGCATGACGACAGATTGATTGCGGCAGAAATTCAAATATTTGAAAGCATATTTATTATATATATATATATATATATATATATATATATATATATATATATACAACAAATTTTTAGAATAAATTTTCTAAAACTTATATTACAACAATAAATATAATGATTTTACGGATTCGTGGTTCATCTACTGGTCTAGTTGTTTTGAATCATATTTAAACAATATTTTTATCTCTTTGGCAGTCAACAATATTTATTTAAATTGTTCATATCTGCAATTGGACACATCGCCACATAACAATGACTATGTGATATTTTTCACCCATTATATTATTATTTATTGAAAGAAAAGATTGCTTTTACTCAACTGCCATTGATATTTTCAATCCTGTCAGCTGTAATACATCAACTTTTTTCCATCGACATGTTCACCTACTATTTACTATAATAGCGTGGTTTTTTTCTATATTAAAATTTCAATTTTAATTTTAAAATTATTTAATTTAATTTAAAAATTTTAAGAAATACAAAAAGGAACTTAGAATCTAACTTTACCTTATTTCATAAATATCACATTTTCAAAAATGTCTTGCTCTATTGTAATTATATCATATTTAATCTTATAAATTGTTTATAAGATTGTCACGTATCAGTCTAATAAAGAATTCTATACTATATGAATAGCAATAGTAATCGATTTATAAAAATAGTTGATAAAATTTATTAACTTATAATATAAAAGAATAATTTTTTCCAAAATAACTTGACTTTTTAATTCCGCTAAGTTATAAATTTTATCAATGAAAATTACTTAATAATTGATCGCATTACATTGATTACAGATTGTACACGAGACAGCTGAAAATGGAAAAGTCACTTTCGGTCCCGTATTCCATGAGAAGTTTTTGAAGACCGTTTTGGAACTTCAAGAGGGCATTAAAAATATTATAACACCGAACAACTACACTCTCGCCGACGTTTGCTTCGCGCCTCTATCTGCACCTTATACTGGACCAGTGACGGTTTCGCAGTGTGCGATTCAGAGCATTTGGGGCTACTGGCAAGATGATGTCGATAAATTTGAAAGTACCAGCACGGATGAGAAAAACTTCACCATCAATTACTTGGACGCTTTTAAAGCCTGCACTCAGTAAGTATTACATTGAAAATATAAGTGTAACATTTTGGAGTTTTGAAATGCAATGGAGGATTATTCTTTTGTTATATTCAATATGAAGAAGGTAAATGTATTATTATATAATAATATCTGTTAGGCATTCATCTTAATTTTGTCAAAATGTAATAAGTTCTATACATAACAAATATGTGTATAGTTAAATGAATTTCAACATTTATTTTAGCTACTATATAGAATCCACATGAACATCAGTTGTTAATTATTATATTAAAATTTTTTATTCTAGAAATCCATATAGCATTGATTGTCTTGCTAATTATGGCGGACCTGTTGAGCCAGCCATTGCCGTTGGTGGCTTTGTCAAGCCTGGAGAAAATCTTCGTGATCCTCCCTATGAAAAAGCTACAGCTATTATTCTCACTATTCTCATTAACAATTATCATAACAAATCCAAACTTGTGCCAGCAATGGAATGGGAACAGAGGTAAACTAATTTTCAATTAATCAATACTATTTTTTTTTTTTTTTTTTTTTTTTGATAAAGTTTAAAATCTTAAATTTATATATTTTTAGTTACGTTGAGTTTATGAAAAATTGGACAAAAACTCATAAACCGGATTATATGGATCTTGCCTTTACATCTGAAAGATCTATCGAAGATGAATTAAACCGTGAATCTCAATCCGATGTATTAACTATTTTAGTTTCCTACATCATTATGTTTGCTTATATTGCGATTTCACTTGGTCAAATAAGATCTTGTAGCAGGTTTCTTGTAAGATATACAGATAATATATATGTTTACGTTGTTATCTTAATATAATGTACTAAATTTCAATTATTTTTAGATTGATTCTAAAATTACATTGGGTCTGGGTGGAGTATTGATTGTGCTAGCATCAGTAATATGTTCAGTTGGTATATTTGGTTTTGTGGGATTACCAGCTACACTAATTATTATCGAAGTAATTCCATTCCTGGTGCTCGCTGTTGGTGTGGATAACATTTTTATTCTTGTTCAAACTCACCAAAGAGAAGGCAGACGACCCGATGAATCAATACCAGAACATATAGGACGTACTCTTGGTCAGGTTGGACCCAGTATGCTACTTACAAGTGTTTCTGAAAGTTGCTGCTTTTTCCTTGGTAATTGTCAATCATTTACTATGAAAACAATATTCATATAAATTGAAATCAATACTATTAAAAGAAAATATTATTTATTATAGGTGGATTATCCGATATGCCTGCTGTGAAAGCTTTTGCTTTGTATGCTGGTATGGCGCTCTTAGTGGATTTCTTTTTGCAAATCACATGCTTTGTTAGCTTACTTGCTCTAGACACAGTTAGACAAGCAGTAAGTGAAGACCATTTCCATTTTTTTCCAATTTATTCATATTTGATTCATTTGAAATTTTGTGTTGTAGAATAATAGATTAGATATATGCTGCTTTGTAAGAGGGTCTAAAAAAGATAGTAATGAAGAAGTTGTTGATGGAATTCTATATAAAATTTTCAAAGTTGCCTATGTACCTCTTTTAATGAAAAAATGGGTCCGTGCTGGAGTGATGATCGTTTTCTTTGGCTGGCTTTGTACTAGTGTAGCTGTTATTCCTCATATTGAAATTGGTTTGGATCAAGAACTTTCTATGCCTGAAGATAGTTTTGTTCTAAAGTACTTCCAGTATTTAAATAGATATTTGTCAATTGGACCTCCGATGTATTTCGTTGTTAGAGAAGGCTTGAACTACACCGATCCAAGAGTTCAAAATTTAATTTGTAGTGGACAGTACTGTAATTCAGATTCACTAACGACACAAATCTTTACTGCAGCGGAATTAGCAAATAGGTAATATGTTAATCTAATAGTATACTTATATATGCAATCATGTGTTTAAATACTCATCTATTAATATTCTTTTAGGACATATGTTGCTAAGCCTGCATCTTCATGGCTAGATGATTACTTTGATTGGGCAAGTTTAGCAAAATCATGTTGTAAATACAACTCTACAGATGGATCTTTCTGTCCTCATTCAAGTACGTATTTCTCTATTAAATCTGAAAACGTTAAATACAATTTATTTATAGATTTAAATGTTTCAATACATTATTTTCTTTTCTTTTCGTATTTTAAATGTTATAAAAAAATTTTAAATGCTTTTTGAATTTTATTTTTTATTTATCGAATTCATGTTTCTAAATTATGTTTCTATTATTTAGGTTATTCAAATCAATGTCAAGCATGTAGCATTGAACCAAATGCCTATAATCGACCGAATGGATTGAACTTTGAAAAGTATGTTTCATTCTTTTTGCAAGACAATCCTGACTCGAGTTGTGCCAAGGGTGGTCATGCAGCATATGGCCATGGTGTTAATTACCATATGAACCTAAATACTAAGATGTCAGAGGTCGGAGCATCTTATTTCATGGCATATCATACAATTTTAAAATCATCCTACGACTATTACGAGTCTATGAGACAAGCCCGTATTATCTCAGCTAATATAACTAACATGATTAATAGTAACTTACAAACATTTGGATACAAGAACGAAGTTGAAGTCTTTCCATACAGTGTTTTTTACGTGTTTTATGAACAGTACTTAACAATGTGGTCTGATACATTGCAAAGCATTGGTATATCATTGCTAGCAATATTTGTCGTTACTTTCTTGCTCATGGGCTTGGATATTTTCTCTTCTATGGTTGTAATCATCACTATCACGATGATTGTCGTCAGCATTGGTGGTTTGATGTATTGGTGGCATATCACGCTTAATGCAGTGTCTTTGGTGAACCTTGTTATGGTAAGTTTAATTAACATCAAATTACCACTGTGTATATTATCAGTTAATATTGTATTTTTTATTTATTTTTAAATTTTGATGCACTTCAAAAGAATATATAAATTTTCGTTGTTCAATCATAACAGTTTTCAAAATTCAGATATACTTTGTGTATAATTATAATATAATAATTGATCATAATTAATGTATAATTGTTTTAAGAATTTTTAAAACATTGTTATATATTTTTTTGCATTAAAAAAAATTTGTTAAATTTAAATTTGTTAAATTTAAATTTGTTAAATTATCTTAACGAAGTATAAAGCCTTTTTTACATGATATTAGAAATAGACAACTGAATCGAGCATGCTTTCTCTTATCAACAATTTGGTAGATATTTGTAAATTAACTCTGAAAAATTTGAAAAATCTCAACATAAGAAGTAAAGTCATGAATTGAATAATGTTCGCCATTCTTGTGGATGTTAATAAACCGATGCTTTATTGCCTAAATCAAGAATTACTCTAATTTTATTCCTTTTTTTCTATTTATTTAAAAAATTATCCGTTGCATAATTTTAATCCATATTTATATATTTATGTATATTTCTATAATTTATTTATTACAGGCTGTGGGTATAGCTGTAGAATTTTGCAGTCATTTGGTACATTCCTTCTCTGTCTCTGTAGAGACGACAAGAGTTGAGAGAGTTGCTGATGCTCTAACGAACATGGGTAGCTCAGTGTTTAGTGGTATCACTCTCACTAAATTTGGTGGAATTATAGTTCTAGGTTTTGCAAAAAGTCAAATTTTTAAGGTAATAAATATTATCTATTATAAAAGAAGTATTTAATCCGATTAAGTAACAATATTAAGCATTTAAATATTTTCAGGTATTCTACTTTAGGATGTATTTAGGTATTGTGCTTTTTGGAGCAGCTCATGGTCTCATATTCTTACCCGTCCTGCTTAGTTATATTGGTAAGAATTTTATTTTGTATTCAATTTTTATTAATAAAAATATAATCGTTTTAAAATTGTATATTAAAATTATATATTAAAATTAAATATTATCAATTGTGAATTATACCAGATACAAAATTTATAAATTGTCCGAAAAAATTATATAACTTTGTCAAAATGTTTGTTTAGTTAAATTAAAATTGTTGAATTAAAACATTAAGTAAAGTATAAAGAGAAGATCATTTTTTCACATATTTTGATCGAATCACGACTGTTCGTGATTCTAGGCTCACCTATGAACAGGGAGAAGCTGGCCAATCATAAGAGAGCAATGCGAGGAAATCTGGACAACGTGCAAGAGACCTCCTTGAATCATCGTGTAAGCAAACCTAAATCTCCTTCCATACCCACAACTACTACACCTACCTTCCAAGTGCTCGATTTTGAGAGATAGGTATTGTCCTATCTAAAATTCAATCAAGTACTCATTTTATAATGTGATTTTTGTAAAGTCTGTTTAATTACTTTAATATTCCATACACTGCGGTTTTTGAAAGGACTAAAATAAATTTGGATCATAATATCTGCTTTGGTTGTATCAAAAGGCCAAAAGTTCCGAGGGATGATGATAGTCCCTCAAAGAAAATTTTAAATACTCTATATGTTGTTAATTACGCTTATTCAGTCATGCACCTATTATTTTATGTTTGCATAAGTATGCTTATTATTTCAATGCTTTATTTTATCTCTTTAATTAAAATAAAATATGATTACAATATGCTATTGTGATAATAACTAAAGAGAATCATTTTAAATATGTTCATCATTTATCAAACATCAAACAATATACTATTATTTTTGTATCAAGCGAAAATTTTTGTATGTTTTTTGTTAATATTAATTTTATAATATTATAAAATTGTGATGTAAACCACCGTCTATCTAAATATTTGTAATATTTATTTATATTTTTGTACTATGTGAAACAATCAAATTGTTAACTCAAGAAAAATTCAATAAGAAAAAATAAAAGAAATTTGCTTTTATATTTGTTTTGTTAATTTGGTAGTCGCTTAGAAAGTTCTATTTTATTTTTATCCTCTATTTTTCTCGATGATTTAATATTTATGTTGCTTTTATTCAGGAGGTTGCATGTATCGTTATTTTTCCATAATTTATAGTAAAATAGATTATAATGTTCATTGAATAGAAAAATATAATGTGTTCTCTTGTGATTTGTTAGCTTTATAAGGAAGGTAGGTGTGCAATGAAGATTTATGCACACTTCTGTTAAATGTAAAACGAACCAATGGTTAATACATTCAAAGAAGTTAATGACCTAACTAACAATGCACACGTTCGATTTAGAAAATATTTTCATAACGTTTTAATTCACAAATTTTATCTGGTATTAACTTAATAATTTCATTCATTAAGTGGGAATATTACTTTTACTAACGCTGTAATAAGATTTTAACGTTTTCTGTAATGTTGACTGAATTTATAATAATCGAACGCTTGATGGTTAATTGCAGACGTGATGTCCTATAGAAGACAAAAAAGAATCGAGCAGCATAAACGAAGAGAAGAGGAACAGGTCAATTTCCAATGCCCGGTCGAACGAGTTGACAACTCAGCTTCACCTCTACTCCACAGTAACCCTGGCCAACGCCCTTCCACTTCCTACGCCAGTATAAATACCAACGACGTAATATTCCATGACACTTCGTAGGACTTAAAAAAAAAGAAAAGTAAAAGTATTTGCTAACGAAATACATTATTTCATTGACTTCCAAGCCGAAGTCGAGGCGAACTGGTGTCTGTTCATAATTACATCATCTTAGGGAAAACAAATTATGTAAAAAAGTATTCTTTTCACCCATTTCTGGATACAACCAGATGCATTTTTCTCTTAAAAGAAATATTTTGTAAAAATATATATTTTTATGGTATGACATGTTTTGATTCGAAGCTACATTTTCGAGAATTTACGGTGAAATCGTTGACGATGTTTTCATAGGTCTTACCATGACCATAAGAGAATTTATTTTTAAGTTTATAATTGTAAAATAAAATCTGCTTTCGTGAAAATGAGAGGTATCACTTGATTCAATCTCTGTGACTTTCATCCCGCAGATTTACGTTAAAATTAATTCTACTAAGTAGTATAATGTTGGCATAAATTATCATTCTAGAATCTTTATTAAAAATTGTTTATGGAATCTTCGTTATTGATGTAATTTAAAACTGTGATGTAAGTTTTCGTATAAAAAATACCTTCTGACGGTTGATTATCGAGTTCAAATTTAGCGCTTTATTAATAATAAAACGTGTTTCAACGTTTTGGTGACTATTTTGCCACTCATCAGGTCTAAAATATTTTACAAATTATTGTAATATATGTTATATATCTATAATTTCATTGAAGTAATAATTACATTTTTTATTATAATCATCAGGAGATATAATAGATATATAACACAAGTAAAAATAATAATATTTTTTTGTCCTTTCCTCTAATTAATATTGTTTGATGGTTCTTTGTAACTTTTTTTTCTTATTAATTTCATTTTGTAAAAAAGTGAATTAAACGTATTATGTCAATATTCAGGAAATGAAGTGATTAATTTGTAAAGAACAAAGGTAAAAAATGAACATTAAATAAAAACTTGTAATTAATTTATACTGTTGGCTTAAGTATTTGAATAATAATAATGTTTAAAATATTTTAAACCTCATGAAAGTGGCATATAGCGACCGAAACGTTATAACATGTTTCATTAGTAATAAAACGTTAACTTGGAACTCATTAGTCAACTGTTATTCCTATTTATTATCATGATTTCAGGATTGCTTCAAATTATACATATAAAATATTTATTATTAAACATGCCTTAAAATATACGTATAATTAATCACATAAAAATTCAAAAGTAAATTATATATTAAATAGTCACAGAGATTCTCATCACAGCTATTTATAAAAAAATACATGTTTAACATATATCATTATTTATCATGCTGGCCTATTTTTATGGTAATAAAATATTTATAATTCAAGAAAATGAATTGTCTAACTTTAAAAAGACTATTAAAAGAAATAGATTAATGCTATTAATGCTATACTTGTATAAAATGTGTGTTGTACTTTATGTACAATTTATTTTATAAATTTTATAATTGAGTCTATAATTCACTATTCTTGGAAGTAATTCAAACTATGAATAATAAACTCGAAAAATCTATATCAATTTAAAATGCTTCATAATTCGTATAATATTGTAAATTATAAAGATCCATGGATACATTTTCATCACATGCAGTGAATCAACAGAGTGTTTTTCTAAAACGAAACAAAACGTATGCTGAGTCTTAATATTAAATAAGCCTTTTATCACTCTAACGGAATGAACTATAAGAAAGTTACATACCCTCATTGTTCCTAAATGTGAAGACACAGTGAGAGAGTATTTTCTTTGCGATGTGTGTTGTAATCTATTACAAAATTATATCGGATATCTGTGCAACAGGTGCAATGGTAATTAGTTTTTAGAAATGATTTGATAAACTAGTAGTCATTTTCCAATAGGCGAAACCTAGTTTCCACTAATTGAGATTTCATAAATCTTATTATGGTCAAAGCACGTCAGAAGATCTTAATCAATATCAAGTCTTTCCATTATAAAATATACACTTTTAAGGGGCCTTTTCATACATTTCAGAACAGTAAATAGTTTGTAAATTACTCTTTATCATTTTTTATTAAAAACTGTATAAACATTTATTTTGAAAAGCTGATAAAAATTACATACTTAAAGAATATATCTAATTGTAATATATCTATTACAGTTGCAGATGGAAATTTTATTTTTAATTACATTAATTTATCGATACATAGAAATTTGGTGAGGATGATAAGTACTTAAGCATTTCATAACAGCTAATAAACCTTTTACGATTCAAACATATATTTTATCAGATTTTCAAAAATTGATAAAATAACTATTTTTTATTTTATCTTGATTTATACTTTTGAATTTATTACAAATTTCAAATAATGGTCCAATGCGTGCTAGATCTAAAATGTTTATTCCTTATACATTAAATACAATATCAGCACATCCGATTCTACGTTGGATTTTAATCAAAAGATTTTATACAAACCAAACAATTTTTATACAAATGAGATAAACAGAAATTACACGTAACGTTGCTAAAAACGGATAATGTCTTAGAAGTATTATTGCCTGTAATTTTTGAAATTTCGGACGAATGATGTGTGAGAATTAATTAAGTAAATAAATATAAGTTGATGTTTGACAAAACGTTTCCATTGTATTATTTAAAAGCCTATTTTAATCCTTATCTAAGTACACTCTATTAGAATATATTATATGTATTTATTTATATTTCTACAAGGAATCTCATCATGATCAATTTTCGGTACGAGAACTAAATTTTAACAATAAAAAAAATGGTGTTAAAAAAATGTTTACTTATAGGCATTGATTCTACGTAATCTACAAAAAATTTTATTATGTTGTAAACAGGTATGCAACATCAATGGAATAGTTAGGAAAGCTGCTCATCGATCTATAAATTCCGAATTATATGAAGGTATTGTAATAAAGTGTTATTAATAAATAAACTTCATAGTTTTCAATTAGTTAGTTTTTAGTAACAAAATATCCAAAATATTCAAAATATTAAAATTGAATAAACAGTTTTCTTTATATTGAAATTACAAATATTTTGACAAAGTATGAGGTTTAAATAATTCATAAAAAAGGCCATAAGAGATAAAAAAAATATATTGTGAATCATAGTTGTTTGACAATAAGTCGAAACATTTCTTACATATTTATTGCGCATTTATTTTTTAAGCAACAAAGTACGGTGATCATAATTAAACATATTTATATCTATAGAAAGCAATATAAAATATTAATAAAGTTATAGATAATCCTTGCTTGAATTAATGAATTTAAGTACATATTAAATCTAGCACCCGTACAATAAACCAAAATCCGAGTGGTAATTATTCATATGATTGCATTTCGTATAAAACTATGAAGGGTAGTACAAAATACAAGAGAGATATCACTTATTTACATCAACTATATACTTATAGCAATCTATAATATCTAAATAAAAATTTTATACAGCTTCGAGATGTTTTTACATGGATATGATATAAATTTTTTATTTAATACTTTATTAAAATCAATAGGAGTTGCCAATTCAAAAAAGTTGAATATAGGTATTATTTATGTAAAATTTGTAACTCTTTGAGAGCGTATATTGTCATCTCCAAAAACGTCGCTTACATATTCATATTATATAAACAAACGGAGAGCAATATTATAATAAAAATTACATGTTTCAGTAATTTATGATCAAAGATTCTAAAAGTGTTGAATATTATCATGTAATATTATAATATAGTTTCTAATAAATTTTTACTTATACAATTTCTTCGAAATATATATGCGCGTAATCTCTGATTATAAATTAATAGACAGTATTGTAATTTTTAGCTGCTTTTAGTAGAATTTTTTTTCTGCGTATTAGTATTTTTTTAACAAACTCTTTTTTTTAGATTATTAAATTATAAGATTTCGCCTATCAAATGAAGAAACTGTAGAAAGATTTTTAATGTATTATATA
The DNA here is from genome assembly GCA_018907035.1 of Sycobia sp. Sy_11. Taxonomy (NCBI): domain Eukaryota; kingdom Metazoa; phylum Arthropoda; class Insecta; order Hymenoptera; family Epichrysomallidae; genus Sycobia; species Sycobia sp. Sy_11. The sequence continues at coordinate 1,382,426 of JACCIC010000140.1, forward strand.
TGATTTATTTTTGATAATTTCAAGTATACTATATTTCGAATATATAATTAATTAATTTTTTTAGTATATCACAATCTTGTTTATAAAAAAGATTAAATTATCGCTTCATCAATATAGTAAAAATAAGGCGCGCGTATGTTGTATTAATTTATATATAATTAAGTGGCAACTAAAGTTTAAATATTAAATTAGTCTTACAATATGCTTTTGTATATATTTTATTATGATTACAGCACTAAAATAGTATATTAATTTATTATTATAGTTTACTTTTATATTTTAAAATTATAAAAATAGAAAAAATTAATGAAGCATGTATGTATATTTCAGTGACTTCAGTAGCGTAAAGCTGCGTAAAGTATCAACTATAATATAATAGTCTAAAATTAACATGTAACCATATATTATATTTATAAAACAACTTTCTCACGATACGCATGCCCCACCCTTTTTCCCTTTAAATGATTCAAACCTTATGGTAAAATCAGGTAAAATTAATAATCCCCGTGCAGGTAAATCAGATAATTAGTGACTGGGTTTTGGAGCGGGGGACTAGGGACCACCTGGGGAACCATATCCTACTATATTAGCTATGTTAGCTCCTATATGTCATCTAAAATAGATATAAAGCAAAGTTATGCCATCTACTGGTAGTACCAGGTAGTACTGTAACTAAAATGATAGGACTGACGTGTACGTTCCATGTACAATCAGAGATCTCTGATACAATCATTAGTGCAGTAGAGGTACGAGCATTCAAGTGTAAGTGTGTCTGTGTGTAAGTACACAGGTGCATGTGCATATTTATATGTTAAAAATATGGTTCAGGTACGTTAGTGTATATAAATATATATATGAATATATTTAATGCGAACACAATCGAACTGATCGAATGAGTACTTACGGATGAGACACACATACATACGATGACATGCATATACATGTATATGCACACATGCATTTATAGATAGCATATGTATGTGTGTGTATATATATATATATATATATATATATATATATATATATATATATATATATATAAGTTACACTACTACAAATCTATAATCGTATCTACAGTGAACAATCCCATTCCATCCCACCCCATCCATAATATGGCTGTGGTGAGGTGAAAAGATTGCGGTTTTATCTTTTTATTATCAGATATTTATCAGTAATATACATATAAATATATATACACTATAGGCATAGGTACTATCAGGCACTAGGTACAGCTTTCGCGCATGAATATTAAGTGCAGTGCACGGTCGTGCAGTTGCAGACAAGCAATCAGAAAATCAGATATTTACTTATTCTGCTCCGTCACGACTCATGAGCTTCGTCGTTCTGCATGCTACCTAAGGTCGGGAAATTTTGACTTTTATATGCAATTATAAAGGAGCAATCTAGAACGAGAATGGATAGTAATAAGGATGAAGCAGAACGATGTATAGAAATCGCGGAACGTTACATGCGAGAAAAGAGGTTCGAAAATGCAGAAAAATTCTTGTGGAAGGCCCAAAGGCTATATACAACGAAAAAGGCTGAAGGTATGAACTACAGCTGACTATCCTTCTATGTTTTTACACCGAACTTAATTTCTTTTATCATGGCAAGATATGTTTGCATTAATCTATTATACCCTGTTTTGCGGAAAAAACTAATGCTATCAAAAGCCTTTATGTTATAATTTTTGTAAAATTTTTAATTTTAATAGCTTCAATAGGTATTTGCTACTCTCTAAGATAGATTCAGACTAATTGCTGAATTTTACAATTTTTGTTGCACTACTTAAGGTAGTTAGAGCACAACTCAAATTACTTGAAAATTATATGAAACATGTTTTATAAAACAATTTTAGATTTTGAAGAAAAAAACCACCCACAATATAAATCTAATAAGAGTTTGTTATTACGATAAAAAAATAATTTTTAACAATTGTTAAGCGAATGTTATACTGTATTAAAAATTAATTACATTATTATTATAATTAGATTTACTAGCAGCAGTAAAATTACTTTCATCAAAACTAAATCAGAAGCAAGAGCCTGAAGCAGAGGTTAAAAGAAGAAAAAGCACAGGCAAAGCTAACGGATCTCACACTCAAACTACAGGTGAATACACGGAAGATCAGCATGAACATGTTAAAAGGTACTGCCTGTTTAAGAGGATTGTTTTATTTTATCGATGTCACAAAATATAAATAAATAATTTTCAATTTCAGAATTAAAAAATGCAAAGATTACTATGAAATTCTGGGTGTTACAAAAGATGCAACTGACAGTGAAATAAAAAAAGCTTATAAAAAGTTAGCCCTTCAATTACATCCAGATAAAAATAAAGCACCTGGTGCTGCAGAAGCATTTAAAGGTATTTTATATTATTATCAATTTTCAAATAAAAGTAGTTCTGAGTAAATATATGTTTATATATATGCATTGCCTTTTGGATTTCATATTTTATCTTAGTTGTAGGATACTTATTTATTTATTTCATATCATTTGAAATTTCTTACTATTTTTTGTTTAATATAATTTAGCTATTGGAAATGCTGTTGCTGTCCTCACTGATGTGGAAAAAAGAAAACAGTATGATGTATATGGTTCAGATGAAGATAGACTTCACAGTTCAAGGCAAACACATACTCATTATAATTACACTCGAGGATTTGAAGGTATAATCAAAATTTAATATTGATTATATTTTCAATGTATTTCATAATTATTCAAATGAAAATTATTACTTTTGCAGCTGATGTTACAGCTGAAGAATTATTTAATATGTTTTTTGGAGTTTTTCCACAACAGGAATTTTATATGCGTAGAGGAGGTGGTAGGTGGATGCGGCAGAATGAAGCGCAATCCCAAGCGCACACTCATTCTCAAGTATAAATTTCTTTTTTACAATTCATTATTGTAATTTTTATAGAATAATAGAGGATTATATATTTTTTTAGCAAGAAAATGGCTATACTACATTCCTTCAAATGTTGCCTGTACTTTTGTTAATAGTTTTAACAATGATGAGCAGTTTTTTCATCTCGGATCCTATTTATAGTTTACATCACAGTTCGTAAGTATAAATATATTTTATAAATTTTAGCAGTTTTTTAAATATAATTTAAATATGTTGTTTTAATTTGTTTAGCAAATATTCAGTAGTCAGAACGACTGAAAAACTTAAAGTACCTTATTATGTAAAAGAAAACTTTCACACAGAGTATGAAGGTAATTTAAGGAGACTAGAACAGTCAGTAGAAGAAGAATATATGAATTTCTTGCGGAATTCGTGTTTTAGAGAAAAAAATTACAGTGAGTGCATTATAATTTTTATATTATGTAAAATTAATAAAAAAATGCCAATCGTATTTTTATTTTTGCAGGAGAATCAATGATGTGGAAGGCAAAAAATTTTGGTGATTCAGAACAGTTTCATCGAGCAAGGAATATAGAAACACCATCATGTAAAAAATACGACAGCATGATTCCAGGATAGTTTATTTACTTTTGTTCAAATAAGAACTCTGGAATACAGTTTGTATCTTTAGAAAAATATTCAAAATCCCTTTTGTAAACAAACTGGATTTAAAAAGTTAGGATTGATGAATAAGTGCATTAGATCTTTGAATAATTTTATTTAAAAGCACCAATTGGATTTTTGTAGCTTAAAATATTTGTAAAATTAAAAGTTAGTAAAAAGCTTTTATCTTAAAATAATTTTATATTATAATCTTGCCTTAAAATTCTTAAGTTGCCTACATAGAATATCCATTTGTCATTAGTCAACATTTTTTAAAAAAAAATTTGACTAATGAATAATTACATAAAAAATTAACAATAATAGCTAAAAAGGACATATTAAACTATTATTTATTCTTCCTTATTTTTTGGTAAAATATATATTAATGAGTAATATAAAAGCATAATGGTTGACAAAACTACAAATCGTAATCAATATTGTATGTTTTGAACAATTACGGGTGGATATTTTATCAATTATTTATTTGTAATTAAGATAAATTTAAAATTAGTATTTAAATGTATATTTAAAAAATAAATATTACATAGTTTTTTGCCAGAACTTGTTAATTTATAATGTTCCACATTTTGAGATTTAATTATATAATATAAACATGTGTACATAATTCAATTATCTATAATAATAATGTAATGTTATGATATTGTCATAACAAATTTTAAGAACCTCTTGTTCTGTTTTCAAGATTGCAAGTATTTATTGAGGTAATAAGGCAATATAATTTTAAGTGAAGCTTAATTTATTATTAGTATTGCATTTTGATTTTATAATGGACTTTTACGAATATAGAAATATGTTGTTAGAAAATGAATTTTGTATATATAACAACTTTGTTCATTATTATATCATTCATTAAATTTCTTAACTATTTGTTTTAAAAAAGGTATTACTTATTCTTACAGTCGACAATTAAAAAGACAAACTTTAATTATTTACATTGTAATATTGAATGCACATATTTAGCTTTCGTTTCGTTTTTCTTTTATTTGATACATAAAAAAAAATAAATAATAATTATGTTATAAAATTTATTCCTATGTTAAATAATAAATGATATACTTATATAAAACTTATAACAACGAGAATATTTTATACAACTGTCGCATAACTTGCTTAACATAATTCTTACACATAATAAAGGCATCCAACTTACTATTTACTAAAACCTTCTAATGAAATTATGTAATCATCAAAGGCCTTTATATGCTCCTTTCTTACGAAAATTTTAAAACCTAAAATAATAAAAAATAAATATCTCTTATTCAAATTAGAAATGTATTAATTGGAAAAAATTTATTTACCAATTAATAGATTTTTCATCTTATGTTCTATAAGAAAAAGATTTTTTAATGTTTTTAATAATTCGTCAAAGCTAATTTCATTTTTTGGATAACTAGCAATAATGTTTCTGAAAATTTTATAATTTTCTTGAGTTAAGGATTGTTTTACCTGAAAGTTAATACATTTCAATAAGAATAATTGTTTAAGATAAATTCATTAAAACTTACTTTTTTAAAGTATTGTTTTCCTTGCTCTTGTTTTGCTGCTATATTATCTTCAATCAGATTTTGCTGCGATTCTTTAGTAGTATTACTTAATGTAGATGCTGATGTTACTTTTGGTTCATTTGTATTAAAATTAATAGGTTTAATTTTGACTTTTCTACGTTTGGCAGAAGGTTCATTTGAAGTTTGAATTTCTTGTGATGTCAAATTACTTTTCTGTAGTGTACATGTAGTAAAATTTACAATATTCTTTGATTTAGCTTCAAATAAAGATGAAAAAGAAGCATTATATGCAGAAATTTCCTTGTTATTTGTTTGAATACTGTTTTGTTCAGTTTTATAAATGCTCAGATCGAAATTGTCATCTATTTTTACAGGTTGCTGTACTTTGACATTTGAACCAGATTGCAGTGAACGACTTCCACTAGTAATAAATTGAGCTGGAACAGCTGGTAAAGACATTTCATCAGTTGCATAAGAACCTTTTACCATCGACTGAGGAAACTAAACCAATTTTAAATAAAAATTATATATAAATTAAATCATAATTATTTAAAACTATGGAATATTAAATTATTGAATGATTACATTTATTTTACATACATTTTTTTTTGTGTACGTGAAAAATTCTCGCAGTTCTTTTACAACCATCTTAAAATCTTGGAATTTTTTAATGTGTGGCCTTAGCCATGCTGATAGTTGTTGTTGAAATGATACATTTTCAAAGCGACAATCACATAGTAATATGACACCATAGTCATTTTTATGACGAATAATTCGACCAATGGCTTGATTAACAGCACGAGAAGCTTCCAATTGATACCATTGTTGTCCTGTTAAACTCTAAATTATGACCAATTTAACAAGCACAATAACAAAATTTTATCTAAAACCATTAATAAATATATAACTTTGAAATATATTTTTAATATTTAATTTACCTCTTTTCCTGAAGATCTATTTTCTTCTAAATACCTTTGTTTTAATATAATTCTAGGATCTTTCAAAGGTGGAAATGGTAATCCAGTAATTAAAACTGCTCTCCCATTTGCATTAGCAAAATCAAGACCTTCGCTGACTTTACCTCGGCAAACTCCCATAAAAATTGCTCCTCTACACATAGGATCTTGAATTTTTTTATAATATTCATTAATAATATTATTAAAGTTATATTTTGATTGTGGTTCTACAAAAATTGGCTAATAAAAAAAATATAATAACGATCATTATTTTTTGCATTTAAAGAAATTTATTATGGTAATGATTTATAAAAATTAATTGTTATTTATTATATATTACCTTAATAGCTTCAATTTGAGACCACTTGCCATTTTTTTGCCATTCTTCTTGACACTTTTTCATAATTGGGTATGATGGAAAAAAAATTAATAAACCATGTGGTAAAATATAGCTCAGAGTTTTTACTGTATCACCAAGAGAAGCAATATATTTTGGATCGTTTCTAGAATTTATTTACTTATTTATTTACATATTTTTATACAAATTATGATTAAAATACATTGCATATCAAATTTATAAAATAAAATAATATGGATTTAGAAGTATTAAAGAATTAAAGAAATAAAAATATTTTTTTTTTGAAAAAATGTAATTGTAGAATTAAAGAATTACCTGGTATTAAATGAAGAATTGAGACTATAACCATCACATCCTGAACTAATTATTCCAATACAAATTTGTTTCTCTGAAACTATATGAGGATTTTCAAGTTGCACATCAATTTGGATTCCAATTTCAGATATGAAAGGTTTCATGGGTGATAAAGTACCACTTGTCAAAATGACAGAACGAACACCTTGGTCCAATAATTGCTGCATTCTATAATATGTAAAAAATCTTAAAAGTTAAACTAAAGGCTCTCGCTTCAAAATTTATTAATGAAAGAATACCCAAATTCTGGACTGAAACACCAATAACTAATTAATTTTGCATTAGATTTTATAGTTTTTTTTGTTTCCCAAACATCATTTTTAAAAGATTTTTTTGGTTGTTCCATTTGAATATAAGTTTTATAACACATTTTTTTCTTTTCTCTATATTTTGGATTAGTTATTCCAGAAAATATAATTCTTAAGAAATCACAGAATTTTTGAAGAGCATTTCCTTTTCTTATCATTGATTGTTTATATACTGTATTTAAATAAAGAATTATTTTTTCCAATTTATCAATTACTAAGATATCTTTACCTTGAACTATCTTTATAAAATCAGTAAAATGTTATTAATTTATTTTAATTATTATGTTGAAACTATAATGTGCTAACACACATGCATATAAAAATAATATATATAGTTGTAACTTACATCAGCCTTTGCAAGTAGATTAAAAATATAATCACCAGAAAATGTTTCTCCTTCATCACTCTTTGTAATGTTTATATCATCTACAGCTTTTTCAAAGTTCAAAAACATAGCTTTTAAATTCATCAGATCTTCGCGTGAAAAATCAATAGTTTCCACATTAGATGTTTCAAAGCCAAAATTATTTAAATCATTTCCTTCTATACTTTTATCATCATAACATTGCATGGCAGTCGTTATTTCATCTATACAAACTGCAATATCAGTGCTGCTAATCTAAAATATTTTGAATATTAGTCATTACAAATAAAATTAGCTATTATAGTTTATTTATTCACTTGTAAAGAAGCAGCTTCTTCACATATTTTTTCAACATTATGTGCTTCATCCAGCAAGACAATATTATTTAGCAAATCAACGCCTTGATTTTTTCGTATTTTAGGATCTAGTAAATAATTATAAGGCATAAAAATAATATCTGCCGTTTCTTTGAATTCTTTTGATAGATAATATGGACAGCAATGCATTTTAGTTCCAGTTTTTACTAAATCCTCTATATCCAAAATTTTGTCTGTTAAAATTGGATTTTTCCTTAAAAAATAAATTTATGCAAATTAATAAATTTTTAGTGTACAATTATTTTTAATTTCAAAATATAACAGATAATTTAATTATACTTACGCTATTTCTAAAGTTTTCATATAATAAATGCAAGATTTTTCTTTTACTTTTGCCTGGCACATATGATTCTTGAGAGAACTATTTTGTTCCTTTGCTACTTCGGGATTGATACAAAGTTGATCTCTTGATCCAAGAACTGTTACATTCATATGCTTATACGAAGTTCGCTTTAATTCTTGTATAGCTTGAGTTAATTGTGAATGTGTTCTAGATGCATATATTATTTTTGGCATAACCGGTCCAAATGCAGATGCTTGAATGCTAGCTTTTCCACCACCTTTATTCAAATTTTTTGCAAATGAATCTACAAATGTATTACCCGAGCTTACTTGATCTACAGCTCCAATAGATTGCGCTTGCATTTGTATTTGGGCTTTCTTCACCATGAGCCAGCCCAATGATGAGCAAAGTAAACTTAATGTTTTTCCAGTACCTAATAATTATATATAATAAAAAGGGTAGGTATTTTACAAAATACTTATATTTAAAAATCTCTTACCAGTTGGTGATTCTAGAACTCCGTTTTTTCCTTCTTGTAGACATTGTATGATTTTAGACATATAATCTTCTTGAACTTGATATGGTTTAAATGGAAATTTAATTATCACTCCATGAAGTGTAATTTCTGTCATTTTAGATAATAAAATTTTTAACGATATTAAAACTTTTAAAAATAAATAACATTATGCTGATGTAACACATATGTTACTACATTGATGATTTACTATATTTACGACTGCATTTGTGATTCATTTATTTGGCGGGAAATCTCTACAGGTGTATCAGCTGGTATCAGTAATGAGTGACAGCAATCGCATCAGTGGTGCGCATCGTCGTAGAGGTATTTATTATCCACTTTTTTATATATTTCCATTTTTTATATCAGTTTGTATTTTTCATATCGTTTTTATTCTACAATGACAATATCGGAAGTAGAGCCTCTTCAGTCCCCAGCTCACGGCTCTTCAGCTTCAGATTCGGTATCATACCGTGGTATCCGTCCCACGGTATACTATGTATCATATAATGTAATAAACGTTTAAAGAGTATGTCCAGGTATTCATGGTACATGGATGTAACATGCATATTGAATTTGCATGACTCTCCCTTTATGATGTCATGTGTGTGATATACGTGGCAAAGTGCGTGCAGGTGCGTGATATTCCTATGCGATCATGGCGAATCGATTAAATCATTTTAATTCGCTATTGCTTTACTCTGCGAAGATCCAGCAACCTTTTAATATTCGCAATACACGAAATCATTCAGTCATAGTCCTTATCGACTCGTCAGATTATAAGTTTTATAAGAAAAAATGATAAGTTTTATATAATTATAATTTTATTGTAGAATTATAAATATAGTTTTACAATATACAATTTCATATAATTTTCAAATGCATTTTTGTTTGGTTGAAGGAGGAGGAGCGAACACCCTTCTGGATTTTACGCGTTTTTAGACCAATGATGAATAGTAATTATAATTTCTATATCTATACTGTATAACATTATTGTAACGAGAGTGGTACCACCATCATTTTACAACTCAGTATAATTAATATGGTTTTTGTTATGTTTTTGTATTCATCTATATATGTACATAATATTTTTTCTTGAATAAAAACATTTTCTAAAATAAAAAAAAAAATTATAATTTTTATAGGTAAAATAGAGTTTGGAATAATTTATGCGATTGTAAATATACAAAAAATCATAAATATGTATTTTGCAATCATAATAATGCACTTTGCGATTTCAAATTAATAGTATAATAATTTTATAAAATAAAATATCATGCATTAAAAGCTCAAAAAAATATATGCATAGAAGTAGAAAATAATAATTTCATTTAATTTTTTACAGGAGCTTATTGTGATTGTCATGAGAGGGGGGGGGTTGAAGTAGGTTGAAGGGTATTCCCAGGATTCCCAGTTAATCCAGTGATCTATGTTCATCAAATACCAACATCAATTAGCATCAATAGTGCGATCCATGTGTGATCAAATATATATTTGATGCGTCAATCAGGCATAAATATATCAGGCATAATATCACAAGCTTTGAAAGATAGCTGTCAGATGGGAACTATTTTTCTGGAATACGTTATACATATTATCAGATTATATTATAGATTATGTAGGTAGGTATTTGATGACTATTGTAGAAATATTATATTAGAGCTGCGTGAACTCCATCGTATGAATTTGAAAATAAATTTTTAACAAATATCAAAATACTGCGACATTTTGTGAAGCGTTTTCAATTTTAAGATAAAAAATGGCGGGTTTTTATTTTCTCGAGTAAAATATAATAAAGATTTTGATTAGCCAGAATTTAAAAAATTGTAGACCTAGATTAACGAATACATGCTCAATCGTTCTCATCTCAACGAAACATGTGCAATTGTTTGTCATTTTTTACAGTTAACATAAAATGTGATAATTTAAGCTAAAAAAAATTTTAAACATTTTCTATAAAAGTGAGGGTAGGGGTATGGCAATTTGTGTATTGCTCAGTGAGCTGCACACATATTTTCGTTACTCCAGATTTTGTAGAAATAAATAAAATTTCATTTATACGAGATCTGACTGTAGCAAGATTTTATTATTTATTTTTTAAATTGCAAAAAGTTTACAAACGAAGTACAAAATTGTGTAATTTTTGATAGTTTTGTATTGTCAAAAAAACAAATGAATCGTCAAATATAGCAATTTTATCCGACACGTATAAAATTTAAATATTTCCAGATTACGAAGATATCTTAGATTTTGGAATAAAAGTAATATAATCTCCAGAAAAATGGCAAACGAATAGACATGTTCCCGATATATTATGTACATAGTCTGGAATTCTAGAGCTTTGTTTCTAAAATTTGTAGAATGAAAGGGCCGTGAATGCAAGCGCACAAAACTACCAAATAGAGTTGGAGCTTTGAATAAATAATCATGTTGATGAATGATAAATTGATAATTATATGTATCACTATTGTAACAATAAAGTCTAATTAAACTTTTATAATACGATAAACAGCAGTTTCTTGCAAGTGCTAATTACGTATCTATTGGGATGAATTTCAAATTTGCGCTTTAAGTCACGGCGTGCACGTGCAATATCGATTTTATCCTTTGCGTTTTCCTGCCATAATAAGTTAATTTATAATTTTATTAATTTTATGAATTTCTGAGCTTACGAATGTTTTTTCAATTTTGCAAATTAATTATAAAAAATATCATTAGGAATCTGTACCGCATAAGAGAATGCGGTACAGACAAATAACTAATCAAATTCGTGACGGTATAGGGTAATATGTTCTTGTCGGGAGAGATTTCTAAATTTAAAACATATGCAGAAGGAAACATATCCGAAAGGAGGTACTCGACAGAGTCAATATGAACTTTCTACCAACGAGAGAAAATATACGCTGAGATGAAGGAATTAAAACTTTTTGTTTCATCTAAAAACTGTGTCCTTACATCTACGACAAAGTGAGGAATCGAAAGGAAGGAGAAGAAAATACAGTTCACCGACCAATCGGGAAAATTTCTTTCTTTAAACTAAATATTTCAAAAAATTACTTCAATCAGTTTCAAACATTTTTTCAATCATTTTTGAAATTCAATAATGTGTAATGGGTTTAAAAAATGTTTAAAAATAAGAAAAAATACTTTCTATATAATTTAAAATTATTTTTTTAAAATAATAAAACATTAATTATTTCTAAATACCGCGGAACCGCGAAAACAGAATGTATATAAAAGAAGATGTACGTAGGCCGACCATAGATATTTAATATAGATATTAAGCGTATATTTTCATGTTGTATATTGATGAATTAATTTAGCTTACAATGTAAATAGATTATTAGCGTATTTGTAATATAAATAATAGCCATAGATTTAATCCAAGCTAGATATATAAACGTAAATACGAACTTTTGTAAATAAATATTTTTTAAACAAAGCACTAGAATAAAGATAGCAGCTAATAAATTAATAATCCAACTTTATATAAGCGGATCTCACGATGGAGAATTCATTAGTCATCAACTAATTTGAGCACGATGAAAATCGACTGGATGTGGGCCCTAACGGATCAAGAAAAGCAACTCGAGTTGTACATACAGGGATTAAAATCAACGGAACATAGATATACAGATTGTACACGACTGCAATAATTTAGCGGGTATATCCTGAACGATTTTTACATCTCCGGTACTTAGATACTCGTGGGAGAGAGGGAGAGCTCGGGATACGCCGACTGGCGCGTGAGTAAACTCGCCAAATGAACGTAAATATTGAACGTCCTTCAGAAATTAAACAATATAATAAAAATACGGTCTACGGTTTAACTGATGCGCAGCTACTACAAGCCCTACCAGAACTGTTAAGAGGCGACGCGCAGTAATGGTTTAGAAATTTTGCCAGGGATATCATGACATGGGAGGGATTACAAAACTTAATGCGAGAATTTTATTTACCTCCGAATGAACAACGATACGGAGAAAATGAAAGAAAATCACAATGATCCCGCTGCAGGACATTTAGGAGTAGCTAAAAAACTAGCTAAGAACTACTATTGGCCAGGCATGTTCCGTGAAGCCACCCGGTACGTACGTGCGTGTATAAACTGCCAAAAGCATAAAGCACAGCAGTTAGCGCCGGCAGGAAAAATGCACGCAACAAACGTAGAACAACCATGGGAGATGGTCTCCGAAGATTTAGTGGGGCCTCTCCCACGATCAAATAACTGATACACAATGCTTCTAGTAATGCAGGATCAATGAATCACTGAAGGAGTAATGCCTGGTGAATACGGCGGGTGTGGTAGGACATCCCAATTCAGTGCTTCTAATGTGTCCTTTACGATTTTTGAAGCATGTGGCCGAGCGTTGTCATGCTGAAAAATGACTTGATCGTGCCTTTTGACATATTGTTGACGTTTAATCTTCAATGCTCGGCTGAATTGCATCAGCTGTTCTTGGTAACGTTCCCCTATGACTGTTTATTCTGTTGGAGTAGTTCGTAATAGATTACTAGATCGTAATAGACTAGACTAAATGTACAGCATTAGCTTCTTGCCATGAATGTTTGGCTTAGTCATCGAAGTAGAGATATGACCGAGATTACCCCATGATTTCCTACGCTTTGGGTTGTCGTATTGAATCCACTTTTCATCTTCCGTCACAATTTGATGTAGAGATCTTTTGCGATTTTGTCTTTTGAGCAATTGTTCGCAAGCGAATAAGCGACGCTCGACGTCTCTTAGCTTCAGTTCGTAAGGAACCCAATTTCCTTGTTTTTGGACCATACCCAGGGTTTTGAGACGTTGTGAAATAGCTTGCTGAGTCACTCCTAACTCTTGTGCAAGTTCTTCTAGCGTTTGGCACGGATCTTCCTCCAGTATACCTTTCAATTCTGTGCCACCATACATTTTGGGCCTTCCACTGCGTGTTTTGTCCTCCACGTCAAAATCACGACTTTTAAATTTTTGAAACCACTCCCGACAACTTCAGTTACTCAAATTAAAATCACCATATGCTTCTATGAGTAGCCGATGTGCTTCAGCTACAGATTGCTTGAAATGAAAGAAGTAAATTCACAATTCCCGCAAATGTCACTTATTTGGCTCAAAACTTGACATCTTAATACGATGAAAACTAAGTGATGCTAGCACAAAGTCAGAGGTATTGAAAGGTTATACTGTTTCCAGTTGTCAACATTTACTATACGACTTGTTACAGCTGATAATTTCGATGTTATCTTATCGGTGGCGCCATCTTTTCAAAACGGCGGAAACTTATTTGTATACTTAATAAAATATCATATAAGAAAACGAACGAAGGATTTGTTTATAAAACTCTCCTTTGGTTTTCCCCTCCACTCTCAGTCTCATTTTCTCGGAATTTCTCATAAGATAGGGTAAAGATTGAGTATATATATGCGCGGTCTAAAGATGAGAGATCACTACCGATTTTGATTCTGAATTATTCGGATCTCCGCGACTTTTTAACCTTTTTTGGACTTAGAAAATTTTCTCTGTTTTTCGAACTTTTTTTCTTGAATATTTTTTTACCTTTTTCCTCGACTTAGGTATTTCGCCGGCCTTAATTTTTTTATTACTCCCGTTGTTCTCTCAACTTTAGGTTACTTAAGATTTTAGATCAATTCTAGTTAGTAATATTACTTTTTCTTTTCTCGAGTAACAATAAAATTTAAGATAAGAAGTAACAATAAAAGCGTAAGATCATAGGCGATTGCATTGTACTGCCTAAACAAAAATAAAAATGAGTCGTAATAAAAAATATTTATTCTCTAATTAATATTTCTTCCTTCCCATTCTACAAATAATACTGAGAGAGCTACGTGAGGGATTGTGCACCTGCATAATCGTTTCCTGAAAGCCATCCTGTTATTCCCAAATAATCATATCAAGTTGTTCGGAAATTGAATTATATATATTACTTAGCATCACGCAGAGAGCTAGGTAGTATGATTGTGCACCAGCATAATATTTTCATACAAACAATTGTATCAAAAACTTTATTTCTTCTTATAAAAACAAATATGTCGGGGCGAGCTAAGCGGTAGAATTTTACCAACGTATAATCTCGACCAAGCCAGCCGTCCTTGCTCCTTGTATCATAATTTCTATAAAAAATATATCGATTTTAGTTTCGCTCTCATACGATTAGTCTCGCGTTATTCGAGTAGCTCATACGTGCACTGGCCTCATATCCCTGGCTTTTGGTTGTAAAGACTAGGCCAAAAATAGGGACAAAATTCGCCGGTATTCCGCGGAAAGAAAATAGTCGTGCATAGAATCAGAGTGTCACTCGCGTAACAATTAAATTTAATTAATAGGCGGGACGTCACATTATTTATAATGTACTTATTATATTATATCAATTTATTATATTATAATTCAGTTATATTATATTATATTAGGTTGTCAAATATCTCCCTTCTGCCTTTTTGTCTTATGAATTTCGCGGCTATGTACAAAGGCCAACAGGAGGGATGCAGTGTTCCACCAGGACAACGCCAGATTACACACTTCGTTAATGACTCGTCAGAAAGTACAGGAGTTCGGATGGGAGGTTTTATCGCATCCACAATATATCCCGGACATAGTGCCAAGTGGTTACCATCTGTTCCTGCCCATGTCGAACGCTCTTGGTGGTGTAAAGTTAGACTCAAAAGAGGCTTGTGAAAAGTGGCTGTCCGAGTTCTTCGCAAATAAAGAGAGGAGTTTCTACGAGAGGGGTATTATGAAGTTGCCGTCTAGATGGAAACAGATTATCGAACAAAACGGCGCATATTTGAAGTAAATCCGACCACTGTAACACTTTTTATAAAGCATTGAATGAAGAGCAAAAAAGCGGAAGGGGGATATTTGACAATCTAATATTTTATCGAAGATCATCAGAAGTACAACGTATGAGACAAGAAAAGAGACGAATCGTGCGTCGAGAAAGAGAACGAATAAAGTGGCCCCTACAGGACGAAGGATTAAACGATCGTTCAGAATTGGAAGCTATCAGCGAGACTAAATAAAGGTAAAAATGTTCTAAAAAGAAATTATACTTTTTCCGTTTTCAATTTGAATTTTTGGCCAAACAGCAATTCAAATTATTTATATATCAAGCGAAATTAAAATTATTATATCATACGAAAATTGCGTTGAAATAAATAAAATCATAACGAAAAAAAAGAAAAAGTTTTTTAGGTTAATCTACAGTAGTGTTTTGATTATAAAATTTAGTATAAATAAAGGGACTCGTTAAGCCTTCGATCGTAGCATTGAGATGTCCGTCAAAGAAACTTTGAAAGAAGTCATCCAATCCATAATGGAAGCAATAAACTGTGAAGCTACAATAAGAAAACCAAGCAGGCCAAGGATTATTACTTCAAGAAACCGTCGTATGAGTAAGCTAAGAATAGTTAAGGATGAAAAATTGAGAGAGAAAAACAAAATAGGAATCATTAAGAACAAATTAGACTTTATTTTTCACCCAACATGCCTACCATCCCTCAGCCCGTGGAAGTCATAGATCTAACTAGGAACGACGAGAACGATAAACTACCAGAGGTCTCAGAAGTGACGAGCGAAACATCATCATCATCATCTTCATTGTCGTCTTCGTCCTCTTCGTCATCATCTACGTCATCATCTTCATCGACATCTTCGTTTTCCTTGTCGTCATCATCAGAGGACACATAGGAAGACGAAGGATGTTCGACAAATACACGACCTATAAGACCAACAATAGTATAAGAGGATTTCATCACAAGAGGACAAAACGAAAGAAAACGACCACGGTCTCCAGAAATAATTCCGATAGAATTAGAGTTGGAGATAACAGCAGCAGAGATACGAAAACGATCTGCGAGGCCCTCCTGCAAGGATACGACTCGAAGAACACGAGAATTCGTCCTCCCAGACGGACAGAAACTCTTATACCCAGAAGGATATGAGCGGTATCGAATCAATATCGGAGATACAAAATACATATTGTAAATCCTTCGAAAGACGGAAAAGGAGTGACGAGTAAACGCAGTAAAAAACGCAAGTTTTCAATTTTACGATCAACTTAGTAAACAAAAATCTGCGTTATATATTTTCGATACCAAAAATGAGGAAAATGTAACATGAGTCAGAAGAAAAGAAAATTTTAATCGAGCAAATTATTTACTATAACTAGATAGAATCGAAAATGGTAAACATACAAATACACACGGGGTAATACACGAACACAGACATAGAGTAAATTAGATATGTAATATAATAAATTAACCATGTATTAGAGATAATATTAATGTCATTTAATTTAAATATTAACCAATAGAGAAAATATTAATTTAATTTCATTTATGTATTAACCCTTTAACGCCCAATTTGACCATTTTTCGGCAATATTTTCAGTGGTGTGTAACACTAATATAAAATTGTTCAAGAAATTCTTGAGATACCATTTTTAACGTAAAATTGTATGTACTTTCAGAATACGATATTAAAATTGTCGAATAATTTAACAATAAAAAGTTATAAACAATTTTTATGCAAAAAAATGTGAATTTTTGAAAAAAAAATTCGTCTAACCCAAATTTTCGAATGGAAAGAGGGTTCGCTTACACGTCCAACACGTATATATTTGGTCAATGGAATGTGTACTTTATTATAAAACAGTTGCAATACCGAAATTACAAATGGCGGCCATCCAAACAACCCTTTTTCCACCAAACTTATCAAGAAAGGTTCGTGATTTTTTTTCTCGATCAGGATCGACTTAACGAAAAAAATTTATAGAACAAAAAGGTGTTAGAATTCATGAGAGAAGTCGTGTGAATTTTTTTCAGACTTTTCGGAGAGACTTTGGGATTTTTGGATATGGCCATTTTTTGATAAATCCAAAAATCGGTCCGAAAATTCTGAAAAAATTCATAAGTATTCTTTGATTAATTCTAAGCACTTTTTGTCCTATAACTTTTTTTGTAGAGTTGGTCTTTATTGAATTAAAAATTGTTGAACGTTCTCAGGCGCTACTGAATGTAACGTTGCCCTGGTTTCACCACAATCATCATTTATTTATTGTTTTTTCTAATCAAAGAACATTATTCTTCGTTTTTTATCTTACCTCGATAAACAACTATATCAAGAAATTCAGAAAAAAATATATGCTCTATTTCTGATTACTTTGTAATTTTTTAAATTTTACGTTCGTAATAGGTCATAAGTATAAACTAAAAATACATACTATATAACGCGTAAATTAGCTATCTTTTCTTATATCTATTTTATAAATTACTTTCTAAACTACTTATACCTATTTCATATTATACACACTCACGTTTCTTTCATACATATATCAGCTAACGACCTGAAAATGTCCAGTAATCGAGGAAGTCGATATGAAATTTCTGAAAAAGAAAATTACAATGAATATGTATTTATTCCTGGTGAGGATTCGGGACAGTCTGATAATGATGGATCAAATGATGAAGATGAACTTCAGGAAAATGTCACGACTAACTCGTCTGTTCCATTTCCTTCTGTTTCTTACACTAAAATATTTGATGATTATAATAATACTCAAAACAAATTAGAAGAAGCTCATGAATATGTTTGGAAAACAGGAGAGGTGTACAATCATTCTCCTGAGAATGAGATTTTTTTATCTGAACCAGACAGAAAAAAAATTTTCAATTGTTGTCCAGCAGAGATTTTTGAGTTCTTTTTCTCTCTAGAATTAAAAAATTACATTATAGATGCTACAAAAGAGAATGGAGATGAGTTATCTCTAACGAATTTGAACACTTTTCTAGGTGTTATAATTTTCTCAACCTATAACAAATGATCATCTCAACGAGATTATTGGTCGACAAACCCATTTTTAAAAAGTGAAATAGTTTGCAACTCCATAAGTCGAAATAAATTTGAACAAATAAAAAGTTTTTTAAAATGTTCGCAGTTGAAGGATAAAAATGATTTGGACAAAGTTTGGCGTGTGCGAGCAATTACAGATATATTCAACATGAACATAAAGAAATTCGCCTATTTTTGCACAGCATTTTCGATCGATGAAATGATGGTTAAATATTTTGGTAGATGTACTCTAAAACAATTTATAAGGGGAAAGCCAACTCGATTTGGTATCAAGCTTTGGGCTCTATGTAACAGTTTTGGTTACCTTTTTCATTTTGACATTTACTGTGGTAAAAACGAAACAAATGATAGATTAGCAAATTGTACTCTAGGTAGCAGAGTAGTTATTCGAATGCTGGACAATATGTTGAAATTTTTATCTGCGCGTAAATTACAACTGAATCATATTTATTTCGACAATCTTTTTACTTGTCCAGATTTACTGGTTCATCTAAAGAGAATTGGTCTTCAAGCAACAGGGGCAGTTAGAGAAAATCGGGTGACGGTAAAAAATATCTTGGATAAAAAAGCTTCTAAAGGTACTTTTGCTGTACAACATGACCAGTTTAGTGGGCTGAATTTTATTAATGTGCAAGATTCGAAGCCTGTTTCAATTCTGTCCACTGTAGCAGGTATCAAGCCCCTTGGTGCTGTAAAAAGATATAGTAGTACTGATCAACAGAAGGTGGAAATACCATTTCCGAATGCTTTTAAAATTTATAACCAATTTATGGGCGGAGTAGACATCCACGATCAGTACTGTAATAAAGTGTTACCAAGTATCCGATCCAAAAAATGGACGTGAAATATTTTCTTGCGAATAATTCAAGCATCTATTACAAATGCACTTATTCTGAGGAATACTGTTCGACAAAATGAAAAATGTGGGATAAAAAATTTGCAGTAGAAATAAGCAAGCATTATCTACAAACAGTTTTATTGACGAAGCACGAGCTTGCAAAAGGAACCAAACGCTCGTATTGCTTGGAATTTAAAGTAAGAAGTTCTAAATGTTGTGAGAAATGCAATAATGAATATTTTTGTGAACCATGCTTCAAAAAAGGCACTATTAGTAGTTATCTTCTTTGAGTATTTACTACTAATCAAAAAATTCAGAGTCAAAAATTATTAAAAAAAAAAAAACAAAAAAACAGCAAAAAACAAAACAACAAGAAAAAACCGAAAACATGGATTTTCAATGAACGTTCACCTCCACGTGGTAAAACCCGGGCAACGTTACATTCAATAGCGGCTAAGAACGTTCAACAATTTTTAATTCAATAAAGACCAACTCTAGAAAAAAAGTTATAGGACAAAAAGTGCTTAGAATTAATCAAAGAATACTTGTGAATTTTTTCTGAATTTTCGGAGCGATTTTTCGATTTATCAAAAAATGGCCATATCCAAAAATCCAAGTTGCTCCAAAAAGTCTGAAAAAACTCACACGACTTCTTTCTAAATTTTTTTCGTTAAGTGGATCCTGATCGAGAAAAAAAATCACGAACCTTTCTTAATAAGTTTGGTGGAAAAAGGGTTGTTTGGATGGCCACCATTTTTAATTTCGGTATTGCAACTGTTTTACAATACAGTATACATGCCACTGACCAATTATGTACGTGTTGGACGTGCGAGTGAACCCTGTTTCCATTCGAAAATTTGGGTTAGACGAATTTTTTTTCTTCAAAAATTCACGTTTTTTTGCAAAAAATTGTTTATAACTTTTTATTGTTAAATTATTCGACAATTTTAATACCGGATTCTGAAAGTACATACAATTTTACGTTAAAAATAGTATCTAAAGAATTTCTTGAACCATTTTAAGTTAGTGTTACACATCACTGAAAATATTCTCGAAAAATGGTCAAGTTGGGCGTTAAAGGGTTAACCAATCAAATTTTTGTTAACGTAATTTTACAATGTTTAAAAGTGCGTTAACTTTTGCGCACTCGTTTAGGAAGGATACTCTCAGCATTATAAGTTTTCAAAAGGTATATATTTTTAGAAGTTGACAGGGCATTAAATACTTGGTTTCATAGTAAGTTGTATCTTTTTTTATTGTTTGCTGAGTTCGTAATACGTGCTTTTTTGAAAGCTACGATTCAAGGGGATATTAGTTTTAAAAGTTTAGACAAAACTAGGATTTCTGTTTCGAATATGTAAAGATTGTTCAAGGATTTCATTATAAAAATATAATATACGACTTTTATTAATTAATTCTAAAACAATAACCATACGAAATTTCAATGAAATCAATAATATGAGTTCTTTAGAATTTTATCTGCAGTTGCAAGTAGATTCAATATAGACATAATCAATATTCTAATGCAATTTCATATTCTGTGTGCTTTACAATGACGTCATATTTTGTTAGCTTTTGTCACTATTATTTTATTAAACAATCCAAACAAACAGCAGTTTTGTTGGCATTAAGATATTGTTATATGAATAATCAAATATTATAAGATTTAAACTGTATTTTGGAAATATATGTAATAAATATAAACTTGTATTTTCAAATAACTTATATTAAATCAACTATTTATTCATTTAATGAACACAACTATTTAAAATTACAGTAAAATTTACATTTAAGATTTTTGTACTTTATTTTATAAGTTTTATTCATAAAACTTGTGTTATTAGAAAATTATACTTTATAATTGTAATACAACTTCGGTCAAAAAACTCAATTAAATAATAAACTATTAATAATTAGTATATTATAGAAATATAATATTGTTTTTAATTGTGTATTTTATATTTACAATTTGATATATTGAATGTTTAGTTTTTAAGTAATTTTTATACAAAATACCAATTATGAATTAACAATTACTAATGTTTTAATATAAAACATAAATTTAATTACATGTAAAATATTAAAAAAAAATTAGTATCGATATTTTGTAGAATAATCTTTTGGAGAAACTACTAAACCTCTTCCTTTTCTTGCTCCTCTATACACTGTTTCAATGATGTCAATCATTTCTTGTTTATCTTCTAAAGTCCAGTTGATTTTATTGTTATTACCAGTACCCAAGTCAATCATAATATGTTTGTTTCTAAAGAAAAACATTACTGTGCAAGGATCATATAATTCATACCTGAAATTTATTATAAAATATTAAAAAATATTGTACTGTATGAATTATTACATAAAAATAAGAATTTAACACTATCGCAAGCTACATATTGAAAATTAATAAGTCTTCAAATATATAATTACATTTTATTAAAATCTGGCACTTCTGTAATATCTACTAAGTATATAACTGCAAAGTTCTTAACTTTTTCTGCAATATTGTATAGAACTTCATCCATTTTCATACACATTGGATCCCAATCATGACCAAATCTTATAACCTAAAAATTTATTAAAAACATTTAATACTTTATATTTCTATCAAAACAAATAGAAATCTAATTTGATACCGAATTCCAAAAGTTTTAGCATTATAAATAATAGAAGCTGTTTAAATCATTTTTATTAAGTTCCTAAAAAGGATTTGACTAATTTACCACCACACGATCTTCTTCCGATAAAATTGCCTGATCCACTTGCCACCCATTGTGAAGATGTGATAACATATACGACATTTTGAAAGTGATATATATTAATAATTATTAATTATAAAGAATTATAAAAATTTTTTCCCAGTAAACCTTTCGATCTGTTTTAACTGTTTAAACTTGTCAGATCTCGGATTTGCTCGGATATCAGAATGTCACACTACACACTACACACAAACACAATGGACACAACTGCACAACTGGTGTATATACATGGTGCATCAGACACAGTTACGGAACAGTCTTACAAAACAAGCCCTGCCCGTGTCCAAAATAAATTCTATTGAGATACGCGTGATTTCTGAGCCTTACGCGAATACACCGTGGCGCCCCCACCCAACAGTCGGCGTTTTGTCGACTCACCATCCTCACATTGTGCCCATTTATCTACAACCAGAGATCTACAACCCAGTCGGCATCTGTGGTTATATTACAAATGTTCGGTTCCGCTACAGTAATGTAACTGTAATATTAAGATTGTAATATTACCTCATACTACATTTGAAATATTTCAAAATTAATGTGACTGCAAAATTACATATATATTTTAAATGTTGTCTTTGCTAGGATATCAGTTGCAATGTTTCTGAAATGTAACATTAGAAATATTACAAATGCAGTAATAACGATATATTGCTGAAACATATTGAACTATATTATAAAAATATCACAAATGGAACATTGCAGTTACATTACATTTGAAATATTAGTAGTAATATACAGTAAAGTCGCTAGATGGAGTTGAAATTTTGGCATTCGCAATTAACAAATCGCCTACAGCGTATAAGAGTGATGGAATACCAGTATCTCAGTATCAGGTATCAGCCAGTATGCGTATCACTTAACGTTTTTCTAGCGGTTTTCCGCATAAGATCAAAGCATCTCTGATCAAAGCATTATTTTTGCTTGTATTTGTTTTTTTTTTGTTTAAACACTTCTCTTTAAGGGATTTTAAATCCAATATAAAATGATTATGATTGTAGCTTTGTCAATCCTTTAATTATATTTCTGAAATTTTACAGTAATATACATGAAATATTTTTTACAACCTTCAGATATATTACATTGTAATAATTGCGGAAATTTCACTTTGAATACAGGATCTGATACAGGTAACGGTAACATTACAGAAATATTTCAGTTATAGTACTGAAATTATAATATAAATTTTATGTTCCTAAGTATATACTCTAAGATAACATGTTGATTAGGAATCTTATCTATATATAGAACAAACATTTGTGGAAACTATACATTGGGAAACATTATACTAGTGCCATCTACATTAAAACTATGTCACCTGATCATTATGTCACATAAAGGTCACGTAAGACGTAACTTCTATTGCTTCTATATCTCTCGTCTTATCACAGCGTCTTATCATAGCCTCTTATCACAGCGTTTTATCACACTTTAACTGTGGCTGCTACACACAACACATTTTTTGTATAACATATATTTTATACGTTTATTAAAATTTGTGAAAATACACCTGACTTCAAAAATACTTTCATTTTTTAAATACAGTAAGTTTTACCTAATTTACTTAATTATTTTCTTTAAAAATCTAATTTTTTTGTAAAAAGTTAATGTGTACTAAATACTTAAAAATATTTTGTACATTATAGCTACTTTCAGTTCAAATGACTAATTAAATTTCTTGTACTCTTAATTTTATTCATCATTCAATTGGAACTTCTATATCTATAAAATAATTATTTGAAACTTACAGAATGTTCTTTATTTCAGTAATTTAAGGTGATCAAACATGTCAGCAATAAATCTTAAATCCCTTAAATCTGAAGAGATAAATGAATTTATTAATTCATTTGATACAGTACTGTCAGACTGTGATGGTAAGATGATGATTAAACAATATAGAATATACTTTTTCTATAATTCCATTTGAACTTTTTAGGAGTTTTATGGGTAGACATGACACCATTACCCAATTCTCCAGAAGTGATGAACACTTTTCATGAACTTGGAAAGAAAGTATTTTATGTTACAAACAATAGCACAAAAACAAGATTAGAATTTACTGAAAAGTGCAAGAATTTGAATTTTATAGCAAACACAGAAAATATTTTATGTACCGCTCATTTAGCTGCTAATTATTTAAAAAATTTATCTTTTCAAAAAAAAGTTTATGTTATTGGTTCATCTGGTAGGTATTAATTAAATATTGAGTTTATAAATCATATATAACTAAAAATTTATTTCATTTATCTTGTAGGTGTAACAAAGGAATTAGACCAAGTTGGTATTGGTCATACTGATATTGGACCAGATGTTCTTGAAAAAGATTTAAATAGTATACAATTTCAGAAAGATTCTGATGTAGGAGCTGTAATTGTTGCTTTTGATGAACATTTCAGTTTTCCAAAAATCGTAAAAGCTGCTTCTTATTTAGCTGATCGGAATGTACATTTTATAGCAACAAATACAGATGAAAGATTCCCAGCTAGCGACAGTCTTGTAATGCCTGGTATAAATTAAATTACTATATATGATAAAAATATAAGGTGATCATTTTTAGGTTTATTATTTTATGAAATTATTAGGTACAGGATGTTTAGTGCGTTGTATAGAAACTTGTTCAGAAAGAAAAGCTACTATAATGGGAAAGCCTGAACCATACATTGCAGATGTAATTAAAAATCAGTATAATGTTGATCCAAAACGTACTCTGATGATTGGCGATAGAGCCAATACTGACATTCTTCTTGGTACACGCTGTGGATTTAAAACTTTACTAGTCCTCTCTGGTGTCACAACTATTGAAGATGTTGAAAACTGGAAACACTCTACTTTAAAAGAAGAAAGAGACTTAGTGCCTGATTATTATATAGATACTTTAGGAGATCTTCTTCCTCATCTACAAAAATTGAAATCTATAATTAAAAACTAATATCATATGCTAATTGTATAGTAAATATTTCTTCAGAGGTAATTATTTTTATTTAAATGATTAAGTTGAATGAAATGACAGATCTTATTTTTGGCACTAAGCATAAGAAAATTTAAATTATAATTTTGTTATGATATAAATATGATATATAGTTTAAGAAGCATAGATAATGTTCAAAAAATTTAAATACAGTTATGGATAAATAAATATTTGTTTTCCAATTTTACAATATGTACTAAAACAAATCAATAATCAATGATTAATTTGAATTGATTGTAAATATTTTAGTTTTTAAAATTTCTTTTTTTCATAGTTTTAAGAATTTATAGAATTGTTGAACGAAAGAATAAATTATATAATTATTAATTGTACAATGTTTACAAATACTGCAATTTATAAATAATAAACACATAGCTTACTTATTATATGTGCATGCACACATGCATTTTTATGAGCTATATTTTTTCATCAATAAAAAAAATACTAACTACATAATAAAAACTATAAATGCACCAAATAAACAATTTGTTTCATAATGAGATGTTAATAGTAACACTAAAAGTGTCATCATTATTTTACTAAAGTATTACAATATTTATATATCGCAATATTTAAAAATATAATAAAACTTTATATTTTAAGTTGGTACAGATGAGAAATAAAGAAACATCGTACAGAAAGTATTCCAGTATAAATAACCATTAAATAAGAATAGTATTTATTAGTATTTATTTCACCAATTGGTTTTTCTTACAAATTTATAACATCTATCTCTTATATCTCCAAAAGATGCCTTTACAATGTATAATAAGATATTTTATATTGCTCTGTGTTATTAATTAGCATTTACGGCCGTTTAAGCGGCCGATAAGTAATCTATTGTGAGACATGTATTCACCGCTAATTTCAGATCACACATGTCACCGAGTAAACAATATAGCTATACATGTGATAATTACTAAATTAATGAACTAACCTATTAAAAATCTGAAAATTATTAATGTTTTCAAATAAACTATTTTTAATATGAAAAAAATATTCTTAAGCTTACTAATTTTATTTCCAATCAATATTTTATTTATTACACTTACACCTATACACAGAAAAATGTTACATTATTTCATTATAAAAACTTTATTATAATTATTTATTAGTTTATTTGGGGCTAATCACCGAGCTCTTTTCAGTTCCCCTGATTCTCTTCTGCAATTCAACGTCTTAAAAACAAAGATCAAATTTCATCTTTAAAATTGTATGAGCGCTAAGAACGAGAGTTGAAGAGAACTGGAGAGAACTAAAGAAAACCAGACAACGTCCAATCTAATTATAGATCTTTAGATAATTTTTAGATATTCGCTATATAACATCTGATTCTTCTTGCTTGAAATTCATACTTTTTAATAAATTTAATTGTTTACAGTTGAGGACCGCGGGAATTTTGATTATAATGTACTTTTTTATAGAAATTTCTGTTTTTTAAATAAAATCGATATTATTTTGAAAATTAAGCATCGCTTGAAAAAATAACAAGGATGACTTTCGATTTATAATTAAATTTTTAATAAGAATTAAGTATTTTCGAAACCAAAAAGTTGATATTTGTTCTCTGGCTTTCATCGGGCTCTCGCCGGTTCTCTTTGGTTTTCACTGAGCTCTCACTGGCTTTTCTGGTTTTCAAACTTGTTCTCTTGTTCTCTTTAGAAGTGAGTAGCCCCTCGATCATTTTTATTTATAGAAGTTTTTTCTTTGACTTTTAGTTTTTTTCATTTCTTTTCTATACTTGTTCGAGTCTTTCTCCAACCCATTCGATATTTTCTATTCTAGATTCCTTCCATACTTCTACTATATATTTCATTGTTTAATTTTCACATTTTTTTTACACATTTTGCATACTTTTTCCTCTTTCTTTTTCCTGTATTCTATGCTTTTATTCATATTTCCTAGTCTAAACTCTCATAAATCTTCCTTTTCTTTTATAGTTATGTTTTTGAGCCATATTTTCATGATTTTCATGTTTCCAGAATTCTCTTGTTTCCTCAATGTAATTTGACTTTTTTATTTTTCTAAATATCTCTTGCCTATTTACATCCATTACCGTCCTTTTCATTGTTTTCGTTATGTTTTAATTTATTTCTATGTTTTTATTTATCCATTTTTCTAACCATCCATTTCCGTTGACAATTTCTTTCTCTGAGTTCTACGGCTTGCATCTATTTCTTCTTTCTTGAACATTCTGTAACATTATTTTAAATTGGTCTCTTCATTCTGTTTTGTAACTTTTCATTCAAAATTCAGTTCTCTGGTTATATCAGATATGCTGGTATAATGAATTTCACTTTTATCATTCATCTTAAACATTTTTCATGCAATTTTTTCATTTCTATTCCTTCTTCATACCACAAAATTTCTGTCCCTTACATCGCGATACTTTCTATCCTGAATTCATATATTTTCATTCTTCATTCTAAATGTTCCTTGATAAGTTTTTCTCTATATTCTAAATCTTTTTCATAGTTGCTCTCGCTTTTGTTACTTTTTTTATATACGTTCTGTTTCCATTATTACAACTTATTACGTATCCTAGATGTTTTATTTATTCAACTATTTCTATTTTTTCTTTCTATTAAAAATTGAATTTCTTTTTTTACAACCCTGTTTTTCTAAATTTTACAATTTTCGTTTTTTCCATATTAAATTCTAGACTTTTTATTATTACATACTTTTCTAATTTGTTTTCAGCATCATTGTTAATTATTCTGCATCTTTTACTATTAACGTTATGCCATTTGCATAGGCCATCCTCCATCCTTATCTTCTCCCGCAAGTCATAAAACACTATGGCTATGCCAATTCGTTGATTGGAAGTATCTTACTTATACAAGAGTTCGAAAGCTTCCAAGAGCAATATCGTGAAGCAAGAATGACTTTTACAAGACTAGAATATTAAATGTTTAAAAGCAAAGAAAATATCTGTATTTAATAGCAGGCTAGTTTATCTCTGATAAATCGTAACTAAGCCAGGTTGCATGACTTAGTTATAGATATCAATGCACAAAGTTGATTGCGAGTAGAAAACTAAGGCATAAAAGGCGAGTCCTTTTCTGTAGTTTAAGAACTTATATTGACACTTTGTGAACTATTTCATTGAAGCATTAAGAACTAGTTCACAAGCAAATATAAGTCTTGAAACTTGCTTACTTAATGTAACTGGTGCAACAACGCTATATGAAATAGTGTTGGACTTAGGGGGCATCTCTGTCTCACACCTCTGTTCTGTATTCTCGTCTTTTTTTATTTTTTTTCCTATTTTAATATGCCACGTTCTTTTTTACATCCCTTGTACTCTCTTTATCAGTCCTATATTAATGCTTTTCTTATCCATTATTTTTCATATCTCTATTAAATATATAATTTATTATTTAGAAAATCCTATCAAAATGATGCCTGAAGATTTAGATCAGCAAACTAGTTCAAAGTCAAATTTAAGAACGCATATAAATGTTATCTAGATTCTTTACATGTAAATACAAGCATTATTTTTCATAGGTAACACTATTTTTTTTTCTATATTATAAATACACTTGTTATTTATATTTTTTTTGTTCCAATTAAAAATTAAAAATAAAAAATTAAATAAAATACGCCCTACTATTGCATGTTTGATATTTTAGAATATGATTCATGTGACAGAAAAGATTTATAAAGTCAAAGAATTGCCTGAACTAATTGTCGAAGGTACCAATACCGAACATTTAGCGAATTAAATTATTCTGCACAAAATTATGGTACGAATGTATTATAATGTGTTTTGCACGAGAAAATATATGGTCGAACGAAATTGTTCACTAGTAATTATACGCTCGGTTATTCCATCGTTTCGTGCTCAAAGCGTTAAAAAGAAAAAAGAATCGTGTAAGACGTAGAAGGTACGCGCGCGCGCGCGCGCGCCCATATATATAAAGATATAGATAGATATAGATATATACAGATTTCGTAATGCAATATTTAACATTCTTAAAATCACTTATATGCGCCTATAGCGATGCCCGTAGAAACTAAAAACGACGATGTGCATTCCAATGTACAATTTAACGAGTCACGCGAATAAATCGCTCGTTGGCGCGCCAACGGCGCGCTCCCAATGGCACCCGTATAAAGGTCGGCGACGTTGTAACAATGAGCTTTCGCGAATGATTTTCCTCTCGCACAAATGGTACATCTGTTAGTCATAAATTATATCTATATACGTATGTGCAGGCATATATACCAAAATAAAGACTTTTCGACCAGGTGCAGCGACAGCAATGCGATATAATATTAATTATCCTTATACTCGCCACATACAGTTACATTTTATAAAACTTTGAATTTCTCTGTTCTTGCGATAATTTTATTATTATTATTATTATTATTATTATTATTATTTTGAATTTCATTGTAACATCAAGTAGCAACTGATAATACGTTTGTTAGATATATTCCCATAATAATTTAATGGTTCTCTATTACCGAAGTGTGGAGTGGTGTTATGAAAAAGAATTTTAATGTATTTACTCGTAGGGAACATCATTGGATAGTTTAAATATTCATGCTGGGTGTTTACATTTGACACGATATTATGAAACTGCGTATAAAGTAAACGGAAAAATTTGTCGCGCGCACGCTCACGCGCACGTATACACAAGAGCACGTATAAACAACAGATGAAGTTATTTATTATTATTGAAATTATAATACTTCACCTATATGATTATATAATTATGTAAATAGATAGATCTCGAATAGTTATAATAAAATCGCGACAATAATATTATACCTCGCAGCTTTTGATAAAAGTATAATTTCATAGGCGCGGGTACGGGTCCACTGTACGATACGGCAAGCCGTCCCCCGATAATCCAGGATCGCGTAAAAACGAAGAGTATTAAGCGTGGCGATGAGAAAAACAAATTAAAAAAAAAAGCAGAGAGACTGAATTAAAGCATATAATGTATAAATGCGATGCACGCGAGGAAAAGTCATCGCGCGTTATCTGACCCCCGACCTTGAGGAATACGCGCTCCCACATACGCGGAAGCTTCCGGCGCGGTCGTCACAACGATCGGATCATCGCTCGATCATCGTGTCATCATCGTATCATCAGCGGCATCCTCGAGATCTATATAGATCCGCCCCCCTCCCTCGCCCCGCATGATAATGTACGTATTATCGTAACGTCGCTTACGTGTCACGCGCGCATCTCGCGCGTCATGCAACGTAATATACAGTGTGTCCGAATCGCTGTTTTTTCACGGATAGAGATAAGTGATCGATCGATTTTAAAAATTCAAAAAACCATACGAGCGTTAATGCAGAATTCGAGCGATTCCTAATAATGTAAATCGATCGAATTCGATTGACAAAAACAAAACGTAAAATTTTTTTTTGTCAAATTTCTGTATATGTAGGGCTCGACACTACTAAAAATAATGTGATATTTCATTGAGAGTATCATGCATTAAATGCCATGTATAATAATTTATAAAACTGGATCACAATAATATGAACATTTTTTTGGTAAAATCAAGTATATGATTGATCAGAGAGTTATATAAAGTAAAAGGCAGAGAAAACTGCTATATATATATATTATTTATGATACAAATTTTTCGGCGATTTTATCTTAAACTAAACCTCGCGGACAGCCGGATCAATTCCTTCGTTCATAATTTTTGGAAATTCAGCTGTCATTCAATTCTATAAATTAATATCTAAGCAATTTGATTTTGAAGCATTTAAGAAATTGATTTCGAGAAAGGAAGAGGAAATTTATTCAGGAGTTTATGCAGCTTTTTGAATTTTTCAAATTCGACGAAGCCGTTACTGATATAAAGTTTATTTTTCCATTTCTGCGAGGCTCTGGACTATACCCGGGCTGTGCATCTCCCAATCATCGTATCCGTGAATAAATTAACTTTGAATGTCCGTAAAAAAAAAGAAAGAAAAAGTTGAAAAAGATTTAAATTATTATGATATATTTATTATAATTTCGTAACGTAACAATAAAGATTTTCAAAGTTTAATCACTTTCTTGAGAATAAGCCCTTATTTTTTATATTTACGCGTGTATTCAAGATATTACGACTTCAGTATATTTATAGTTACATTCAGCCGAAAAATCTCAACAAAAATCTGATTTTCCAGATGATTATATAGATACAGTAATACGTACGGATTTGGAAAAAGAATTATATTGAAAAACGGCCTCATCCGTTTTATGGGTATTATTGGATGAACGGCTTTTTTTTTTTTAAATTTTTCAAATCTTTCTAGCCGATTACACGCAAAATCGATTTTTGTTACTATACTCGTATATAAAGTGATTTGAGCACACTGTGCACATCAGTCGGGGAGCATGAAAAAACAAGGTTGCCGAGCGGGCTCAAAAATATAGTAATAATTATATGCGCGTATCGATTAGAGATGATCGTATTTCATGGTTTTTTTTTTCTGCCATACACAATATATATGTGTATTAATAAACATTATGTACACTTCATGGTGATTTTCCATAATTATATAGATGTGTGTGTGTGTGGTCGTATTGCATCGGAAGTATCGCAGAGCTTGCGCAACGAAGATCGGTAGAGCGTGCGGTGCGCCGCGTGCCTAGGGCATGATGATGGCCAGGACCGGGTTGTGAGCCGCGCGCTTTTCTTCTCTTTCTCATTCTCCCTCTCACTCCTTCTCTCTCTCTCTCTCTCTCTCTCTCTCTCTCTCTCTCTCTCTAAACCGTGCATATATAGCAGCGAGTGTATATATATATATATATATATATATATATATATATATATAGATCGACGTTAGCGTCACTTCGGCGGGGACAGTGGCGTTAGTTATATTAGACACGCGCCAGAGTTTTCCGCGCTGCTGCTGCTGCCGGGTGATCGTATTAATAATACACACACACACACACACACACACACACACACACACACACATATATATATATATATAGTTTTATATTATACCAAGAAGATCGGGATATACGCATTATGGGCCGCTGCAAGGATCTCAAATCCCTCACAGACAAGGAGTTCAAGGTGTTCCTCGACTCCTTCGATGTCGTCCTGTCGGATTGCGACGGTACGTTTTTATTGGCGTTTTTTTTTCTATTATTTTAATGGGGATAGAGGAAATGGAGGACGATTTCCGCTGTGCGAACTGTCGAGTCGAACGCGCGTTATAATATATATTAAGATACAATCGGCTGAATTAGACATGTGTTATATACATATTTAATTCACATACACACGCGCATGTAAAAATATGCGTGGAATTATAAATTTATAAACAACATTCAATAACTTTAGGTTTACACAAAGTTGAGCTGCTTATTGTAGATCTGATGTACAGATATAGCAATATTTACATTTTAGTTTAGGAGCCGCTACATTAGCGAAATGTTTTGATCAGCTGTTGGGTGAATTGATTTCTTGTTGTGATTTATTAATTAAGATACAAGATATATAAATATCATGCAGTTATGCATCGGAACAGTGATAAAAATCGTCACATATGCTAAAGCATAAAATCTAAAAAATTTTAAATAAATTAATAATAAAAAAAATCTAGTTAATTTTAAAAATGATATATTTATTTTCTGACTATTATAAAATTTCTTTGCTTTAATGAATGATTTTCATTCAAACCAATATTTCTGATTATGAGACAGTAGAAAGGAATTTTGTAAAATATAATAATTCGATAAATATTTTTTGAATATTTATAGAATACATAATTTATTAATATTACCGTTCGTATATATACATATTTATTTTTTAATAAAATCAACTAAATTTTTGTAAATTTCAGTACACTAAATTAGAATTTCTGCAATTAATATCTTTAATAATCCTAACATAAAATCTAAGTTTTAATTAATTCTCAGGTAAAAATAATCATGAAAGCATTCTTGTCGACGTCGGGCCGTAGTTAAAAAATATATACACGAAGAATTTTCTAATTTTTCTTATAATTATTCTAATCGAATGATATATATATATATATATATATATATATATATATATATATGCGTAATGGGCTGAACTTTTTCAAATAGAAAAAGAAAATCTGACGAGAAAATAAATATCGCTCTTAGGTGTACTATGGAAAGAACTGGACGTGATAAACGGATCTCCGGAGACTGTCGCTAAAATTAAAGAGATGGGAAAGAAGTTCTTTTACATTACGAATAACAACTGTAAAACGAGGTCCGAGATTGCGGCGAAATGCGAAAGGTACAATTACGAAGCGACCGAGGTAAGTGTCCCGATTCCTACTCAAATTCTACTTTTATTTTATTAACTCGCATTATACATACATTGGCACAGCGAGAGCTTCGGTCTTTCATATGTTAAAACGAATATGTAAATATAGAAAAAGTAAACTTACGAAGCATTTATTCTATAAATAATAATAATAATAATAATAATAATAATAATAATAATAATAATAATAATAATAATGATAAGATAAGTGAACGATTTTCTTTTTATCGAAAACATATAAATGATAAAAGCCTTAAAAAGCTGAGCTTTTTCTGTATACAGGCGAAATGTCTATATTTACGTTATTTTAATTGAGAATAATGATTCTGCATCGATCTAACGAAATATTATAGTATATATAAACACATATGTAACGTGACTGTTTCTGACGCAGGAAGATATTTTGTGCTCCTCGTACCTTGCGGCCAGCTACCTTAAGCAACTCAATTTCAAGAAGAAGGCCTACGTGATCGGTAGCGAGGGTATCGGCCAGGAGCTCGATGCGCAAGGCATCAAATACGTCGGTATCGGGGTACGTACTATCACACACAATAGTCGATTTTGTATTCATTCTTATACAATAATGATAATAATAATAATAATAATAGACAATCTGGACACTTTTCAATCTTTAACGTGGCATTTAGATATTCGATTGCTTGGTAAAATAAATCGGTCGCATGGATGAACTTCGGCTTTATTATTTCCGAAGCTGATGGATATAGATACTATCTTTTGTATCTGAAATGATTTTCGAAAAATAATCTTTTTTATAATCTGTCTTTAGTCTTTTTTAACGGATCTAAAGATTTTTAACTTGTGCGTATTTTGAATTACGTTCACCGGCATAATACAACGTAAAATTGTTATCTCTCAGTATCCACACTGTGCTATAAAGTATACCGACGGGGCTTGGAATTAAATCATCATTATATCTTTAAAGATTTTAAGAGAAACGCATATTGCGCCACCGTCTGTATATTAGTATAAACAGAGGGCATTTGACTATATGCGAATGAAAGCGAAAATCGAATCGAAAACGTTATGCTATAATTGGATTTGGATCAAGCGCGCCCGATATTCAATACAGCACGCAGTTATTTTAGTTGAATTTTGGAGAGTTAACAGATTTTTTAGTTTTAGTTCGCGTGGAAGATTAAGTCGTAGAAATTTCGCCTTATCGGTTGGAATTATTTTTGTACTCTTTAGGTTGATTTTGTTTTAATAAATAAGGCCTTTCACATATCATACCTTATTAATAACGAATACCTTTTTGAATAAGATACCATCAGCGAGGTAAATTTTTGTATATGAACAATAAAATTATATATCGTTAGATAAAAATATAAAAAATTTGAAAAGTTACAATTTTATTTGTAACATAACGTTTTTTCGTTAAAATTTTATTTAAATTTTTATGCAATAAAGATATGTATGGTTTTTCTCTAGTGATGATAAAATATTTATTGGATAATATCCACTTTTTCTTGTTACTTCAGCTAAAAATAAATATTTGTCTTGCTCTCTAAACAATCATCAAGTACTTGATCTGTATCAAAATATTTATTGTAAATAACAGAAATTTTTTTACGGGGTTAAAATCACATTGATAACACGTATTTTATTTTTTCATGCTTCGCAGGAATTTCATATCGGAAACCTTGTCTTAAAAAGCAGTCATTAATTTTTTTACCTTTTGTTTCAAAATTACAAACAAAAATTTCGTCGCGCTGTTCGCACGTACAATTATTTCAGCTACAGAGGACCCAAAAACCATTACAGTGCTGCAAGAAATCCTATTATTTTGTTTCAATTCAATTATCATGAGGTGTAATGTTTCTTTTTTGATTTCTGTGATGTTACAATTTAAATATCTCTTTAGTAATTCTGCTTGAATTCTTGTAGAAAGAATTAAAATTTTTGAAGAAAAAAGACTCTTAAATTAACGTCCGCAATATTGAGTTCACTATTTGAAATTTTTAAAATACTCGAACATTGTAGAATTTTTTTCGCGAATTTATCTAGTTAGAAGTAACGCCCAAAATTGATTCTCTCAAAGTAAAAAAAATTAGCATTTGCATTATCCTTCTGTTCCGGAAAATCACTATAGTGCGCTACCAGTTTGGATCGGTCCTTTTTTGCTCATATAACTTTTATGGTGATATGAGATATAAATATATTATATTCCTTCGTTTTCTACATATAATACGAGATTTAATAATCCCAAATTCCAATTCCAGTCCTCTATAAAGTACGCGAGTGAATTTTCATCCGCACGATATATATATATATATATATATAGTGTGTGTGTGTGTGTGTGTGTGTGTGTGTGTGTGTATGTAGAATATCGTAAAGGACACATCCTTGACTTTTCAGCCGGACGTAATGGAGGGCGACGAATTGGACCCGCTTTATCATTTCAAGCGCGATCCCGACATCGGCGCGGTGATCGTCGGTTTCGACAAGGATTTCAGTTTCCCGAAGCTGGTCAAAGCCGGGACCTACGCTCACGATCGGTGGGTTCACTTTATCGCCACGAATCCGGACGTCGAGAGACCATCGCCGAACGCCACCCGCTTCCCAGGTGAGTGTATATAGCGCCCTCGAGGGAGTAAAATTTCAACATCGTAAAAGTTTATGTGTATATATATATATATATATATATATATATATATATATATAAACTTTAGAGTTTCAAATACAAAAATATCTCCTAATATACATTTCGTACGAGCTGTGTATTTGGAAAAGCGGAAAATTTTATGAATATAGACATTATGCTTAGATTAGGAAGCGTAACGATAACTTTTAGGAGCTATTTTCAGATCAAAGTTGAATGCATGTGTGTATTATATTTGAAAGATGGGAGCGCGATCATTCGATATTCAACTATATATATATATACATATATATATATATAATATATGTGTGAGTTTTACTACACTCGCGAGTTAAAAGCTGACGACTTTGACCTTCAATTAAGCTCTAGCGATTATATGGATCCTTATCTCTTAGAAGGATTATATATATATATATATATATATATATATATTTATATTTATATAATAAGATATATGTATATAGTTTAATATTCAAGATCCTGGTTATTGACATTTGTTAATAAATTTTTTGTCAAAAAGTCTTTGACGATGTTTCCTACACTTGATTATATATCCTGCTTAACTTTGATAATAAAAATACTCTATATAATCATAGACTGTTAACTTTAATCTATTTTTTTTT
The DNA here is from genome assembly GCA_018907035.1 of Sycobia sp. Sy_11. NCBI lineage: Eukaryota > Metazoa > Arthropoda > Insecta > Hymenoptera > Epichrysomallidae > Sycobia > Sycobia sp. Sy_11. The sequence goes on from JACCIC010000140.1 coordinate 1,418,922, forward strand.
ATACATATTGATTTAATATAATTTAATACAATAATATCTATATGGATATAAAATTTTTAAATGTGAAGTATGAAAGAACAAGATGATTGTCAAATAATCGTTCCATTTTCGTTAAAGCTACCGATGTAACTAATTTTAACTTTGATAATGAAGCATACGCGTGTGCAAGCCTTTGCTCGTAATTTAAAAAACAAACTAAACAAAATTAAATTACCGTTTTTTTTTATATTACTTATATGCAATGTGAGTTGCTTGATTTTAAAGTATAATTATGCATTTAAATATATAATTAGTTTCTGAGAAACTTATAGAGAACACTATTTGTAAAGTGTTGCCGAAAATTCTCTTGACATGAATCGAACTCAAAGCCACGTGTATATAATATTTTTTAAATGTCTTATAAGCAATGTATGAAAATGCATAATTTCTTTCGTATTTCCATAAATTAAGTTAAATGCTGCAACATTCACTGCTTGATTAATGAACAAAGGCAATCAGGGATATCTTTTATTTATTTATTCGTTCTTGTTGTTTAGGACTTTTTAAAAATCGTTGAATTCTTCGGCACTTCTGTTTTTTCAATACTTCTGTTAGAATTATTAGTATACATTCACTATAGCATAATAGTAAGATATTTAAAGCACCTACATAAATAATTAGAAAAAAGTTATTGATAGAAGAGATTTTCAATATATGTATATAATATTTTTAATAAAGTCTTTTTCTTTTTAACTTTCATTGACTGACAATCTTGAAACGATACCTCTTACAATACAAAAATTTTCAATTCGTTTACTTACAGGATTTACACGCGATGAAGACCTAAGATTGATCTTTTTTATGACTCTGATGTGTTTGTAAAAATCGAGCTTCCATAAATTATAAAAGACGGTGTTATTAGCGAGATTTTGCATTATCTTTACTACTTAATTGACCATTTACTGCTTAATATACAAGCCTAAAATGCTTTTGTGAAATTATCTTAGATAATATGTAAATGTAAAACTTGCATATTTTTATTGTTTTTTACATTTTTCTCACTTCCTTCGCTTAAATGTTAAATCCATTGTATTGCTTATTGGCTTGTTTATATTGTTTTTAAATTAGAACCATTTTTAGCCGAGCAGGCTCGATAAGTGCGAAATTAACGATTTATTTTTCAGGCGCCGGATGCTTTATAGCCGCCGTGGAAGCCATCGCCAACCGAAAGGCCCTGGTTTTGGGCAAACCCGAGACCTTCGTCAGAGACGTGATAGAAAAGAAATACCGCGTCAATCCGTCTCGTACTTTAATAATAGGCGATAAGTGAGTATCAAACCGTTTGACTTAACAATGTTACGTCATTTTTTGATGTTGTTGTTGCACGATCAATGCGTGTAATTCCGTTTTATTATACTAGTCGATCTAGATATTTCTTTTTTCTTTTCTTAATTTCGATAGTTTTTTTATAATAACATTTTTATGAGCTACGATCGGTGATTTTTTTGATATTTTATCTTATTGTAAGAATAAACAAGTGGATTTTTTACAATATTTTTAATTGTTTGTATAGTACGGACGAAAAGTTGAATTATACATTAACAATCTTTTTGTTTCTTATTTTTTTTTTTTTTTTTTTGACGAATTATACAACTTTATTCATTGTAACTTTGTCAATTTGAATAGAAATCATTCTCAACTATGCCCGTTATACCTTCGAAATATACATCTTTGCATTAATCATATATCTTGACCATGCTATATGCATCTTGACACACACTGTATAATGAAAAATCCTCGCCGCCTCGCGATTTTTCCCAGCCTGAAAACCGACATCCTCCTGGGCCAGCGCTGCGGCTTCAAGACGCTGCTGGTGATGTCCGGCATAACCACCGAGACCGAATTGGAGTACATGATGGAGAATCCAAAAAGTGCCCCGATCGTGCCGGACCTCTACGCCGACCAACTGTCCGACCTGCTCGACCGCATTCAAGACGTAACGATGAACGGCAATAAGTAGCGGACGCCGCGCGTCCACCGAGGCTCGTACAGCTCCGTTTCACACATACATATAGATACGTTGTAGATATAAGTTCAGAGGAAGGCAAGAATGAAAAAAGAAGTAAATACTCAAGTGCGGTGTATACGAGAGAGAGAGAGAGAGAGAGAGAGAGAGAGAGAGAGAGAGAGAGAGAGAGGGAGGTAGACGCGGGAGGCGCGTGAGGCTGCAAGGGAAAAGAGAAAATTCCCATTGTACAGAGATGTGTAAGTGTGCGTATTATATAATATATAGGTATATTTTCAGCGATGATTTTAATTCCACGGGCTGCTAGTGCATTTTAAATGCGCCCCGCACGCCTGCGATATTATGTAGGATTTAAGCGCTTGTTACATTTTATGAATATGGCTTGAAACGAGAGTCCTTCTCCGAAGTGATTAAAATTGAACGGTCGCTAGGAGGATACACTCGCATCCTATAATGTGTGTAATAAAATGAAAAAAATAATAAAAATAAAAGAAAAAAACAAATCGCCAGAAAGAGAGAGATTATATTTAAAAGCTCGCAGACGTATAGAATACATATATATATATAGTACAAAATACTAAAATTCACCACGATTATGTTTTAATCACAGTATTATTATTATACCGATGTAGAAAGCAAATGTAAAAAGAAGAAGAAGAAAAAAACGTAAAGCCAGTATGTAAAATGTACATTAAATAATAATAAATGAAAGAAAGAAATTAATATATATATATATAAATTTATAAAAAAGTAACATATCGCATTATAATTTGATCAACATCTTTTCCAATACTCTGAAGAAAATTTTTAGCTAACGAGCTCACGTGCATTATATATAGTATATATATATATATATATATATATATATATATATATATATATATATATATATATATCTATCTTGTAGAAGCGCGCACGCTCGGAGAAAGAGCTCGCACTTCATTTATCTATCTTTTATACATGCATGCTCGTGTATATATATATATCGGCTTAGCGAGCAATGGACCCCGCGTCGGTCTATAAAACGTAAAATCGCCGCGTCGCATTCGCGCCGACGACCTTGACGAATAATTCCGCAGTCATTATATTCCCCAGACGCGCCGTCGGCTTTGTGCGCACGCCGAGCGCAGATGCACTTCGTACCCTCGAGCGCGCCGCGGCCGTTTCCGGCTTTACATCTACAATGCGCGCTCCGATATCCTTTCTTCTCGACGTCGATCAACGTTCATAACGATTTGAGAATTTAATTGCTTCTTAACTTTGTTGAATTTCGACGTTTCGCGACGAATTTGGAACGTCCCGTGGTTGGAGAATTCATCTCGATGATAAAAGCTTATTTTTTTTTTTTTATACACTCGTGGCTGTCGTAATTGATTTGGTTTTAAAACATAAGAACGGGAAACAGGCGAGCGGAGATGACGAAGAAAACTTCTGCAAGGAACGGAACGAGGAACGGAATCGAGTCGTTGAATTTTCTTATTTATATAATTTATTTTTCTTTCTTCGCACAATATAATTTATTCAGATATCACAACAATTTATCTAAACAATATCTCGTTTCAACGGATTTCATTACATTCTGCAAAACACAATAGCTGTAAATGATAATGGTATTGACTCTATCTCGCATAAGTTATTCTTTACAAAACAGCGTTAAAATATAACTGATAGATGTCTAAAATGCCTAGTTCAATTTTTGAATTTGAGATGTAAGATGAAGAACATACATTTATATTTATTGCGAGAAAATCAATTTTTCTAAATAGACAATTGATTTGGGGTTCGCCTTTCAAATACAATTTTTAATCAATGACAACTATACATTTTTTTCAATATCTATCTTGCCAATAATATGTATTTTTTTTTAATATCATGAAATTTACATTTCACGATATTCAGATTATTTTCTTTGTATGTAAGTAAATTAATATAATATGATACACAGAGCATACTATTATGGTTTAGTGTGTACATCGCAAATTGGAAATAGCTTCTTTATTCCAAATTCGAAAATCACTGTGAATTCTTAATAAAGTACAAATTTCTACTGTGTAGAATAATGCTGGCTTAGAATTCCAAGATTCGAAGAAAATTAACAGACAAAATTTCTCACGAATCATACGATTTGTAATCTGACAAAAATTTTAAAATTCATTCAAAATTATATTTGAGAATATTTTCTGCGAAAGATTAATCGTCGAATTTTGTGGGTTGGTGGGTTGCAGTACAGTATGAAATTCCATTTCGATTTAACAATAGGAGATTTAAATATATGGATTTAATTATTTAAATATTATTTTGCAGTTATAGAAAGAATTTTGGGCCGATCCACCTTCGCTTGCATAAAATATAAAATTTAACCATTTACTTACCAATTAATATGTAAGATTAACTTATTGTACATATGTTATTTTTCTAGTCTTAATTGCCAATCTATACAATTACCCTGTAATTTGTTTTATTTACTTTTTGTTACATTAAATTCGCTTTGCCACGAACATTACAGATTCCTAATCAAAATATCCCTCTTCCATTAAACATTAGTTTGGTGCTTTAATAAATTCATTAATACAGATTTTTGCAATATTTTTTATCGTGATGGCTTCTTATATATCAACAATTTTTACGCCAATCAGTATTACTGTTTAATTATTATCATAATCTATTAATTAATTCGCTTTCTTATACAGTAGCGGTTTTTTTCGTTAATAATAACTTTATTATTATTATGTGCCCTGATTCGTAACTTACATTTATCATATATTATTATGTTCAAAAATAAATGGTTAAATATAAATTCTCAATCACAATTACTAATTTACTTCATAATTATAATTTTACAGCTCTTATCAAAATTAATCGTTGCAATACAATTTATAACGTTTACTATTGTTTACTATCAATTTTTATTCATTTAAATATGTAATTTGCAATACATATTGTTATCTATTAGTAATTAACATTTATCTACAAAAACACTTTTGCGCAATTCCGTATATTATCGCTGCTATCAGGTATATAGCAGAATCGAATGCTTGAATTATTTTTCTTCATGCATATAATTTGACAATATAAAACTGTTGTAATGTTCAATGCCAGCGTTTGAAGTGCTTCATTATATTTTTTAGTTATATATGCCATATATGAACTAGAAGCTCAAGCTTTTAGATATACGCATTATTTATATAAAGTACAGAATCCATGTTTTAAATTAATAACACAACGTCACTGACATCATATATTTATCTATTTCCTTAAATATTTTAAAGTAAACTCAAACAGACGTTTAAATAATACAATAGATTATTTAATATTTATCAAGATATAATTAAATAATTATAACAAATATCATTTTACAATTTTATTCCTATATTGATTTCAGCACAATAACTACAGGCATCTGTTAAACAAGGAGTTAAGCTGTTTTTCCATTTATATTTGTAATTGTGTAGTTACGTAGTTGTATAATTTGCTTACATCCATCATAATAAAATTCAAAAATTCAACCAATGTATTTTATATACACATTTGCATAAATTTTTTCCTATTATTTATTTACGATACAATTTAATCTGTAATAAAAATACGTTGATGCCTATGAGAGCATGGCAATAATATATTGGTTTATTTTCATCAATAAAATTCCATTTGATATATACATGCTTTTTGAAAATCATCTTTTTGCAAATTACAAATTCTAAAACTTTCATTTGTAGTACGAAAATTTCTGTGTTTTTTCATTATGTGGCACGGTTTGACATAATTGAGCGCAACAATGTCTTTATGAATTGACTTAAAAAACAAATGTTGTTCTTGAAATATTTCATTTTTGATTATCGCGATCTCTATATTCCATTGGGCGAAGACTTTTGAAGGTGTGCATAAGGTCATTTGTGCACCATCATTAGCTTATTTATGCTTGTGCTGTCTGAATAGTACACGGGGGGTTACTACTTTATTTTTTTATTGAAAGTGATTAAAATTAAACGGCCGTTTAATTTTATTTAAACATTTATATTATATTTGGTATTGTTACATTAAAGTGTAAATGTATTTTTAATAATGAACTTTTCGAAAACGGATCTATAATTCAATTGATTAATTATAATCAAACATAACGTACCTCAATATAACAGAATATTCCAACCAGGTAAATTTATTTTTCACGTTCATTTTAGTCATATATATATATATACACATACATGACGAAATATAACAGTCACACAAAAACAATTCTCAAAATCTTCAAAGTTCTACATGTCGTATCCAAACTAAATTATCTTAATAATGGATTCATTACGCAAGTTTCAACATTGATAATTCTAGCGCGTAAAACCTTGAATTACGGGCAAGTAGATATGTCCCGAGAACGTGAAGACTTCAATACCATATCTAGTCGTTACTGTTCAAAAAATATTTCTGACAATGTTTTCTATTAAATTTGTAGAATAATTAAATTTGTAAAATAATTAAATTTTAATTTTAATAAATAAATTTTTAAAATTAAATTTAGATAATTAACTTTTTTGAAATTTCAGAAATCTATAAGTAAAGTTATTACAAAAATTTCCAATACTCATAAATATTGATTGTTAATTTATGAATTTCAATTTATAGATCGTAAAATGCATAGATTGAATTAAATAATGCACTTGTTAATATGAGAATTTTAAACTAATAAAAGATTTTTATTATTAAAAAAAACATAGATTTTAAACAAGTCTATTAAATAGTAACTGTATAAACGATTAAATGCAAATATTATAACTTTAACTTTGAAAATCTTTGTAATTCATTTATACGTAACGTTTTGAAAACGAAAAACATGCGCCTAGCCGCTGTCGCCGTCAAAATTCTTCGAATAATAGGATCCGATCGTGCCTGATCTAAGGCCTGCTGTATACAAAATACGCATGTAATACAATAAGGACTCACACGTGTATTATATATATATATATATATATATATATATATATATATATATATACACTCTTACGCGAAGTAGTCGATGCGCTTGCTCCGCGACAGATAGGCGAACCAGTAGAAGAGATTGATGGCGAGGAAGAAGAGGGGAAAGACGAGCCTGCTGACCCGGTCGATCTTCGAGACGGAATTGTAGCGGGGCATACGCCTGGCGTGGGCGTGCCTGCCGCCGCCGGCCCGTCCTCCCCCGGTCTGCCGCCTCTGCCGGTGGTGACGCGGGCGGCCGACGCCGCTACCGCTCGGCGCCTTCGATGGCCCCGCGGACCCGTCCGCTTCGGCAACGTCGTCGTCGTCCTCGTCGTCGTCCTCGTCGTCGTCGTCTTCGTGGCCCTCGGCCCCGCTCGAGTCGCCCTCCAGCTCGGTCTCGCTGCCGAAGTAGCACTCGCCCGAGCCGTACTTGGTGAAGTAGTGGACGACGGCGAACTGGATTATCGTCGCGAAGATGAAGCCGAACGAGAGGAAGACGAAGAAGTCGAGGGCGGTCGGGTAGGGGACCTTGGGCAGGTCGGTGCGGGCCTCCAGGCCCAGGAACGTCATGGTCAGCACGGTGGTGATGCCTGTCGCGGGAGAGAGCGAGAGAGAAAGAGAGAGAGAGAGAGATAGAGAGGAGAATTTAGAGAGATATGTCATAGGTTGGAAATACCCCCCCCCCGTTCATTTTCACTTTTCTATCGTATCGCGAATGAGTCATTTGAAATTACTAGGCGCTATTGTGAACGGATAAATTGAAAATCATTGCCACTAATTTGATTCGCGTATTTTCTATAAGAACGAAGCTCAAAGGCTAGCGATAAATCGGTTGTTAGGGAATCCTGAATTTGCCGATCCCGAATATAGATTGAATCGAGTGAAAGCGTTACAGGAATTAGAAAATAAAGAAATGCTAAATTTATTCTGCATTAGACTGCTATGAAGTAAACTAATCAATAATTTGATCGGTCGCATAGCTTTTCTCGATATATTAATATAATTATAACATTATTCGTATTGTCCTTTATTTAAAAGCATCCTTATACAATCTGAAATGTAAGACATGCAATATTAATAGCGAAATTTTCCTGTTAGTAGAAGACGATCTTCGCGTCAGCAATACGTTCGCGATTCCTCGTCAGGGATTCTCGTAACAGTCCTGAGTATAATTATATGGTTTTATAAGCCGGAACGGTTATGAGAGTCGGACATTCTGAGGTCGCCGAAACTTTTGTTGGGCTTAATTTCGATTTGAATATTTCAGTACTTAGATTCTACGGGCGTGATTTTACACGACGATCGTCTAAATTTTATAATAGATACATTAGTTATTGGTTTTATTGTTACGGTTCAAAAGAGTTTTAAGTATGATAAAAATATTTATTAGGTTTTTTTTTTTGTTATAAACAAAAGAATCTTATAAATTGACGCGGTGAAAGGTTTGAGCGTATGCGAATGAAATTTCATTTCTTAAAGTCCAAGCCTGTGAGTTCAAGATGATTAGCTGTTACACAATGCGCAAACTGTTTTCGAATGAATGGTTAGCGGATCTGGCCCTCAGATGGACATTCATGCACAAAATGTTCATATTATCATACGCGAGGTCGCCAGGGAAGTTTATAATCGTTCGGCAGGGCCGCTCAAACCAGTATTCTGACGCGCGCATCTTTCTTAGTTCATTCATCCGGGTTGCAATAAATTTATATATATTTATATGTACCAAGGGAAACGCGATCAGCAGTTGCCTCTCGGTTCAGCCAGAACGAGACCCATGACAATACGACGAGGAGTACACAGGGCCCGTACACTTGTATCAGAAAATTGCCCATGTGACGTTTCAGGTGAAAGGAGACCAGCAGCATGGAATACTCTGCAATAATCGCATCTTTTAATCCTCATCCTTAGTCTAATCATTACAGTTCTTGTTATCACATACAATAGACATACTATTATACTAACGTATAATTTATATTTCATACTTAATAATTTCTATTTATATAAAAATTTAATAATAATAATAAGTTTAATAGTAATAATTACATATTCTTTATACTATAATTTAGTATTTGTTATTTATATTAAAATACTAATTATCACCATAATTTATAATCAAATATGATAATCAAATATCTTCTTAGTTTGTTCCGATTTATGATCTCTTTCTATAATTATATTTATGTATAAAAGTTCTCGTGGTAGTTTCTTAAACATCTTGATTGCATATATTTATCTGTTTTTAATATTGATTGCCTTTTTTGTACTTACTAGCAATACTAATTTAAACCATATTATAATATCGGCTTTAAACCATATAAGTGATATAAACATAAATAAAAGAAATTCTATTACTTAAGTTTATGATCTTGGAACATAAAATAATTCAAATTAATTCTATTTTCTCCATATACAAATTTTATATATCTTTTTACAATTTGCATAAGTTAATAAATAACATTATAAAATATAAAATAAGTATCTAAATTTTTTGCGCATTCGATTAAATAGTCATATATTTAAACCTATAACTATTTTAAAATTTCAATATAAAATCAACTTGCTCGATGTTCCGATTTCACCATCGTCAATGCGGTGATTACAACTCGCCTCCTCCCCCCCAACCCGCAGAAAGTACCCGGGAAAATAGCTCTTTAAGATCCGCTAAATATCGACGACAAATCCATAATAAGCGAAGTAGGGGAATAAATAATTAGTCTCGCGTGGCGTACGTTTTCGAGACGTGATAAGCGTGTTGCCGATCAATTAATCACGACCTTACGATATATATATATATATATATATATATATATATATATATATAAACTAGAGTAATAACCGTCAGACTCTATATTATCTTTCGGAGTTGCATCGAAGAAGCTTTACACTTCTTCTAGATAGCTGATTATTTTCTCTCGCGCGAACCCTTAAAGGGACGTTTTCGAACAAGCGCGTAGATCGCACGCGCTTAAATTTACATTCTCACATACCCGTAATTTCTCTCGTATTTCTCGTATGTAGAACGAGATGAGTAATTATCTCGATCAATCGTTTATATATCAAAATTTGCGTACGTACTTAGTACATACTTTAAACGATAATTTAATTATGTTTTTTTTTTATTTCCCAGCTCGGAAGAATAATAGAAACAGTGATTCGGTTTTTTTACGATTTCCTCCTAATTATTAAATTGTGACCGTTCAAACAGGAATTTTTTCTTTTACTCGCTAAATTTGAAAGAACTTTATTCATCCTGATCTATCTTCTTGGAAAACGCGTGATTTACAAAGAGATTACTGAGCGAGTCTGATATTATTATACGTGCCGAAGGGAACGTATTGACAAGATGACTTTATAGAGCCGCGTTCGACGCAATGTGATGAAAATAAATAACCGTAGAATTTACGAAGTAAAATCCAATAAATAAAGCGAGCGCCAATAATGTTGTTAGCTATGTAATGGAGTTTGCGCAAAATTGGGTTACTGAAAGTAGGCGGCGCGGCAGTGACGCGGCTTTTGGATATATATATAGATATGCACGGCAAGGAGAGGTCCCTCGAGTTATCGAAATGTAGCTTATATATAATACACGGGTAAAAACGTGCCTGCAGTATCCGAACGGCAGGGGAGGGGCGAAAATTGCTCGATTGGCAGAAATCCCGAGAATCGCGCCTTTTTATGTATAGCCGACGGAGGGCGAATTTTTTTCTCTCCTTTCTTCCTTCCTCAAGCTGTATAGAAGAAAAAAAAAGGTGAGACGATCTACTTGTACAATTACTGCATTCAATTGGGTAAATGTATATATATACACTGAGAAACCAATTTCTGATCACCATATTACCCCGTCTTTCGCCTTCCGATACAGAGTAATAGCTAGTTTTAAAGAAAAAAAAAATAGTTTCGTTTTTCTTTCTACTGGAATTTATCGAAATTTTTCACTTTAAATAAGCATTTATTTCGAATGAGAAAATACGTCTTTACTCTGAATAAAATGAGCTTGAATTTCGTGGACGACGAAATATTTATATTAAAGTAAATATTTACAAAACGAAAAAAAAATTCTACAGTCGAGCATAATATAAAGGTATAGTAGGAATGCGAGAATTCAGCTACCTTCAAAAGTTAATGTGACCGAGAGAAGATCGATATTTCATTTCCCTCAAATACGAATACAAAGGTATTCTTGAGACATGATTATATAGTATATATATATATATATATATATATATATATATATATATATACATACATACATACATACATACATACAGTATACAGTTTTAAAGAAGCTTTTTTCATTCACTTATATATTTATATGGAGATATTACTCGAGATTAATCTGTTATATTTATACATACAGACACAGATTCTTTTTTGTAGCCTCAAGAGATGAATTAATATATTTTTTAAAGAAACTTTATATATAAAAATCAGAAAGGCTTACTTTGCGACTGCTCGGAGTCAGTTGAATTGGCCGTCGGATTCCCTACGAGGTCGAACTGCGAGAGCTTCATGTCGTGGGCGATCGCCACCTGCCTCGCGCTGTTCCACTTGTAGATGACGTCGCGGGCCGTGTAGCCATCTGGAAAATGGGAGGGGAGGCAGGATGGATTATAAAAAAAAAAAAAAAGACAAACGACAGTCAAACAAACGGGGGACACGGATTATGTAGGGCCTGGAGTTGATTCTTTCTTTCTTCCTTTTCTCCCTCCCCCCCTAGATTCGCATCGGATGATCCGGAATCTCTTCGGGGATTTGCGCGAGCCGCTACCGATACGGTATATTTCGATGAGCGGGCGATAGCGTGCAGGATATAGCAGAGAGAGAAAAAAAGTTACAAACTCGTCGATTGCGTTTGCTTGGGAAGAGGGGAATGCCGATTTTCGAATTATTCAGAAAGTACCTGGTAAAATTTTTGTTCTTTTTTTTTTTTTTTAATTATTAAATATTTACTTGAACATCGAAATTAAAACTGTGTTTCGCGTAACGGCGACTCGAAGAGTTGTAAGTTTTCTGAAAATCGTATGAACAATTAATCGGAAGGACTTTATAAAAGAGAGTTAAATTTGAATTTTCTTTGCAATCAATATTCCCTATTCTAATAATTATTCATTATCCAACGGTGTGAATAACGAGGCAAAATTATTATTCAATGGCCATTACGAAAGAAATCATATTTTTTTTATTTTGCCATTAATTTCGCCGATCTTTATTGGTTTGTTGCTCGGGTTGTTTATTTGCATATATATATATATATATATATATATATATATATATATATATATATATATATACTTTTATCGTGATAATTAAGGATCGTTAGCGAGTAAGAGAATCATTATTTTCGCGCTGCCCCGTCGTGATAGGCGCGCACTCGATTGCTATTTCCATTGTTTTCTCGCGAGGGTCGTTGGGGAATATTAGAGAGCGACGAAGAGAAAAAAAGGGACGAAGGAAGATGCCGTATTAAAATCGATTGATTGCCCGTATTTTAAATTATAAAGACGGATTTTTTAATGTGCCGCATTTATAAAGGAAAAAGGTCATTTGACCAATCACGAGAAATTCATACGGAATTCAATGCAAAATGTTTTTATTTTAAGAGGCTATCGATGTCGATTTTTCACAAATGGAATAAAAAGTATTTTATTAGAATAATATATATTATTTGTACGTATTAAATTATTGCAAATCTTTGTTAATCATAAAATTTATTGTTTCACGCAAGTTTATCAAACGGTATGGACCTGGAAGAAGTTTCAGAATTTTATTCATAAAAATTTTTAGTTGTGAAATTTTAAAAGCTTTATCATTTCTACACCACTTTGCTAATTTGCTTAAATTTTTTTAGGACATCGAGCATAAACGTAAATAATGGGCATAGTCACATAAAATTTGCAATTAATTAGCGTTTTTGCACATCATCCTGTGTAAAACGGTGTTATTTTTGTTCTATCCATAAAAATTGATTCTGATAGCCTCTCAAAGGATATTTCGCAAAACAGAAGAATGAGAAATCTTATTATTTAATGATGCAAATTTCGACGTAAAAACCCATATTTACGTTATCGTAGCTTCGTGTCTTTTAATAAAATTTACCAGCCGGATCATCCATCAACTCGTCTCGCAAATTAAATCCTCCCCCTCCCCCTTAATTCACTATCTACATATAAAGCTTCTGTATACGCATTTAAATTCTAAACACGACTATGTCAATGCTGAAGATTATTTAAGATTATCCCACGTATCCGCGTATGTATGTATATGTAAGGAACAAGAAAGCGGAAAGCTCTCCTCCATCACTCACAGCTTCCGAACTTGAGCGGGCAGCGCTGCGTGTCCATGGGAAAGTCCTCGAGGTTCATGGGGCAGGCGGCCTTGATGGTGAGCCTGTAACGATAAAATAAGTTCAAGGGAGGATCATATTCGTGTGCGGGATCGGGCTCTTCCTACAGATTAAAAGATCTGAATATATGCCGCCCGAATCGGCAGGGATGTAAGTAATGAACGAGACGCGCCCGGGGAAAGCGGAGATACATATATAATCCACTCGAGCCCGTCGCCCGCCGTCTACAGGCGGAGCAGGCTACGTCGATGCACAATTCAAGCACCCAATCCAGTTTAGAAGTATCAATTTTCCGAGGGCCCGATGCTCGTCCTCCTACTACCCCCCCCCCTCTCCCTCTCGTTCCGCACCGTCGGATGCCGAGGATGGATAATGTGCCCGTTTCTCGAATAATTCGATGGGGGAGAAAAACAGCCGAGACGAGGCAGCGAGAGACAGTGACGGAGAGAGGAAGAGAGAGAGAGAGAGAGAGCGATAACGAAAACTGAATTTCGAGGTAATGGGGGGGGGGGGGGAACGAATTCGGCGCGGGCGCGCGGTTACACGGGACGCGCGTGTGCGGCTTGCGGGCAAACTCGTCGGATTAGTCCGTGACGAATGAAGCAGCGCGCCGCAGTTTACGATTTGCCAAAGCGAATAATGGGGCGGGGGAGGTGGCGAGGAGGCGGGCGCGGTAAATCGGGAATTGTCCCTTTCGGAGGACGCGCTGATCGCGGCGACACGTAACGCTCAGTTTTTCGAGAATACTCAAGCCCGTGGATTTATTACGGCAATTCAATGGTATTGTTGAAAGGCTGGGAACGCAGGTATTGCCGAGGCAATTCCATTGGATTAACTTTGACGTTTGGCCGTAATCTTCGTGATCGTAATGTTAAACCGAGGCAGTTGGAAAATTTCTCATTAACGTTTACAGCTCGTCAAATATTGGATCGTGAGTACTCTGATAAACGATAAATTTACAATTAACGTAAAACTGATCCAAAGTATGCTCGATCCTGCAACTCGACTATGTTAACGGCTCTATTTCTTCTAATTGAAAATTACTAAAAAGTTACGCGATATTCCCGAAGAGAGTTGCATTTGATTTTCTTCAAATAAAACGTTTGGCTTTCTCAGTATACGGCATCATAAGCAGGAGTTTCCATTTGAAAGAACAAAGCTGATCTTCAAGTGATCTTGTAAAATGAGGTAAAATTCCAGGTTGGCATCGCCGTGTATTACGTTAATTTAGCTCCTACAACTTTTGAATTGCCCGGATTTTCTCGGTAAAACGCGCGACGGCTGAATTATCGAGCTGCCTCGGTATTTTCTCAATGTCCTTTTTACTAATTTTGAAAAAATAAATTAAATAAAATATTATTCAATATTTGGAATTTGATAAAATATTTATTCGAAATTAACGAATATATATATATTACTTCAGTAAAATATTCGTAGCACTTTACAATTAACGGTGATCGTCAAATTTTTTGTAACTTTTCTTTTTGAAATTTTATTTTGACATTCTATTTCATACTTGTGAGCTTTTTCGGTTGGTAATTAAAGCTTGCATCAGTTTCACTTGTTATATACAATTATGGTGAAAAAAGTCACATTAAGACACGCGCGAATTCGGAATATATAGAAACGGAGGAGCAATATATCGTTCTGCTCTTTCTCTCTCTTTCCCTATAATGCGCGATTCCAACCCTCACTATTAGCGTGAATCTCGCAATCGCATTACTTTATGTAATCACATTTCGTCTAATTTCGTCGAAGCCTCATCTACAGAGCGCACGTGCCGCAATTCATCATCCGCGTAAATTCTTCGTACATTGAAAGTCACACACACACACACACACACACACACACACACACACACACACACACACACACACACACACACACACACAAATTGAATTCAATAAGTAAATTCCATCAAATCATCCCTTTAATCGCCGATGCGCCGCCGCCTGCTCTTCGTTCTAAAGTATACAAACACAAACATAAAAACACACGCGCGCGCGCACACACATACAGAGAGAGAGAGAGAGAGAGAGAGAGAGAGAGAGAGGGAGAGAGAGGGAAAGAGAGTACCGTTCTTCCCTCTCGTACACTAATGGATAAACAGACTCGCGCGCCAAAATTCAAACTCATTAAAGACAACACACGAATCTTGTGGAAGAGAGAGGACGCGCAAATCTGAGTTCTCCGTGAAATTCCACTGCAATTAAATTACGTAAGGTGAGTGTATATATATATATATATATATATATATATATATATACGCGCGCAAACGTACCTCGAACTGTAGAGCACCCGGCCGTCCTGATAAAGCCTCACGAACTTGTTCGGGCTGGTGATGGTGTGCAGGTAGCTCTGCTTCCCGTTGTAGAAGTAGGTGTCGGGCTTCCAGATGCGCGCCAGCATGGAGATCGAGAGGGCGAGGGTCTCCTTGCCGCTCTGGAAGGCCAGCCTACGATCCACCCAAGACTGGCGGAAATAGCAGTCCATCGAGTACGTCTGGAACCGCGGATAGAGAGAGAGAGGAAGAGACGGATAGAGAGAGAGAGAGAGAGAGAGAGAGAGAGAGAGAGAGTAAGAGTGAGGCGAGCGCTTTGCTGAGTATATAACGCGTGCACAAGTTCCGTTCGACGAACTGTCCGGCTGTTCATGATGGGCCTATTTCTATCTGATAGTATTTCTTATGTGATATGGGTTTTTCAGAAGAAATTGGCCTAACTTGAATTTTTTACTATAGATTGTCAAAAATATTTAAATAATGTACAAAATGTTTTTTAAATTAGAAGGAATGCTTTCAAAGTATTTAAAAAAAGTAAAAAAAAATTCTATAATACAGTTGACACAATTGTGCTGTACTGAAGAAAGTACAATTTAACTATTATCTATGTTCACGGAGAGAAATTTTATTGTACGTACTATAATTTATTGTACGCAGATAAATTCATACTAGACTATTGCATATAGATTTCATGCACTATGCTAGTTGTTTCAATTAACGATGCTGTAGTTGGGATTGCCACAGCCATGAATGCGTAATCTGACATTCGAATAGTAAAAAATTTTTTAGTACGAGTTGAAGCACAATGGGTTGCACCGCTCGGGCGTAAGAACATATATATATATATATATATATATATATATATATATATATATATATATATATCAAAATGGCGTTGGGACAATAATTTATAAAGAAAAAGTCTTGAAGGAGAAATATCGCATACATTGCAACAGTTTCGACCTGCTATCTGGAATCACAAATTTTTTCTTCTGCACGATAAAGATTATGTTTACATTGTGCTTGGGTAGTATAGTCCCTTACACTTGTTACAACTATCAATCTAACTATAATATATTTCGCATACTTATGGGTACCGCTTAGAATGAATTTAAAGAAAATGAAAACCTTTTTTTTTTTTAACCGAAAGGAGTCACTTGGGCCATTACGTCCGTGGGTCGAAATTATGAGACTCCCTTTTTCAAAGCACCGGAGATTCGAATTATACAGCAGGCCGCTTTTTTTTTTACGCCGAGGACTCTTATTCCATGCCGAATTTCTTTTATACGCCCTTGCCCCTCGACGAGCTTAGCCGAGATATAGGAATAGATTTCCCATCGTTGAATCCTCATTCGTGAGTGATCTAGTTTTATTTTCTGCTTTACGATTATGCGCATATACGAAGAATCATTGCTTGAGAATAAAAGGAAACAATCGCATTTCGTTTAATGCAGCTGGGAAGATAAATAGATAGATAAATAGCAGTATTTTATAAGAAATCGCGGAAGATTAATTTTAAATCGTAAATTAACTAATTTTTCTAGAATGATAAAGTCGTTCGATAGTCGATTTTGATGTATATATATACATGGCATTTTTTACATTTGTGCGAGTCCGGGGCGGCGAACCAAAAGTTAATTTTTCGAATTTACGATATAATATAAGTTTTTCACGAAAGCCAATTGCATTCTTAATTCTGGTGGATTTGCGCCAACGATTCCATCCGTTGCATTAATTCATTACAAGCGCCGAGTAAAATTATATCGTTCGCGTTAACTGAATTTCAGGATGTCAAAAAAAAAAAAAAAAATCATGCAAAATGTATGAGCTCGGAAATTGGAATCGTTACTTTTATCGCTCTCGATTATATATATATATATATATATATATATATATATATATATATATATATAAAACCAGTGGATTACGTCGTCGCGATCCGTTAGTAACCGTTAATTCCTATATGATCGTAGTTAGACGAACAATCCGCAAGTCGGAATTAATTGATTCGCCTTAAAGAACCAAGACGGACGCATTACCGGGTAAATCCTTCGGTTATACGGCCCAAGTTATAAACTCCGCGTGCAGTTTCAGCGATCTTAATCTTATACCGGTTTATTATCCTCAAATTATCATTTACGCTCGTTTTGTTCGGAAGTAGAGTTTTAGTTTTTTTTTGTTTTTTGTTGTAAACGCTGAATAAAACTTACTTTTTTCTGTAAAATAGAATGAAAATCTCCTAATTTGGATTTTTGATTTTTTTCTCATTATTTTAATGTAAACTGTAAATATAAATATATTTTTTTAAAAACTATAAAATATAGTTTTATAAAAACAATGCTATAAAACTATTCTTTTTAAAATAATCGTTCCTCTCCCATGTGCAACGAATATTAATGTAAATATGACAGTATAATACTATATCAAACTCGTTTTTGTCTAATCATCTAATACCAATAAACTTAATTTTACAACAAAATGACTTGCTATCGTTTATCGGATATATTTGCTCGTATAGACGTTTACACGATACATCTAATCTTCGTGTATTTTCACCATAAAAGTCAACTATTAAAAGCTGTTGTATCGATCTTTCGTAATTTAATCTCTCGTAATTTTAATTTGTCGATAATTATTTGTATTTAAAAATCGCTTCTGTTGAACAGGTATGTTTGTAAAATATGAAAGCGTTGACGAATTTTACATAAGATGTTTCAAGTATCAGAATGAGTTGTCGAATTTTATTAAGACTTGTTTGATTTTGTTTAATGAATTCTTCATATACAATAGTTTTATTACTACTAATTACATAGGTTCCGCGAGATATGCCTTTTAAATATAAAGCTTTGCTAAAGTAAAAATGAATTTTAAGAGTGCATTAGCTTTTTATTGAACAAAGTGTAATAAATACAATTTACCTCGTTGTATTCAATATCGCGAAACAATTTGTTAAGACGCTCTATTTGTACATGAATCTAATAATTAAGTAGTGTACAAAAACTTAAATTCAATTCATATCTTTCGGAAAACTTCGATTTGTTGTTCCATCGACAGAAAACGACCCGGCAATAATTATTTACCAAATTCCGGCCGACCAAATCTGGCGTGATCTACTTATAACAGCCAATATCAACATATATATATATATATATATATATATATATATATATATATATATATATATAGCAGGGCAACCAACATACACATACGTGGGCACACTGAGCGGGTATGAATGACATATTTAGATTACAGATGTAAACCGTGACCACAAGACTCACCATGTCGACCTCGGATATCGGGCCCATGCTGCGCACCATGATGTCGACCTCGACGGTGGCGGGTGGCCCACCGAAATCCGGCCGCACGCTGTTGTCGTAGCCGCGCAGCAGGTTGTCCAGGAGCTCGCTTATGTTGCCGTGATTGTTGCTCTGGGGACGCTGATGCCGGCGCGCCGAGGTGGAACGGGGCTCCGCGCTCGTCGCCCTGATATTGCAATGGGGTTTTTTTGTGTTTTTTTTTTTGTTTTGTTTTTTTTTTTTTTTTTTTGTTTTGAACGGTTGGGATACGATTCGCAAAACACGCGCGTCCGGGACGAACGACGGAAATCGGTGTTTTGCGGAAAGGAGGGGAAAATTTTACATAGGCGTCACGATAAAAAGGTTGGCTTGAAGCGAGGATTTTTCTTGGTCGAACTGGTGTCAATATTGGATTGAAATTTTATCAAAATCCGTAGGATTATTTGAAAGTCAATTACCTTTTTATTTCAATAGGGCCCCCTATTGTTCGTCATCAAATGATCTCAAGGATTATGATCAAATTTGAACCCAAGCAAAACTTTACAGCTTTATTTTGAAATCAACGAGCAATTAATGCCACAAGTGTCTTGAAAATTTCCATCCATTTTATTTCTCGTATCAAATGTATAGGGCCTTATTTGAAAGAACGAAATTGATCTTGAGATCATCATAAAAATTAAAGTGCAAGGACAAATATAGAGATTCTAACGAACTATCCGGTAAAAATCCATAAACTTTTTGATTTTAATCATTTTTCTCTGCGATGCGCGTTACACTGTGACGGAGAAAGTCGGAAACCCTTTTATAATGAACATCATTATTATGGATTTTTGTTTGCAAAACTCTGTTTCTATATCCACGTTAAAGTATTTGAAAATTTCTTGTAAGTCCTTTTAAATTAAATCGCGCTTTTGTTTCTAAACCGAAATATTAATTTTTATTTCCAATTATGTATGAAGAAAACGAATTAATCGATATATAACATGAGTGTTAAACCTTAAATGCTACATACAGTTAATGTAGAATCTAGCGAGAATATGTAATCTAGAATTTTCTTCAATAAAACCTTCAATGATTTAAGAAATAACTGACTGCGTAAGATTTTTTTACATTGAAATCGCATTAGTTAAATATCAAAACAAATAGATTTTAAGTAAGACGTTCTATTAAAACAATTACTTGTTTTTCGCATTTTTCGCACTTTTCATAAGCTCGACGTACTTCAGACACTGGCGATAGTGCATTTTTGTAAAAAATCAATTGGAAACGTATCAAATAGTTTTCTTTTATATGATCAGACTATACAAAATGTTCGTTAAATCTTATTGTGCAAAAGAAAATTTAATTATAATTAATAAGAATCTAGAATGTTAAGCAGTAAAGATCGAAATTTTTAATTATGCTTGATCGAAATCATTGTTTTACTATACGGTAATTAAATTTAATTAAATTGAAAATAAAATAATTTCTTGATTGTCAGAGTGCATTTTTTTGGTCTGTCATCGCAAAATAATTGGAAATACCCAATTTGTTTAATAGGAATGTCACGAAAAACTCGAAATCAATATTTTCAAGAGCCTCGTCGTTCGATGAATTTTTAAGCCAAGTCGAAAAAAAAACTACGCAATGTACTTTGTTCCTTTCCCCCCCCCCCCGTCCATTTACATCGTGCATCGAGTTTCGCAAATTTAAATTATTGGCAATCAATTATCGCTGTAAATCCATTTTCCAATAAGCGAATAATTGCTTTGCCCTTAATTCGCGCCTGAAAAGTTATAAGCCGAGACTTGTTTATCAATCGTTTATTAATGAAAATAGTTGCGAACTACTTCAGATGTACCCGTGTCGTAATTATGCGCGCTCATGAAAATCCGAAGTGCCGCCAGTTAATTATCGCGTTCCTTATGAAACCTATCACGGTAAACGTTGCCTTATCATATCTAATAAACTCGTTTAAGCCATACCGTTAAATTTGGAAGTATTATTCGAACAAAGTAATTATTTACATGTTTATATCTATAACCGTTGCACGTTTTAAATGAATTAATTTGATTCTCTTATGGGTCAATATCTGAAATTTAGGCGTGTCTATATACGCAAGAGTACGGAATATATAATCGGAGAGTTAGGCAATGCATCCATAAACAAAATTATATATCGTCGAGAATGAATATTCAACGCTTTCGTATTTTATACGACGAGATTGATTCAGTCACGTCGCCGGCAATAAATGACGCTTGCCGCGCACAGTGAAAGTAAATTGGATACGTCGCTTTCGATGACCGAGTATGTATAGGCATTGATAAACTCGCGCTCGTGGTAAACGATCAAATGGATTTTAATTGCCGTTCAATTAAGTTTCTGGAATATTTCCAATTTTTTCCTACGATAGTTTTGCTAGTTATCTTTTCAGAGGATCAATCCTCAATTTTATTTTACGCTAATATTATTTCGATTCTAACGCGTTATTATGTTCATTAATTTATGGATTATCTTATTTGGATCCGTGCTCGATGATGTTTGGTCATAATTTTATGCCATAATTATAGAGAAATTCTATAATAACTCTATAAAACTTGATTAATGCTGCAAATCTAAAATTATTCACATATTGTCTTTTATGAAAATAGAAAAAGCATAATTAAAAACTGCTTAAATAAAAAACTAGAAGAATATTGCGTTGGCCAGATTAAAGCGCGAAATATTTAATTATTAAAACTAATAGTTAAAATAGACGTATGTGCGTTTCTCGTTATTCGATGCTTAACAAATTATTCCATCTTGTATAAAGTCTCTTGCATAGTCTCATATTTTGATTAAAATTTCTCCGTCGTTTTTGATTAAAAAAGTTCACAAATATAGTTTTTAATTTCGTTCATTTTTTTTTTGCATAGCGTGCCTGAATTTTTTGAAAATAAAAAGTAAACGTAAAAAAAGAACAGAAATGTGGAATAATTGCCTGAATGTTCCATTAATAATTTGGTAAAAACTATTCATAGAATATAAAAAATATATATATTATGCTTATTCTCCAAACCTCAATATTTTTATATAAAGAGCATTTCCAGTGGAACAAGTTGTTATATATATATATATAGTATATATGCGCAGCGCATATATACTCACGTCAGGCAGATCGCCCACAGGACGAGGAGGCCGAGGCGAACGCGGGCGATCGGGCAGCAGCAGCAGCAGCAGCAGTCGCCGGGGCGGGAAGGCATAACTGACGCTCCCTGCGACGACGCGCGGGTGGCCTCCCTACCCCCTGGAGCGGATATTTAGCTCGGTGGCATTCCCGTCGGCCTACAGTGAGTCGTGTTCCAATATCTGGAAAAGGAAGAAGGAAAAAGGACGCGTAAATTTCATTCTTCTCTCTCTCTCTCTCTCTCTCTCTCTCTCTCTCTCTCTTCCGCTTTAACTTCGCGTAACGCGTATTTCTATTTTAAACTGTCGAAAAATTATGGGTAGTGGAGCGCGGTGAGTTATTGTTAATTAGAGTAACGGCGAGCTGTTTATCGAAGCCCCGCGTGTACGAGCCCATCGTTCCCTTCCCCGGCGAAGAGATTCATCGATGGGGGTAAATATAAAACTGGGATATCTGGGCTTAATTACGGAACATTTAAATTTTACGTTATTTGAAGCCCTTTAGGTATTTTCTTTCAATGTAACAGGACTGACAGAATAATTAACAGAAAAGTGAAATCT
Source organism: Sycobia sp. Sy_11 (assembly GCA_018907035.1). NCBI lineage: Eukaryota > Metazoa > Arthropoda > Insecta > Hymenoptera > Epichrysomallidae > Sycobia > Sycobia sp. Sy_11. The sequence goes on from JACCIC010000140.1 coordinate 1,441,502, forward strand.
TTTTTATTACACTTTTCATGCTGTTCATGGTGAGAATACAGGACAAAATTTACGGTTCTGGGAATTACTATGCAGTTTTGAACCCAGCTGTGTATAGATTGAGAAGTAGACGAACATAAATATATAGTATATAGTTAAATATAAAATAAAATAAAAATATAAAAATATAAAAATATTTTTATATTATCATAAATATAAATATAAATATAAAAATATATAGTTCGAAATAATGAAAAAAAATTCGTTTTCAAGGGATATGTCATATATATATATATATATAATAAGTGCTGAACGTTTTAAACAGCAGGGACAATTAATGGATAAGTGACTTATATTTCAATAAATTCGTTCTTGCATTCGCAACGATTAATTTTTACTAATCTCAATAAATGTCTATCATTTTTCGTACAACAGAATGTGTCATAAGCGCTCATTATGGTTAAGTATTGAATTTGCAATAGCGAGATTCGTCTTTTAAATCATCGACTATTAACGCGTTACTCGACTTAAGAAAAAAGCCTTTTTTAAAATTTAACAATACGCTTAATTTAAGCAACATCGAAAAATGGCCAAACACGGCCCGCGGAAGAAGAAATGCTAGACTTTATTCGAGGTACTTGTTTAGAGTTGCAGCGTGGGCTACGTAAATCCATCAGCCGTTCGTATGTGAGCTTGCATTTCCTTATATACATGATATATTACACAAATAAACCTCGAGCTAACTTATATAAAGCCATCCATCAGTGCCAAGATTTTCTACCCCTGAGGAATCTGTCTCTCTGTCTGTCTGTCCACAATGCATCACAAGCTCGGAATTCGGGCATATGTGAGGACTTTGGTTGACTTATGGCTGGCATTGGCGAGTTCCGTTGACTTGTCTGCTTCACTCGAATCGAGCACAGACGAATGGCCATCGAGAATTCTAATTTACTTCTATGCGAACGAGTTACGTTGGAAACAGCTGTGAAGCGCATCATCTCCAAGAAGCGTAGCAGTGGACACAAGTCGATTCTAATACTTTCCCCATCTAATAGAGATTGGATCGGAACTGACCATGCCCAGGCAACAACTGCGTGACATACTAATTAAGCATTCCATGCGAATTTGAGCACCATAATTTCATATGACTATAAATTCATATGAGTCATTCATCGGAACTCTGTCACTCGGATCTCTCTCCCAGCGCTTCGGCTACTTGATTATCGCAGTTGTTTTAATCAACCATCGCTCTGTCGAGAATACTCCTCTTTTGGCGGGCAAGGCTCTCCCATATGTCATGAAAAATATCAATCCAAAATTTTTAAATTGTATTGTTAATACTTCGATTCTTCAATTAGATATTAATTTCTCTATAAAATAGTGAAATAAATATGTTTTAAAAAGCATGAAATCTCATATCCGTAGATATATTGACCATATAATAGGTACTATATCCAAAATCCTTTTTTACAAATATTCATTGGTCGAATATTTGTATAACTTAGGTTGATTTTTATTTCAGAATATATACTGTTGTTTTATAAAATATTTAAGAGTAGTTTCATGAATTATTCAGTAAATTCAGCTTTACTTGAATCGCCTGAACATGCATTTATTTAGTAATTTTGAAAGTACGATTGATGAGAAAGATATATGAAATGAAATCAAGTCCTAAACTTGGAAAAGACGATTTTTCGAAGTATTGTATATACATAAATTTTTACTTTTTAACTCCTTCATAATTTTATTTGCTATTATAGGAATTATATCATAGGAAATATTTTGGAAATAAAATAAGTTCATTAAAATGTAGTAAAGCACAAAGTACTTTTTTTTACAATTCTTTAAATATATAAATAATAAACTAACATCTGTCGATTGGAAAACCTTTATTGAACAATTGAATTTACGAAAAAGTATAAATTTACAAGAATTTTTAAACATACATAATAACTTTTTCGTATTATTAGGCGCTAATTGGCAGTAACTTCCGTGTACGTAAAACATTGGAGATCCACGTAACTGATGACTTTGCTGTTCGTTTTCGGTTTGGATCTTGATAATCAACGTGAAAGATTCCAAACTTAGAGCTAAAAATATTAACTAACGTTTAATAAATACCTAAAGGATAAAGCGATTAAACAACTTTCAGACTTATAAGTGCCTAGGTTTTACCCAGAGACTTTTTTATATAACTGAGAGATTGACATTTGGAGGGAAATGAATCTAAAAGAATGTTTTTGTATGTGGCAAAGATAATATTAATAATAATATAACTCGTATACTGAGAAAAAGTATAGATAATTCAACATTTATACTGTTAATCATCTTATTTTAAAAGATACCGCTAATTCAAAATTTATTATCTCTAACAAAATAAGCTCTTAAATTAAAATGTCATGATTTAATGGAAGATTTTTGTAATATAAGACGTTCTGCTAAAATAACGAAGTATTCATTGAAGTATGGAATTTATTGAAAGTGCTTGGAACGTTGAAATAAATAAGAAAATTTTATTAAATTAGTGGATAATTTAAAAATTTAATAGAAGTTAATATTAGATCAAATTAACAAATTATTACTTTAATATTATTTCGATTAAATTCATATATCCATAGTGTTCCAGTATATTTATTCCTAAGTCACACTTATTTTTATAGTTGAGAATCATAAGCAAATTTATTAAATTAGCATTCAATCAGTATCAATTTACCAATAACTACTAACTTAGCTTTAGTATCGAATAATGATAGTTATTATTGTAAAAGTTACTATTCATTTTTTCATTAATTCAATAAATTTTTATTATTTTTGCAAACATAGCATTTTTGTTCCTAAGCTAATCTATATCATTATATGGAGTTTAAAATCAGATAATACAGTTTCAAGTGTTGAATAGAAATAAAAAAAGAGAAACTTCATAAATCTTTATCCGTATTAATAAAAAGTAAAATTTCTATTAAATACATATTTATCTAAAAATAATAAAAACAAAGGCCCAATTGAACAAAAAAAGTAACTTGTTCATTTCTCGCTTTTTTGAAATACATTTACCTCTTAATACTAAATTTCTTCTAGTACTCGCAGTCAATAATGCTATTCTGTTCACCTATGACAGATGCTTATGAAGGCTTATAATTGTAAATTGAAAATTACACAGTATTCAACAGTGATCATTTATTGAAGTAACTGTATTTTTTCAATGTAAAGAAATGTCATAATGTTTGAGTTGAGATTTAATTTGTTAAAGTGAAATCATTACCTATAACCCGAGTCCCACTCGAAGTTATCAATTAAACTCCAGATTGTATAACATTGTACATTGCATCCATCTTTATAAATAGCTGTAAGCATTGCTTTCATATACAAATAAAGATATTCTTGTCTTTGACCATCGTATAGAGAACCATCATCGCCTACTCCATTTTCCCTCACCAATACGAGTGGATTTCCGTATTCACTCTTAATTTTTTTTAGTACATCTCGAAAGCCTTCGGGAGTTACCTGATTTTGAAATAGAATTATAATTTTAACAAATATAAAGAGTTACATATTTTTATCATGGACTCTAATGAATAGAAACATACACGAGATATAAAAGGACCTTATTAAAAATAGTGTCATGATTGAATGAACATTACATTAAATAAAAAAATTAATTGATACCGAAAACATACTTTTATACGATCTGTGGGTGTCGTAGGCCAACTTGGATCGTAACTATATATAAGACCGTCATCATTTACATACACCGTATCCTGCGGCTTAGGAGCTGGCTCGACAATTTGAGAATAATAATGGTTCAGACCAAAGAAATCAGCACTACCTCTGAAAATATTTTTCTATATTTTTATCCTTTTTAAAATTGTAATATATTCCATTTTATAGCTATATCAAAAATAAAATATTCACTTAATTAACTTTATCCACTCTTTGGAAAAAACTGGCAATCTCGACTGTTCTAATCCTTCGTATTTACTATTCTCTGCAATTCTCGACTTTAATATTTCTGGATAATCGCCACTTTTCGAGAAGATTGGAGTTGCAAATCTACCGCAATTAAATTGGAAAGCTACTTCAGGGGAAATGCTATCATTTTTATTTTTTGAATAAAAATTTACACACGCTAGATCTATTCCTACTTTTCCTTGCTGTTTCGTTCTAAATTCATTTTTATAAATGTGATAAGCTTTAGCGTGAGCTTTTAACATATTGTGGCCACAAAGGTATTCCGCAAATTTTCCTAATTTTAATCCTAAAACATGTTTAAGCTTAAATTTATTTCATTTTTAACTAATTTCAAAAATATTATGAAATTGCACATATATAACTTAAATTTGACAAAAATTGGCGTTAAATTAACTAAAGCATTGAAGTATTTATACGTGCTCCCAACATATACATAAAGTGTACCTGGTGGAGCTTTTCCCGCAGTATATGCTAGTAAGCAAAAGATTCTAGGTTCACTAAGCGTACTAAATATTTGAACCCTATGGCCAAATTCTTTGAAAACTACTCTGGCATATTCGGCAAATAAATCAACCATTATTTCGTTCATCCATCCACCTAGATCTTCAATTACTTGCGGATGATCCCATTGATAAATAGTTACCAGAGGTTTAATGTTATACTTTTCTAATTCATCTAATAGGTCATTGTAATATTTTATTCCATCTTTGCTAACTTTATTTGGATATCCCGTTGGCAGTATGCGGGACCAACTGATAGAAAATCGATAATGATCCATCTAAAAACGTGAAATTATTGCATAAAATTTTTTTTTATAAAGTATCATTTTAGATTATTGTGAAGAGTTTCTTTTCAATATTTATTATGAAATTTACTTTACTTACTCCTAAATTCTTTAGTAATTGAACATCTTCTTTGAATTTATGATATGAATCGCAGGCGATGTCACCGTTGTCACCATTGATTATTGACTCGGGTTGGGTATGGGTATATCGATCCCAATTACTTTCTGATTTATCTTAAATGATAAATATTACAAAAATATATATAATATTTTATTGTTATCATTAACAAAAGGTAAATAAGGATTATGTTTAGTAAAATAGGTGAGTTGGAATTCGCAAGAAGAATATGCCGTGCATATTTTCACTTCTAATTACTTAAATTTCTATTCAAAAATTCACGATAATATGATGGAAACTTTATATATTATGACAGTTCCGTATCAACTATTTTTTTAGTTTCTTGTTAACTTAAAAATTATATTTTAGCAATAATGTTTCAAACATTCTGTATATAATTCATAGGAATAGGATAGTCAAGATGCGTCATATCAAATGAAACACTTCGAATTTACTCTCTGAAAGATGTATCTTTGATATTAACAGTTAAAACACTTTAGTGTGAGTTTAAAAATATATTATTTCTGAAAAATTATTTTTCTCTTTTTAGTACATCTATGGTCTCCTAATGACCAGTAGTTTTTTCATAAACTTTGTTTCAACTGATATTTTTTCAAGTTGGACTTATAAATATTTTTTAGATTCGATAGATAAAAAATATTGCGAAAATTGGCAATGTCCAATATAGCACGTATTTGTCACCACGAGGAAGGAATTTATGGGTAGATACGATATAACTAAGTTGACCTGAAAAAGATCAGTGCAGTGAAATTATAGGCTCGATGAAGTTCTGAAACATATAACTGAAACTCTCATTCAACGTTTTCGTCGAGCTACTGTGATTCGTAAATAACTTTCCATAGAGATTCGAATTCTTATAAGAATGGAGGGATAGAGTGATGAAAAACAGTATTTATCATATAGAACGACATTGGAACATTTCGAAGCCCGTGCGTTTCGTACACTTCGATGCACCGTTCCGAAATTTACAACTTCCGTGCCATCGTACGTAATAGTCTAGATTTGATAAAAATCATTTCATCTTCTGTATAAAATTCGAAGAAAAAAAATTAATTTCGTAGAATATACGCCATTAAATATATATTGATATCATAATATTTACCACTAATATTCCATGCTCCTTCGATCTGATATGCTGACGTTCCAGCTCCAATTAAAAATCCATCGGGAAACGCCCATTCTTCGTCGTTATTAGCTTGGGCAAATGAACTTTAACGAAAAATTTCATAATTCATTGTATAATGTATAATACTTAATTAAAATCGAAACTATAAATATTAATTTGAACGAAAGCTATATTTAAGAGATTTTAGTAACCGCGTCTGTTCAAGGAAATAAATTAAAAAATTGCACAATGAACTACTAAAAAAAATTAAATTTCAATTCAAAATTAAAGTTCGCGATTTTTACGAGAATAAGTAAGATTAAAATAAATTAAAACAAAATGTCAAGTCATAGTTTGATAATATACTTTGCAATATTAAATAAGAAAAACAAGACCTAATATAAAAGAATTGTAGTTGAAAAACAGACATAGAGAATAAATAAAAATATTTGAAACCATTTTTATTTTTATCTATGTATCTATGTATTTTTATATACTTAAAAAATTTCGTAAAAGAGATGAAGGCATATTTATCTTTTTATTTTAAAAGACAATGTATAAATATAGTGCTTAATTTTGAAACAGTCAAGTCTCATCATTATCCTTTTGACAAAGATAATAGAACCATTGTAATATCAATTCACCATATCTCAATTCAAACTTCAAGAATTTAATGGTTACAATAAGATAAACAATTACAAGATATAATAAAAATATATATGATATTAGAACTTTTTTCGATGTTTGAAGTACTTTTTACAATGTTGAAAGACGTATTTTTTACTTTGAATAATATTGAATATAAAAATTTGATACAATGCTGCTTTTCTTTCTTGTTTCGTATATGAATTTTAACAGTTGTTCATATATAATACATATAATTGATATCTGGATTATCCTTTGTGAAACATAATTAAATGTTCATAAAATGTAAAGAAATAAAAAAGTTAGATATTTGGCTAGCTTCATAATGAATCTATCAAAATACCAATAGTGTCTTCGGTCGATTAGTCTATTTAAAAAGATGAAGACAAACAGTTCATGTTTAAATTATTTTATATGTTTATTTTATTAATAAGTTTCAAAACAATTTGTATTCACCTATTCCGACTGTCTCTAATGTCTATTTAGGAATACTTTTATTTCTATCTTCCTTGTACATTACCTTACAACATCCTACTTAAATACATAATACAACAAATATGTCCTACTTCATATATACATTTCCCTATATAACAAAGAAATTATGATTGAATTCAGTTAGATAAATTACAATAAAGGCTAGTATAATTATTGTTATTTTAGGTTGTCTTGTATAACGTTGTGAAGAAATCAGGGCCTTTTGGCGAAATTATCTCAATATTAAATCTCAATTATAAATGTATGGAGTATTATTCCGAAAAGTAGAATATCTTCAAAATATCTTTCTGGACTAAATACATAGTTATACATTAGGTTGTCAAATATCGCCCTTCCGCCTTTTTGTCTTATGAATTTCGCGGCTATGTACAAAGCGCTACAGAGCTCGTGTCTGGCAATACTATACATCATTTGAAAGGTCTTGACATAACGTACAAAACGACGCTATGCATGATTAGTTTAGATATTGCGTTCAAAAGTTCACCATTAATCTCACGGAATGAGTTTTCGGAGATAGCACGCTATCACTTCGAACCGCAGAGGAATGGTTTCGACGATTCAGAGCCGGTGAAAACGACACCATGGATAAGCCAGCCGGCGGAAGACCTGTGAAGACAAATACCGATCAAATCGTGGAATAGATCGAGTTAGATCGGCATGTGGCATCTCGTGTCATCGCCCAGGAGATGAGAGTTAGTCACCAAACCATTTGAAACCATCTGCAGAAGGCTGGATACAAAAAAAGCTTGATGTTTGGGTGCCGCATGATTTGACGCAAAAAAACCTTCTAGATCGAATCAACGCCTGCGATATGCTGCTGAAACGAAACGAACTCGACCCATTTTTGAAGCGAATGGTGATTAGCGATGGAAAATGGATCACATACGACAATATCAAGCAAAAACGGTCGTGGTCCAAGGCCAGTGTACCGTCCCAAACAGTGGCCAAGCCGGGAGTGACGGCCAGGAAGCTTTTGCTGTGTGTTTGGTGGGATTGGAAGGGTATCATCCACTATGAACTGCTCTCATATGGCCAGATGCTTGGTTCTACCGTCTACTGTGAACAACTGGACCGATAGAAGTGTCCACAATTGGCCAACAGGAAGGGTGTAGTGTTCCACCAAGACAATACCAGACCACACACTTCGTTAATGACTCGTTAGAAGCTACGGGAGTCTGGATGGAGGTTTTATCGCATCCAGCATATAACTCGGACATAGCGTCAAGTGATTACCACCTGTTCCTGTCTATGTCGAACGCCTTTGGTGGTGTAAAGTTGGACTCAAAAGAGGCTTGTGAAGAGTGGCTGTCCGAGTTCTTCGCAAATAAGGAGAGGGGTTTCTACGAGAGTGGTATTACGAAGTTTCCGTCTAGATGGAAACGGATTATAGAACAAAACGGCGCATATTTGAAGTAAATCCGACCACTGTAACACTTTTTATAAAGCATTGAATGAGGAGCACAAAAAGCGGAAGGGAGATATTTGACAACCTAATATATTTATTTAATTATACTGACTGCCTCTCGAAATGAGAATAAAATAAATTATATGTAAAGATTATTCTGTTGACAGAAACTTATGTTATTTTATAATTTATTATAAAAATATGTCCCTTGGATGTTCCATTTCCCTCGTCACAGTGTCCAATGTTAATGGAAAATCTTTGAAATCAACATTGGATACAGCGATTCATGATTCAAGCATAAACAATTAATATGCAAAGGTAAGATGACTCTGTACTTCGATTATTGAATCTAGATTAAAATATGTACATTATTTTATATTTTCCACGGCAATAGTAGGAAATTAAAAACCCTTCATTAAGTTTAATTTAGATTTTTCAAACTCGTTCTCGTATTGTCTAATATATTGTATCCAGTAAATATTACGTTTACTAATATTATTGAAATTATCGCTGCCTCGAACAGTAAGACCGGGTTGATTTTCACGAATTTTAAGATACTAAACCAAGCTTAAACGTATAGTAAACAAACAGCTTTAATACATTAGTGATTTTATTTGTACCGAATAATCGTGATTAATACCAACCCTATTAAATGCATTAGGCGACAAGGCAATCTAGATATCAAATTTATATTATAATAAATCCATCATATAGAACATATATAGTTCATTGTTAAGACATGATTTTGTTCGTTATATAAAATTGTTTAAATACTCATCGATTACGAATATCGCGATGCATGTTTCCGATGCCGTATCCAATATTTACAATCACAAGTGAAGCATGCGCTATTTATTTCAAATGGTATGTAAACATTTATTTTATAAAACTATCACATTTGTCTTGTATAAATTATTTTTTGTTTTTAATTTTTATAACGAACACCCTCAATGGGCAGGGAGAAAAAAATTTGGATTCTAAACATAGATACAAAATGTAAAATATTTAGAACTTTAACGATTTCTTTCGACTTTAACTAATTCGACAGAGATCAAAATAAATATATTCATTTCAATAATTGAAAATACTTTCATAAAATTTACATATAAAACATATTTTATATTAAAAAAATTATTAAAAGATAATATGATGCTAATTAATACAATAGATAGATTCCCTAAAGATTATAGAGCGTTAATTATTTTCAAATAGGTTGAATCATACACATTCCGTTTCTTTATTTTTGTTTTTATACATATAAGATTCTATACCTTTTCTTGTATGCAATAGAATAATACACAACTGTGACACTCGCTTAAAAAGAAGAAGGTCATTTAAGGCTCGATTATATATGAATTTATCAAATGAATCTCAAAACCTATAATCCTACTTTATTGTGTTACATTGTATACTATTTATATAGTATGTAAAGCTTTCTTTTAAAAATAGTTTCAAAATTCTTACGTAAGTTGAAAAGTAAAGCAAAAAGCAGCTATAAAAATCTGCAAATACTGTCGGTGCATAATTAATTCTAAAGGCGCCTGATGCTCACACATTCAGCTGACAGTGACAAAAGAGAAATGTTTTAAACTTTCAAGAAAAAAGAACTGAAAAATAAGTAATTGATAATTAATTTCTTGAAAAATATTATAATATATATTTATTGGTTTTTAATAAGTTACTATAGAAAACTAATTTAAAATAGAAAGCTATGTTTAAATAATGTAATTGATAAATTTCAATCGTATCAGTTTCTTCATACAAGTGATAAATAAACTTTCCAGTATATTAATTATATATATATCCATTTGAATAGAATTTGATGTGTTTTATGGAGGCTTTATGTTTGTTTAATGAAAAATATATTGCATTAATGTTAACTGTTTTTAACTACAATATCGGAGTATTATAATATCCGTGTTTAAATAATTTATTTGGAATAGGAATTTGTTGAAAACTTATGTGTAAAATTCAAAGATTACTTTTTGGTACCTTATACTAGTTTAGTTCTCTTTTGTTATGATAAAATAAAAACAAATATAATTTACATTTGAAGCTTATTTCAAATTTAAAATTGTTTCTATATTTTTCACCTTGATAAGGAAATAAAGAAAAGATCAATAAACTGGCTTGAAGCATTGGAAAAAAATTAAACTGAGTTTCTTTTTACTTAAATAACAAATTACTTAAAGTTCAATTTGAATCATGTATTGAGAAGCAGATAGTATCAAAACAGTCTAATTTATAATATGATAGATTGTATATTAACATGAAAATGAAATTGGAATTCTTTATTACTAGAGATCTTCGTATAAACCCTTAGAAGAGATAAATCTAAACTAAAAATATTTTAGGTCATTGATAAATTGTTTAAGATATATATTATTCGTGAAAGCATTGTTGATATTCATAAATGTTTTTACTAAAGATCACAGCTAAAAGTTTTCGAATAATTGTTGGGGAATATTATGAAATAATCATTTGATATTTCTTTATATCAACATATTAAATAGTATATCAGTAATATCATCATCTTTAATTAATATACGAAATGATGTTTAATCCTGAATTGGAGAAAGTCAGTCTTGGACATTTACCGGAAATAAATTCATTGATTGAGAAATATCAAATAAAAGAGCATAAAGTATGAATTAGCGATTAACTTTGTTCTTAGCGGAGCGCCAAATACAATAATAATAATATAATTTCATATATAATTATAGTATTCTATATCCTTTTGTAAGTTTAATCGATTCAAATATGGTATGGTTACATATACATAAAACTATAGTTTTTAACTGTAATTTTTATACATTTTATTTATAATCACATAGTTAATAGGAATGATTTAATAGACTTGGTATCAATAGAAATTCTTGGGATAACAATTTTTTTTGAAGATTTTGGTACGATTATAAAATATTAATTGGCTAATTTTTCATTATTTTTATGAATCGACATTAAAATGGACCGATAACTATGTATACAAAGTAAAATAAACTATAAAAAATGTTCTTGAACTATCGAATAGCGTTCAGGATAAATTATGTTTATAAATACTGCACTTTCAGTATCATTACTTAATTATAATTTTATCGCCCTTGTTGTGTAGAATATAATTTAATACTAGTCTTTAAGTACATTATTAATAAGAGTGAAATACGACACTCATCTTGCTATGTAGTATTTTAGCACATCACGCCTGAAGCTTCTCCGCTAGATACAAGGGAACAGAACAATACCAAGTCGAAGCTCTTGTCACTTCAGAGTCCGTAATTATTATATAATTGGAAACATTTTGGAAATAAAATAACTTCATTAAAATACAGTAAAGCACAAAGTACTGTTTTATAATCCTTTAAGTATATAAATAATAAACTAAAATCTGCTGATTTAAAAATCTTTATTCAACAATTATAACTACAAAAAAATATAAATTAGCAACACCTTTTTTACATAACCGTTTTCTTTTATTTTCTTACTAGTGCGTTTTAATTTGGTTATTTTTAGGTGCTAATTGGTAGCAACTTCCTTGTACGTAAAACATTTGAGAGCCAAGCAACTGATGACTTTGCTGTTCTTTTTCTGTTCGGATCTTGATGATCAACGTTATAGAGTCCATACTTTGCACTAAAAATATTAACTAAAATTCAATATATACCTAAAAATTACATTATCAAATAAATTTCAGTCATAGAATTGTATAGTTTTGTTAAAACAATCCATCAATCAACTAATAAATAACGTAGTTGGTTTAATATTGAAACTGCTTATTATATGTATTGCATCTAAAACTTAAAAAGTTTGTATTTTCGATTAAAAATAGGATTTTATGTGAATAGAAAAATAAAAATGAAGTATTCCAAATATTGTCCATTGTTAGCTACAGGGATTCACCTTAATTAAGAAAGTTTGTGGTTTCCGTCCCAAAAAAAAATTTCAGGTGAAGTAAAAGGAAATTTCATGAAGGCATTGTGCATTGATCGAAACAAGTGTTAGTTAGTTAGAAAGTGTGGGCTGGATGTGGGATATGCCAGAATGTCCCATACATTGTTTTTCACACAATTTTTGACACGACAATGAGCATGTGATTAATAATTAATAAGATGGTTTGAATTTTACTCAAAGTAAAAGTATAATATGAACAATCTTTAGGAATTTGGATGCGATATGATATAATATTGCAATGTAAAACAGAATATTGTTTTAATTACTAATGCATGCTTATTCATCTTGTCAAAATTAAGTATTAAAATTTGGGTAGTTTGATTAAAATTTGTACAATGGTCAACAAATATCTTTAACATAAAGACATCTATTAATGCTAAACGTTCATGAGAAATTTTTTAGAATATCGTGTCCAGAGTAAACTAAAAATCCGTATTGAAAAACATTCTATTGCTAAGCATTCAATTCTCATTGCTTGCATGAATTAGTTCAAAATAAAACAAACAAAAGTCTATCTCCATGTTTAAAATAAGGAAACAAGTTCATTTCTTGGTTATATTAAATACATTTTTCCTCTGGTGCTAAAATGTTGTTCTCTCTTTGTAAGAATCTTATCTTACTTTTTATATGTAAAGTCACTCTCTTAAAATATTATACATGCTTAAGAAAGCTTATGATGCTGAACTGAATATTTTACAGTATTTAATAGTGAAAACTTATTGAAACAAGTGAACTTTCTTCTTAATGTATAGAAATATTGTAATCGCTGAGTCTTGGATTATTTTTATAAAGTAACATCATTACCTATAACCCGAGAACCATTCAAAGTTATCAATTAAACTCCAGATTGTATAACCTTGTACATTGCATCCAGCTTTATAAATAGCTGTAAGCATTGCTTTCATATACAAATAAAGATATTCTTGTCTTTGACTATCGTATAGAGAACCGTCATCGCCTACTCCATTTTCCGTCACCAATACGGGTGTATTTCCATATTCACTCTTAATTTTTCTTAGTAGATCTCCGAAACCTTCTGGAACTATCTGATTTAACAAAACATTAAGGTTTTAACAAATATAAAGAGATTTTAATCATATACTCTAATCTATAGAATAATTTATACCCATACACAAATATTTAAAACAGTGTCACGATTAAATGAAAATTATATTAAATAAAAAAATTAATTGATACCGAAAAACATACTTTTATACGATCTATGGGTGTCGTAGGCCAACTTGGATCGTAACTATATAGAAGACCGTCATCGTTTACATACACCGTATCATGCGGCTTAGGAGCTGGCTCGACAATCTTTGTGGAGTAATGGTTCAATCCAAGGAAATCAGCACTACCTCTGAAAATATTTTTCTCTACATTTTATATACTTTTTAAAATTTTAATAATTCTATTCTTAAGATAATTCTAGGAACAAAATATTCACTTAATCAATTTTATCCATTCCTTGGAAAAAACAGGCAATCTCGATCGTTCTAATCCTTCGTATTTACTATTTTCTGCTATTCTTGCCTTTATTATTTCTGGATAATCGCCAGTTTTGGAAAAGATTGGAGCTGCATATCTACCACAATTATATTGGAAAGCTATTTCAGGAGAAATGTTGTCGTTTTTATTTTTTGAGTAATAAAAGGAGCAGAGTAAAGATATTCCAATTTTTCCCAGCTGTTTAGTTTGAAACTCATTTTTATAAATGTGATAAGCTTTAGCATGAGCTTTTAACATATTGTGGCCACAAAGGTATTCTGCAAATTTTCCTAATTGTAATCCTAAAACATGTTTAAGCTTAAATTTACTTCATTTCCAATTAATTCTATTTAATAATATTTAACATAAATTGTACAAAGATTGGCATAAAATTAACTGAAGCGTTGAAATATTTATCGGTGCTCCCAAGATATACATAAAGTGTACCTGGTGGAGATAATCCATATGTATATCCTATTAAGCAATACATATTAGGTTCATTCATGGTAAGAAACATTTTAATCCTATGGCCAAATTCTTTAAAAATTACTCTGGCGTAATCGGCAAACAAATCAACCATTATTTCATTTGTCCATCCTCCTAAATCTTCAATTACTTGCGGCTGATCCCATTGATAAATTGTTACCAAAGGTTTAATATTATACTTTTCTAATTCATCTAATAGGTCATTGTAATATTTTATTCCATCTTTGCTAACTTTATTTGGATATCCCGTTGGCAGTATGCGGGACCAACTGATAGAAAATCGATAATGATCCATCTAAAAACATGAAATTATTGCATAAAATTTTTTTTATAAAGTGTCATTTTAGATTACTGTGAAGAAATTATTTTCAATGGCTATTATGAAATTCACTTTACTTACTCCTAAATTTTTTAGTAATTGAACATCTTGTTTGAATTTATGATACGAATCGCAAGCGATATCACCGTTGTCACCATTCACTATTTTGTCTGGTTGGCTATGGGTATATCGATCCCATATACTTTCTGCTTTATCTTAAATGATAAATATTGAAAATAAATTTTTGTTGCGTCCCGCAACTACGCCTTGATTTCATAGAGAGTCGGCCAGGAATTACGCGCCGACCTTTACACTTTCAGAAAGTTATCAAAATACGGAAAGTAAGTAAAAAAATTTTTTTTATTTATATTTAAAAGGGAGGCAATGGTACAGTCGCGCTGTCCTGGCATTGAAGGCTATAAATATTCATCGAAGAAACGAATAGAAATATACATGGAAACCTTCAAGATTCTACAGATATTTCCAAGGTAATCCCTGAGGAAGGGAGAATAATGTTTGTATATATTATTATATATACAAACTTTTACGCGTCGCATGTTGACGAATCTGGGTGCCAAGTGTCTGCCCCCCTCTCGCAAAAAATGGGACCAGATATGGCTCTAATAATGTAGCCTGGCGACAGGCCCGGCCATTCCAGCGGTAATGCGGCGCGGATTATGGTGCCTCACTCCTTCCCCACCGATGGTACCCCTCCCCTCCGTGGAAAACTCAGAATGAGTCCGGAAGCGCGCTAATTCGTTATTTATGGCCCCTTTATATGAAATACGAAATTCAAGAGGCCTGCCGAATATTGCCAATGTCTCGGGTAGTTAAAGCAATTAATGTCCTCGAAATGTGAGATTCGAAGTAGATACAAAGATTCTCGAAATGAAAATTTAAATGATGTAGTCAATCAATATTCATTTTCAACTTTCTAGAATCTTTTTATATTCTTCTTAATATTATTATTTATTTAACAGACGTATGTTGTAATTTAATTTTCATACGAGTTTATTATTATTATAAAGAAATATTATTTGCTTATTATTTTTGTTGTTGTGATTATTATTATTATTTTTTTTTTTTTTTGAGGGATCTGTGAATGCTATTTATGCATTGTCAATGACCGTTCAACAAGAATAATTCTGCAAAACGGCCACGTGTATATGTGACTCGACAAAAAACCGACGTTACTAAGCACGAAACACTTATCTCCGTGTTGCAGCGACATCAGCCCGAAACTGTTATGCACATTACTTTAGCCTGGGCGACAGTCCTTGCGTGGTCCATTCATGGTCATTCTTTCCGTCTTAGAATCTCATGCATATTGGTAACTGCATTCACTCTTTTCAGTCTTTCAATCATGCAGACATCCATCCTGTCTTTTGCTGCGAAGCACATGCGTAACGTATTTGTCGATCAATCGCCAGTTGTCCGCATCCGTCGTCATAAGTCTCGTCACGTTTTCTGGCGTGATCGCACCTATCTTCGTCTGTAGCCCTAGTCTTAACTCGGTCCAATGATCGTACATGAATATGTCACATCGTCGCAAGCCCATCCGCAGTACTTGCATTCCGGAGAAATAATCCTCTTCATCCTACAGAGGTACTTACAGAAGTATCCGTGTCCGGATAGAAACTGGGTATGAGCCTTTATTGTGAAAAAATGGTTACAAATGAATTATTGAAAGTATTGGCCATCGCTAGCTACAACTTTTTCCCATCTTTCTGGCAACATACGAATCCCGTTGCGAAAAAATTCGACCGGTTTGGCCTCTATCCAGTCATCCACCCATTTTTTGGCTTCCTCGTAGGAATGGAAGTGCTGGTCAGCCAGGCCATGCGTCATCGATCTGAAGAGATGGTAATCAGACAGAGCAACGTCTGGACTATACGGCTGGTGGATTAGGACTTCCCATTTGAGCGTTTCTAAGTATGTTTTCACCGGCGGTGCTACATGTGGGCGAGCATTGTCATGTTGCAAAATAACTTTGTCGTGCCTGTCGGAGTATTGTGGCCGTTTTTCTCGCAGTGCGCGGCTCAAACGCATCAATTGTCGTCGATAGACCTCGCCTGTGATCCTTTCATTCGGTTTCAGAAGCTCATAGTAAACCACACCTAGCCGGTCCCACCATATACAGAGCATGAGCTTGGCGCCATGAATATTTGGCTTGGTCGTCGATGATTATGCATGGCCGGGTAGTCCCCATGATTTTCTTCGCTTCGGATTATCGTAACGTATCCAGTTTTCATCGCCAGTCACGATACGATGCAGAAAACCCTTTCTTTTATGTCGCTGAAGCAGCTGTTCGCAAGTGAAAAAACGCCGTTCGACGTCTCTCAGCTTCAGTTCGTACGGCACCCAATTTCCTTGCTTTTGGATCATTCCCATGGCTTTCAAACGCTTGGAAATGGTTGTTCGGTCAACTCCCAATGCTTCAGCAAGTTCTTCTTGCATTTGACAAGAATCTTCATCAAGCAAAGTCGCCAATTCTCGATCTTCAAAGATTTGCGGCCGCCCGGAACGTTCCTTGTCTTCCACGTCGAAATCACCGCTTTTGAAGCGTCGAAACCATCCGCGAACACTTGAATCATCGACACAACCTTCTCCATAAGCCTCCTGAAGCAATCGATGCGTCTCGCCAGCAGATTTCTTCAAATTGAACCAATAAAGTGAAACTTCCCGCAAATGACGTCGACTCGGCTCAAATTTCGACATTTTCACGATATCAAAAATTTATGATGCGAAAAAATTTTAACTAATGTGTTAGTATGGAATTGTTGACATATGAATAAGCTTTGATTATCACATATGTAACCATTGAATACTCGCACAGTATTGGTGGGGCCATCTCTTACAAAAAACGGGAAAGACTTATTCACACTCCTAATACAAGATCACTTACCCGTGTTACCCCTTCTTCCACGGACCGCCTCTCTTTCCAGGGATTATTATTATTATTATTATTATTAGTATTATTATTATTAATGTTATTATTATGTTCATTAATTTTGTAAGAATCAACACATAATAACTTTTGCTGAACGAGCTGTCTTTACATAAAATACTAAGAAGTAAGAATAAATATATTTAAAGTTATTTAAATTTGTGTTGATGCCTAGGTTAAGTTCCAAATGAAAGCATTAAGTAATTTATGAAATAATAAATATTGATAAATAAAAAGTAAAGGACAAATAATAATAATAGGACTGAATAAGTTTAACTATATAGAATAAATAATGTTCTATTTTTTCCAATAAATTAAATGTATAAGTTAAATAAATTAAAAAGAAGGGATGAATGGAGCCTCTTTCCTTCCCCTAAAGCCACGAAATTTTCTACAGACTGACGGTCGCGTTTGTATAGGGCGTAGCTAACTGCTTGCGAAACTTCGTAACTAACTGTTTTCAAAATCTGTGTAATAATATTTTTTAATAAAAGTAAGTAAAAGTTTAGAAAGCCAATTCTTAACTTCCTGAATTTTCCAAAATTTTCCGCGATACACGCGCTCGTTTTCAGAACAGGAGTCGCTAAATGAGCAGATGAGAAATTGTCGCTCGGCATTGCAGTCTCCGCTGAGAATAAGCGCGGTGTTCTAAAGAGTAGCCTGAAGGCTGAGAAAACTCATACCACTACTACCCTTAGAGGATATCGGAGCCGTCACCTCTGTGAATCCGAAGGCCTTACTAGGCGGCATATTCGACGCGTTGTACCTTGTCTACTGAGGAATTTCGCGATCTGCCCCGCGTATTCCCGGCTTCGAACACGTAAAGCGTAGGTTGAAAATATGAAAGGGTCAATTTCTCGGGAGTCACCGGCATTTAATAGTCGTATAATTGTACTCGGTAATATATGCGAATAGGAATGCATACTCTTTATAATGTTCGAATTGCCCCAACACGCGATAATAGGATGTAACTGTATTGCGGTATATAGAATAGAATAAACGTCTCTCGCAACATAGAATAAAAAATATTAAGATAGCATAAGAATTATACTGCATCGATAATGTTAAAATTATGTGTAGAATGGATATTTAAGATACAACCTGAATCCATCCAATGTATTCTGTAATTCACAAGAAATTCCGTAACCAAGATGTAGTACAGAATCAAAAAAAACTCGAGTTTATTTTCTGGTAGATTTACCTTGGATATTGGATAAGCGATTAGAGCATGACAATTTTAACCGTATATTAATCATGAATAATTTTTTTTCCCTCTTAGCGCTACTGTAGTAGTTGATACATTAGACCATGATTCATAGATTTTTTATAAAAATTTTCAAGGAATATGGGAAGTCTGTTTTAGTTTCAAAAAAAAAAAATTTATATTAATCTTTTTAGCGACTTATTATTTCATGTTATTGCGCCTGTCAATATCTGTAAGTTATGAAAACATCGGCTGATATTCGATCAGATGTTCGACAAAAAACGCCTAATGCACAAAAGATCGGATCGATAAAATAAAGTCACGAAATATGGCAAAATATAACACACACGGTATTTCTGTACGCCACCTATTACGGTAGATCTAGGTTTTCTCGAGAAAGATCAGCGTTTACATATATAATGACCGTACAACAGGAATAGTTGAACAATGTTTAATTATAAATCATAAAATTTATGCTAATAATATTAAACTGCTATACAATATTAACATAAGAAAAAGACTGGATAAACTCGAAAGCATAGTAATAATTGAAGCTAGTCACAAAAGTTATAATGTAACAAATGACATGACAAATTTTTAGACCAATCCCTTATTGTGTGTCTCTACAAGTTTCTAATTATCCTGATCTGCCTCTCTTCTCATCTTCACTCGTTTTTTCGGTCTCCTAAAAAAATCTCTTAGTTTTGTAAATTTCCCATTATTCATATATGTATATTCGTCGTTTATATTTGAACATTTTTTATTATTTTTTGATAACGGAATTGCTTTCGAAGCAATTATAAAGTTTTAATAAAATCATCTATATATAAATATACATGATTGTATATATAAATATAAACGTAATGTTAATAATTCACTGTGTTCCACAATATGTGTAGGAAGTAATTAATTAATTTAATAAAAGTAATTTTGTAGAATAAGCATAAATTACATATATTGACATCATAATATTTACCACTAATATTCCATGCTCCTTCAATTTGATATGCTGACGTTCCAGCTCCAATTAAAAATCCATCGGGAAATGCCCATTTTGTGTCATTATTAGCTTGGACGAATTCACTTTAACAAGAAATTTTATGTTTACGTTACTTTATTAATTATAAATTTTTTATTGATTAATTATCAATATAAGTTTATTATAGACAATAATGAGTCAAATAAATAAATTTTTTAGATTGAAATTTGAGACATAAACACATAAACAGTGTCGCGTTTTCTAATTATAGTTGATAATTATAATTATATAAAGATAAAAATTTTCTTCATCATTTAGTTAAAAATATAATATTCTGGAAAATCAGGCTGACATTCGAATTGTAAAACAACCATAATGGTAGTAATAAACGTAGGGTGTACATAATAAAAATAGGGTAGAAGATAGGGAAATTTTAGTTAAAAAATAAACATAAAGAATAAGTCAAAATCATTTAAACTTAAGTAGTATCTAATTGTAAAAAATTTCGTAGCAGAAAAACGAGGAGAGATGTCTTTATCAGTAGTTCAGGTGCAGGATACGATCGATCAAGTTTCACATACAACTTAGGTAAAATCCATTAATTGTAAATATTCGAACCTCAATAAGATATAATTTTATATTTTTCTTTTATGAAACATTGTAAAAATATTTAATTAGTTAATTTAATTAATTAATTAAGTTAATTTTAAGTTAATTTAATAATTAACTAAGAGAACAGAATATCTTCGATTTAAAATAAGAAAAACAATTAAAAGATATAATACAAATAGATATGATATTAAATTTTTTTTCGACTTTGGAAGCACTTTCTACAGTGTAGAAAAAAGTAATTTTTAACTCAATAACATAGATAATAGATTTACATATAAGTGACATGAAATAATTTGTATAATACAGGTGTCCTTTCTTCTTTCGTATATGAATTTGAAACTTTGTTCACATAGAGTGCATAATATAATTGATATCTGGTTAATTCTTAGTGAAACATAATTAAATATGCATGAAATATAAAGAAATAAAAAAAATAATATTTGGCTAGCTTCACAATAAATATATCAAAAGAACCATAATATTTTCGGTTGATTAACCTTTTGGGAAGGTCGAAGACAAACAATTCACGTTTAGGTGATTTTATACTTTTGTTTTATTAATAATTTTTCATACACTTTGTATTCATTTATTCGTTTTAGGCCTAACGCCTATCTAAAAATACTTTTATTTCTATTTTTTTTTGTACATTGCCTTATATTATCCCACCTAAAGATATAATATAACAAATATGACACATTTCATTATAAAACAAAAACACTGTGATAGAATCCAGATAGATAAATCTAGATCAGAAAAATCTCGTAAAGGCTATTTTATATTTCGCATTATTATAAATTGCCTTGTTATAACTTGTCGTTTTGATTAAAACAGATTTTTTGCGAACTTAATTCAATATTAAATCTCGATTATAAATGTATAGAATATAATGATTCATTAATTACAGCGAGTTAAAAATACGTTGACTAATATTATTGAAATTTTTAGGTTTACAACTAAGGTCTCGCTGTTTACCAACAGCTGGCTCGATTTATTAAAGTTTGTCGATTTTGACATAAAAACTAATGAACCAAGTATGTATATAGGTATAATAAACCAACAGCTTTGACAGATTAGTAATTTCATTTATGCCAAATAATTGTCAGTGCGAGATGTATTTATTTTCTTCTGTCATTTAAAATTCTTAACATAATGAATACAATGATATATTCTATATGTAGTTCATGGAATAGTTATAATTTCTATATTTTTAAAATTTTGTTCCTTGTTTAAAATTTTTGAATACTCTTCGATTATGAATACTGCCATGCATGTTTTAAATATTTTATGCGATAATTATAAACAAAAACGAAGTAGATGCTACTAATTGGGCGGGAGGCGACCATGGGAAGCATTTTTTGTTAGACATTTATTTTTGAAGCTGCAACATTTGTTTTTTACAAATCATGTTTTATTTTTGCTTTTATAAATAGAAGATCTCACACCTTTTCTTGTGTGTACGCTACGTATTAGAATAATACAGAACTGTGACATTTAATTAATTAAAACAAGAAGACCGATTAAGGCTCGATTATGTATTTATCGAAAGAACCTAAGAACCTATGATCTTACTTAATTCTACTTACTTAATTCTACATTGAAAACGGTACGTGATAGGCATACTTTTGACTGAGGTAAACAGAAATTTCCAACCGGGTTTATGGAAGCTGATTGTTTGCTCATGAGACAGTTTATCTCTGAATAAAGCACAGGCTGTACTTTATACCAGAGCTAAAAATTTCTTTAAGTCGTGATTTGAAGGGCCTAATCGTGAAAATTCTACTTTATATTACTGTAATATCGATATAGATAATATCTTTTGTGGACTTTCCTTAGATTACAAATCAACTGTCACATACAAGTTAAAATAAACTATTTTTGAAAAGACAAATGAAAATTTTAGCAGGGTTTTGAATACTCTTATTATACGATTCTAACCTCCAACAAGTCACAAGCTGAACTAATTTTATGAGCTTAATTTTATTAGGTACAAAAAAGTTGAAGGTTTATGCGTCACTTTACTCTAACTCCTTTCTTCTAAGGAAATATGTCTCGCGTTATAACACGCCAATTGTGTACCATTTATATAGTATATAAAGCTTTCTTTTAAAAATAGTTCCAATTAATTCTTACGTAAGATGAAAAGTAAAGCATAGAGCAGCTACCAAAATCTGCAAATAATGTCGGTGCATAATTAATTCTAAAGGCGCCTGATGCTCACAAATTCAGTTGACAGCGACAAAAGAGAAATATTTTAAAGTTTCAATAAAACTGAAAAATAAGTAATCAATAAATAAAATATTATAAAATATTAAATTATAAAATTCTAGATTATATATAAATTATATATAAATTAAATATAAATTAAAAAATTATCACTTACTATATAACTAGAAATGAATTACGTTTAAATAATGTAATTAGTAGATTTTGAATCGTATCAGTTTTTTCATACAAATGATAAATAAACTTTTCAGTTACTTAATTCTAAATATGAATATATAAATATTCTATTCATATGAGTAAAATATGTGTTTTATAATTTATTTCAATATTACATCTCGATTATGAATGTATAGGATATTTTGAAGTAACCTTTAAGTAAGGACGGCTCATGAAATTGATGAATAGGTTATGTCTGTCTAAATAAAAGTTGAAAAGTAACTCCAAGGCCTTAATAAGTAACAAGATTATTTAAGGTTCAATGATATGCAAATTGATCGAATGAACCTCAGATCTTACCATCCTACTTTACTCCACGAACTCAAAACAGTGCTTGTATCCATTGCAAGTAAAATTAAATCATAAAATATATAATAAGCTATATTAGTAAAGATACGATTACCTTTTACATTTACATTGATATGAAAAAAGCTTACTTTTAACCCAGGTTAGAAGAAATTTCAAAACGGGTTTATCGAAATTAATTATTTTCTTCATAAGAGAGTTTACCCCCAAATGAAGCAAGTGTTTGTGAGTTGCACAAGAACCAAAAATTACGTTACAGTAATGATTCGAAGTTTCTAATGGTATAAATTCTATTTTAAGTTATTCTATAATAAAGTTTAACATTTGTGTTCCACACATTAGATTATCATGTTCTCCTTCTTTCGCTCACGGCAAAATATGTCAAATATGACTCTACCGATTCACCGATCTATTGCTTGCCATAGATAATATATTTCAATTTATAGACAATTTACGTTATACAAAGCTTTTTTTGAAAAATAGTATTAAAACTCTTACGTAAGGTGAATAGTAAAACAGAGAGTAGCTATCAAAATCTGCATATTTTACTATAAAAATTCCTGATGTTCACCAATTTGCTTGACAGCAAGTAAATAAAAATCGTATAATATTTAATAGAAAAAAAAGTGAAAAATAAGTACAAATTTAAAGGTTTTTAAATTAGTTGAATTACTATATTATTGAAAATGAATTATGTTTAATAATTTGAATAGTATCAGTCATACAAGTGATAATCCAACTTTCCAAGTTTTTCAATTCTACACACATATATAGATAGAATTGAATGTATTTTATGCAGGTTTTATATTTGTGTACTGAAAATATATTGAATAAATTTTAGCTGCTTTCAGCTACAACGTCGGAGGATTAAAATATGCGTGTTTTATTTGAATTAATAACTTTTTTATCGGTCTTATAGTCTTTAAACTATAATATATTATACTAAAATAATGAATGTCGTTTTTATGATCGCCCCTGAAGAATTTGAAATTACTACTAAAATTACATTTGATTAATCATTAAAAATGATAAAAATAATAAAAATAAGTTGTCTGACCATCATTATTTTAGTATAATTTATTATTAATATAAAGACTATAAGACTGATAAAAATATTTATTAATTTAATTTAGAACAGTCGACAAACGTATAATTTTTAATTCTTAATTAATTGGATAGCGTTCTTGATAAAAAAATGTGTTAATAATATTGCAGTATAATGTTTATATACTGCAGTTTCACTATCATTACTCAAATATAATTTTAATGTCCTTGTTATGTAGAATACAATTTAATACTAGTCTTTAAGTGCATTGTTAATAATAGCGAAGTTCGACACTCATCTTGCTATGTAGTATTTTAGCACATCACGCCTGAAGCTTCTCCGCGAGATACAAGGGAACAGAACAATACCAAGTCGAAGCTCTTGTCACTTCAGAGTCCGTAATTATTATATAATTGGAAACATTTTGGAAATAAAATAACTTCATTAAAATACAGTAAAGCACAAAGGACTGTTTTATAATTCTTTAAATATATAAATAATAAACTAAAATCTGCTGATTTAAAAATCTTTATTGAACAATTGTAATTACAAAAAGTATAAATTAGCAACACTTTTTATACATAACAGTTTTCTTTCCTTTTCTTAATAGTGCGCTTTAATTTAGTTATTTTTAGGTGCTAATTGGTAGCAACTTTCGTGTACGTAAAATATTGGAGATCCACGTAACTGATGACTTTGCTGTTCTTTTTCTGTTCGGATCTTGATAATCAACGTTATAGAGTCCAAATTTTGTGCTATAAATATTAAATAAAATTTAATAAATATCTAAAGAATAACGTGAATAAATAAATTTTAGACTTATATGTGCCTAGTTTTGACAAAGACTCTTTTTTTTATCTTACAGTAGTATATTTTAATACTTAGGTATTATTATATCCTTAACTCTAAATGAGAACTTTCTTGTATAAATAAAATATATCTTGTTATTAAAAGCTGAGAGATACGCATTTGGAGAGCAATTTCTATAAAAGAAAGTCTTCGTATGTGACAAACATAATATTAATAATAATAATCCGTATACTAAGAAAAAATATAGATAGTTCACATTTATACTGTCATCTTATTTTAAAAGATACCACTAATTCAAAATTTATTATATCTAATAAAATAAGCTCTTAATTTAAAATGTCATGATCCATTCAATGGAAGATTTTTGTAGTAATAGACGTATTGCTAAAATAACGAAGTTATCATTGAAGTATTGAATTTTTACATATAGAAAAAAAATTTTTTTTTTAAATTCATAGAAAGTTTATCAATTTAATAAAACGTTATTTTCAATAAAATTTAAAAATTATTACTTGAATATTATTTTGATTCAACCCATATATCAATCGTGAATCTAATTAATTTACTTGACGAATCCTTGAGTCACTCTAATATTTGAGAATATTAAGCAAATTAAAGAAACTAGCATTCTATCAGCATCATTTTATTAAATATTACTAACTTAGCTTTAATATGAATTTTAGCTTAAGAAGAAAAACGAGATGTCTGCAGAAATAATGAAAAATTCTTTAATAAATGGAGGCTTAAACTGCTCGCAGCGAGCTTAGGAATGTGACCAAAACATTATAATTTGAACGAAATCTTCTCGTCTGTGGACTCTTTCGGGGATTTTCATAATACGAAGACAGGTTCCACTGAACAAAAAAATAGTAACCTGCTTATTTTTTGATCATATTAAATGCATTTACCTACTACAGCTAAATTTTTTCTAGTATTAGCTTACCATACTGTTGCTCTGTTATTCTGTGATACACGTTTGTGAAGACTTATAAAGATGAATGGAAAATCGTACAGTATTTAACACTAATCATGTGTTCAAACAACTGTATTTTTTTCAATGTAAAGCAATATTATAATATTTGAGTTGAGAATTATTTTGTTAAAGTGAAATCATTACCTATAACCCGAGGCCCATTCAAAGTTATCAATTAAACTCCAGATTGTATAACCTTGTACATTGCACCCGTGTTCGTAAATAGCGGTAAGCATTGCTTTCATATACAAAAAAAGATATTCTTTTCTTGGACCATCGTATAGAGAACCATCGTCGCCAAATCCATTTTCCGTCACAATTACAGGTGGATTTCCATATTCAATCATAATTTTTTTTAATACGTCTCTAAAACCATCAGGAACTATCTGATTTAACAAAAAATTAAAATTTTAATGAATATAAAGAGATTTGAATCATATACTCTAATCTATATAATAATTTATACCCATATACAAATAGATCATAGTTAAAATAGCGTCATAACGAAACGGAAAGTAAATAAAATAAAAAAATTAATAAATATCGGAAGGCATACTTTCATATAAGGTACCGGTGTAGATGGCCATGTTGGATCGTAACTATATAGAAGACCGTCATCGTTAAGATAAACCGTATCCTGCGGCTTGGGAGCTGGCTCGACAACTTCAGAAAAATAATGGTTCAGACCAAAGAAATCAGCACTACCTCTGAAAATATTTTTCTATATTTTTATACTTTTTAAAATTGTAATATATTCCATTTTATAGCTACATCAAAAATAAAATATTTACTTAATCAATTTTATCCACTCTTTGGATAAAACTGGTAATCTCGATCGTTCTAATCCTTCGTATTTACTATTCTCTGCTATTCTTGCCTTTACTATTTCGGGATAATCGCCAGTTTTGGAAAAGATTGGAGCTGCATACCTACCACAATTATATTGGAAAGCTACTTCAGCAGAAATACTGTCATTTTTATTTTTTGAATAATAAAATTTGCAGTGTAGAGCAATACCCAATTTTCCTAGCTGTCTACTATTAAATTCATTTTTATAAATGTGATAAGTTTTAGCGTGAGCTTTTAACATGTTGTCGCCACAAAGATACTCTGCATATTTTCCTAATGTTAATCCTAAAACACGTTGAAGTTAATCTTTTATTAATTGAAAGCTATTTTAATAAGTATTTTATGAAATTGTAAGTAATGTAGAAGCTAGAAAAAATATCACTTGAAAAATTGTTAAAAGCAGCTTCTGCTTTGAATATAATTGTTACGTTTTCTTTTCTTTATGTAAAATATACTGTCTCGAATTCCTGATATATAAATAGGTATACCTGGTGCTGAAAATCCAGTAGTATATCCCAATAAGCAATATAGTTCAGGTTCATTAATGGTTGTAAACATTTTAACTCTATGACCAAATTCTTTGAAAACTACTCTAGCATAATCCGCATACCAATCAACCATTCTTTCATTTAACCACCCCCCTAGGTCTTCGATTGTTTGAGGATGATCCCACTGGTAAATTGTTACTAAAGGTTTAATGTTATACTTTTCTAATTCATCTAATAGGTCATTGTAATATTTTATTCCATCTTTGCTAACTTTATTTGGGTATCCTGTTGGCAGTATACGGGACCAGCTCAGCGAAAATCGATAGTAGTCCATCTAGAAATATGAATTGATTTGTAAAATTCTTTTTATAAAATATCATTTTATATTACTGTGAAGAGGTTGTTTTGAATATCTATTATGAAATTCACTTTACTTACACCTAACATCTTTAGTAATTGAACATCTTGTTTGAATTTATGATATGAATCACAAGCGACGTCACCATTGTCACCATTGACTACTTTATCTGGCCGTGTATGAGTATATCGATCCCATAAACTTTCTGCTTTATCTTAAATGATAGATATTATATATATATATATATATATATATATATATATATATATATATTATATTTTATTTGTATTATTAACCAAACATGAGTTAGTTTGTATTCAGTAAAATGTGTGAGCTCGAATGCACTAGTGCATACTCATAAATACGTTCACTTCCGATTTCGTATATATGTGTGATGTTGCATCATGCAACATCAAACATTTTTTAGAAGCAAAAAGTGCATCCAAGCGGCACAAGATAGATGTATACAAATACAAAGGTAAACGTAGTAAGTCTACATTCAGATTAAGCCAGGGTCAACCTGTACTCTATGATTATAGGAAGGTACAGTTAGGTGTTCCCCAGCATTAGAGGAATGCAGCCAGCAGCAATGAGATTAAATGTAGAGGGAGTATTCCTAAAGATAGTAAACCAGGGTGAATGCATAGAATGAGTTTGTTTCTGCTCTGAGGCAATGACGAGAACAATATAGTAAGTGTTAGTCTTTGCAATTCACGAGATCTTTAGTTTGTCTTCAGATTGTATTAATTTACGGATAATATATTTAGCATTAATATATTTTTAATACATTAACGATTGTTATGTTTTTCATTTTGTGACATCTAGATTACGCTTCTACAAAATAGAATATACGTGTTTTACATAAGAAAGGGTCTATTTTTTTATCTCGATAGTTGTATTCTATAAAACTATTCCATCGGTCTGTGGTGCTCCGGGCGAGGATGGCGTGATTGAGTAAATTGATATATTTTATTTTTAATTTTATTTTACTTAATTAATTGCTAACTTAATAGTATTTAATTTAAAATTTATAGAATTCTCATTCTAATTAATTTGTAAGTTTGTGATTATTATATACTTTATTTAGTGCGTATAGTTTATTATGTGCAAAGTTCACATTTTTCGCCGACCGTCCGAGAGAACGGCCATAAAACGCAGACAAATTGTCAAAATTAACAAGAAACGGAGCCGTAGCTGACGCACATTCTACGCATACTTGTCAAACGCTATAATTCTCCACGAATGCAAACATGTTTTAATTTATGATAGTATTCGTCCAAACATTCTTTCATAGATATACCAAATTACATAAACATAATGGAAATGAGAGAAAATAATTTATTAATGCTTTATTTTCAAACCAGAGAAAATTCTCATTCTTATTTTACTTCCATTCATACAGGGCCTTCAAATAAGAATTGACTGGGTGACGTGTAATTGCTTAGTATATTTGTGTCCAAAGGCGAGGAAAGAAATGTCAGTTCCTTCTTGGAGTTTGAAACGTTATTTTGAGTAGTCGCACGTTCAAAAGTTTACTTGAATTCGAGTAGCTTCTGTGTCGTTTTAGAGTTATTTGTTGATTGGTGGCGTGCGTGTTTGCGTTTTTTTGGTGTGATAAAGAGGTCATCGTGAAACCAGTGACGTATCTTGTCACAGGAATAGTGACGGGGCAACCTGTAGCGCTATTAGAGATCGTCCTCACATTAACCTTAGATCGGTAAATCCGGTGATACCGCAGTATTAATCGGAAAGGTCGGAGCTGCGGTGCGTTTTGTATATGGAAAACTTCTACCCTTTTTTCAATTTGTATCGGCGTCAAACTGTCAATCGATCGTCACCGAAGTTGAATTGCCATTCGTTCCCCCGTTTTTTAAGGTATTTTAATTATGCATATTAGGTTAACCGCGATTCCATGTTAGCTGTTTATGGTAACCTTTTGTGTGTATTGTAATGTTCTATGCTTCATTCTAAGCTTGTAGTATAAGTAGGTATACTTATAACGTGAATATATTCATTTAATGTAGTAAATTGGTACTTAAAGGGCTTTTCTCCCACTTGAGACTGAGGTTTTTTAAGAGGATGGATTGATAAGTTTCCGGCCTGACCAAGAAAAACAATGTTTTTAAGAATTTTTTTTATTTCTCAATATAACCTCCTCCAAGGCTGATACATTTCTCATAGCGGTGTTCTAGTTTAGTAATGCCATCTCTATAGACTGATTCGTCAAGCTCCTCAAAATACCCATTTACAGCTTCGATTACTTCTTCATTGTCCGCAAATCTCTTACCGCCAAGCCATTTTTTGAGGTTAGGAAACCGATAATAGTCACTCGGGGCTAGGTCTGGAGAGTAGAGAGGGTGCGGCATCAATTCAAACTTCAGATCGTTGATTTTAGCCATCGCAACGATTGAAGTGTGCGCTGGTGAGTTATCGTGATGAAACAAGATTTTTATCTTCGCCAGATGATGTCGTTTAATTTTGACTTCGTGGCTCAAACGTTACAATAAGTCTGCGTAGTATTGACCAGTAATAGTTTTATCCTTTTTAAGGTAATCAATGTGTATAATACCTCTTGCTTCCCAAAAAAACAGTAGCCATAATCCTGTTTGCCGAAAAAATTGTTTTTGCCTTTTTTAGAGTTGGTTCCCCTGGTCCAATCCACTGTTTAGACTGTTCGTCAACGGTTACGAATCGACACCAAAATTCGCTTGAATTACGCTTATATAACGCAAATTGGCGGTAGAAATGTTCTTTCGAATCAATTTTTGGTCGACTGTTAGCGAACGCGGCACCCATCTTGCATAGAGCTTTTCCATATACAAATGTTGGTGCAAAATATTTTGTACACGTTCATATGACATCTTACAGGTCTCAACTATTTCAAGCACTTTTAATTTGCGGTCTTTCATCACTATTTAATGGATTTTTTCGATTATATCTGGAGTTGTGACCTCAATGGGGCGTCCTGAGCGAGGCTCATCAGAGGTGCTCACACGACCCTTTTTAAACTCGGAAATCCACTGCTGAACGGTTGAATATTATGGGGAGGATGTCCCCAATGTTGAATCCATCTCTTCTTTAATTTCCTTCGGCGTTAACCCCTTCAAATAAAAGTATTTGATGACAGCACGATTTTCCAGTTTTTCCATTTTTACGAAAAACACAGAGGCCTCTTGTTCAGCGTGCTCTCCAACCTAAACTAACATGGCGATCGGACTGAAACTATAGCTACAAGCTAGCTAAGGATGGTACTATAGAACACCACCTCAAGGTAGGCCTCGTATGCCGGCTCGATACCAATTTTCTTGCATTTTGTATTTATCATTAAAACATCATTTATTTTGAGTTCATTATATTGGTTATGCTATTTATACTTCCCCTTATTTAATGAATCTATTTTTCTTCCTTAAGATAATTATTTAATTTATATTTTATATAAATATATAATAATTATATATAATTAATATATAATAACTTATATTTATTTATTTATTTATTTTTAATCAATTAATTGTAACTTAATTTCATTACATATTAAAATAGTCAATTATGCAGCGATATAAATACATTTCATATTAATCTAATATTTAAAATATTATTTAACATGCTTCAATTTATGCTCCCCAATTCTGGTTTTAATCAGTGACAGAGGTGTACGATGTGTTAGTAGACAAAACAAAACTGTTACAGCGCTACTTGTGTCAATAGATTGAGACCGGGACTTGAACTCAAATCACCGTATTACTAGTCCTTCGCTCTAGCGATCATGCTATTGCAAGCTTCAATTTCTTTATTACACCCTAATATTTTTCATTTTAATGTGTAATACAATTTCATGGATCTCTATAAACATAACATAGTATTTAATGAGCGGACCATTTATATATTTGTAAATCTAGAGTATTTCGTTAATTTTTGAGGCTTCCTCAAATAATGTGATTTAACTTTACTGTGATTTAATCAGTCGAAAAAACATTTTGTCAAAAAATTAAGAATTATCTTCAGGATACTACAGTCACTCTAAAACGTGAAAAACAAGTTTTCACAAATAGTATACTATTGATATTATCATAAATTGACTAATGGCAATATCTAAGACACATCTGTCAGAAAGTTAATTTGACATTTTCTCCTTACGTAACTACGCAAATTCCTATCAAAACTAAACGCATGATTTTGTGATGGAAATTTTATATATTTCGAAATTTGAACACTTCGAATCACGTGTAAATTGGCTAATTTTACATGGTACGTAATAGGCTAGGTTGGATAAAATATTTCAACTTGTATATGCAATTTAAGAAAAGCAAGAATTTCTTAGACTATACGCATACTATATATATATTGATGTCATTATATTTACCACTAATATTCCATGCTCCTTCAATTTGATATGCTGACGTTCCAGCTCCGATCAAAAATCCATCGGGAAATGCCCATTCTGCGTCATTATTAGCTTGGACAAATTCACTTTAACAAAAAATTTTATATTTTGTTACTGTACTAATTAGAAGTCTTTTAATGATAATAAATATTATAAATATATATTCAGATTTTAAATATAACTTCATTACAGGCAACTATGAATTTTATAAATTGTTTAATTGTGAGTGATAAATAGACAATTGACGCTTTTTTTCGAATTCTTTTAAGATAGTTATCTTATGGTTATAAATATTTCCTTATGCTTAATTCAAAATGCTATATAATTGTATAATAATACAAACTCACCACCGAAGTATTATACAATTTAATATTAATGTATAATATTTTTCATAAAATTCATAATACTTATCTGCATGAGAAAAAATACCATACTTAAAAAATTTTACAAGTCTAACTGTTCAACTTTTTTTCAGATTATATTAGATCCAAAAAAAATTTTAATGTAAAAAACTATGTTTTGAAGATTAGAAGTGTCCTAAACTTGAAGTAGCAGTGTTAATAAAAAATTAGAATGAAATAACACTAATGAATATAAAATTAAAAGAAACCCATGCCCGATGGACAAAAAAAGTTATAGTATTTCAATTTTATGTACAATAAATCTATTTTTTCCCTACTAGTGAGATTTCGTTCTTCGGTAGATGTGAATACCCCTTGCAAGTAAGAAATATCAAATTTTCATTCAAAATTCGCATCAAGAACTATTCAAATAAGTTAATTTATATAATAATTTTGCAATGCTACGAAAAGAAGTAAGATTACAATAAATAAAAACGAAATCTCCAGTCCTAGTTTAGTATCAGGCTTTGCTATATTAAATTAGACACATATCGTATAAAATAGGAGAATTTTAGTTGGAAGCAAGAATCATGTCTAATTAAAAAACTTTTAGATGGAGGAAAATTGCGGGAAGAGATATTTTTAACAGCACCATAGTTCATGTGTGAACTTAATCGATAAGCGGTCATATACAAATTTGGTAAAACTTATTAATTGTAAATGTTCGACATCCATAAAATATATAAAACTTAAAATAACAATGTAAATAATATATTTACATTGTTATTTTAAGAGGCAATGTGAAAATAGAGTATCGAATTTTGCCATAGTCAAGTTTATTCATTACCTTCCTGACAAAGATGATAGAACCATTGTAAATTTTATGGATTGAACAGAATTTGACCAAATGGAGAATCTACATTGTATTTGTAAAAACTTTACATAGCCGAATTAAATCTTAAAGAATTTCATAATTAAATAACTAAAAAACACCTTTGATATACAATTAAAATATATAATAGTAATATTATATATATATATATATATATATATATATATATATATATATAAAAGTAATATATAATTTATAAATATTAAGTTTTGTTCTGATTCAATTTCTCTGACTTATTCAGTGTCTTGAAAATATGATCGTTTATACTTTATAGCCAGTCGGAAATAAGTTTACTATAATATTATTGAAATTATATTTATTAAGAATGATCGATGTTTGATTGAATGAAGAGATCACTCATAGATTTCAATTTTTCCAATCGGATATTTAGACCTTTTTTCTACCCAAAAATACAATCGGGACGGCACATGAAATTGTCAAATAGAGTATGCCCGTCTAAATAAAAGTTGAAAAGTAACTCCAAGACCTTAATAAATAACAAGATTCTTTAAGGTTCGATTATATGCCAATTGATCGAGTGAACCTAAGATCTTACAATCCTACTTTACTCCATGAACTAACAACAGTCATTATATCCATGGCAAGTATTAAATCATAAAATATATAATAAGCTATATTAGTAAAGATACAATTACTTTTTACGTTGACATTGATATGAAAAAAGCATACTTTTAACTGAGCTAAGAAGAAATTTTAAAACGGATTTATCGAAATTAATTATTTTCTTCATGAGAGAGCTTACTCCTAAATGAAACAAATGTTTGTGAGTTACACAAGAACCAAAAATTGCGTTACAGTAATGATTCGAAGTGCCTAATGGTATAAATTATATTTTAAGTTATTCTATAATAAATTTTAACATTTATTTCAATTTATAGACAATTTACGTTATATAAAGCTTTCTTTGAAAAATAGTATGAAAATTCTTACGTAAAGTGAATAGTAAAATAGAGAGTAGCTATCAAAATCTGCATATTTTACTATAAAAATTCCTGATGCTCACAAATTCGCTTGACAGCAAGTAAAGAGAAATCTTATAATGTTTAATAGAAAAAAAAACTGAAAAATAAGTAATGAATAAATAAATTCTTAAAAAATAATAAAGTACAAATTTCAAGGTTTTTAATAAATTACTATATCATTGAAAATGAATTATGATTAATAATTTGAATAGTATCAGTCATACAAGTGATAATCCAACTTTTTAGTTTTCAAATTCTACATATATATATTCATATAAATAAAAATGGTTGTGTTTTGAGCAAGTTTCATGTTTGTTTAAAGAATAAATATTGAATAAATTTTAGCTGCTTTCAACTACAATATTGGGGTATTAAAATATGTGTTTAAATAATTTTATTTGAAAAATGAATTTATTGACAACTTTGTTTAAAATTCAAAACATACTTGTTATAACATTTTAATGTTTAATAGTCAGTTGTTATGAAAACAAATAAAGTTCACATTGTACTTATTATAAATTTCAATTTTCTAAATTTTTTTTTCGTTTGTAGGAAGTTTTGGAAAAAAAAACTGAATTTGTTTTCATTTTAATAACAATTTTTAATATTTTTTTCGCATTCAGAAGGCTTTGACAAGATATTAAAGTGAATTTTATTTATTTTAATAACAACTTGCTTAGACTTAGAGTCCAACTCATTAAAATGTACTATAGAATGTAATATAACATGAAAGTGAAATTAGGATTATTGATACTAAAAATCTTGGGATAATACCTAAGAAGGTATAGATATAAAATAAAAATATTTCAAATTATCTTATATTAACTCATTAGATTAACTTATATCAATAATATTAGTAAAATTAAAATTAAAATTAAAATGACTCTAAAATTAAATTTGATATTACTAAGCATCAATTTTCGAGAATAATTAAAATTTAATGAAATAACACATTAAGCCAATACGTTTGAAGTTAATAAAACAGTCTACATCTTTTTAGATGTAACTTTGATCAAATTTGAACTTATTCAGAAATTTATTATATTGATTGATCATTAAGTTTAATTATAATGGACTAATATGATTATGCTGTAAAATCACAAAAGTAACAGAATTAAAGCAGAGGTAATTTTGAATTAATTTGTAGTCACAGAAGTAATTAGTGGTCACATGTAGTACGTAATTCATTTAGTAATTTTTTTATGTCCACTTATTAGGCCTTTGAAACCTTTCATGAGGTTTATTTCGTCCGTACCATATACACAGTTTCTCATAAGTAGATATTTTTTTCGATACAATATGTCGTTTACCTATACATATCGTACAATAGCTTACATATACATATCTTATATTTTTAAATTACATGGTTTCAAAAATGTTATTATTTCTTATCGATTTTTTGATTATTGATTCTAGATTATATTGTAAATATAGCTTGTGCTTTTTAAGTTTTTTTCAATGCGACTCATACCAAATACATAACCATAACACATGGTTGACGTCTTCGTTTTTGTAGCCGCACTTATAATTAGATAATTTCACTATATTGATGCTCACGAGAGAGGCTGCCAAGTTTTGACGATTAGCTCTAATTCGATGTATAGTAACTATGAGTTCCCGGCTAATTTTTTTTTCTTGAATCATGCGCTTTTACCTTCTTTAAAGATTGAGATAAAGTAAATTTTTCCGGTACATTGACCCTGCATTTTGATAGAATTTATTGTCTCCATTTTTTCGATTCTTCTTAATTTATCGTACAGGTCAGAAAATAGAACCTTTATAATATCGAGATCCTTCGACGAAGCTGCTATTTTTGCAAACTGATCAGCTTCTTTATTACTTGGTAGACCCCGATGTGCCATTCCAGTATATCCAAGATCCAGTATATCTTGCTCCATTCCAATCAAAGATCCAGTATATCTTGTTTCATTTCAATCCAAGATGCAGTATATCTTGAGCGCTGAGTTATTTTTGTTGGCTTTGAATTTATTATATAGTTTCTTGATTTCTAATATGTAGCGATTTGTTTTAATGCTCTTGTTTGTTCTTTGTATAACTTCTGAATCGAGCTTCGCAAATCCGAATAAATATCGATCTCACGGTTTTTGGATATTGAACCTAGTTCGAGTGCATCTCTTAATGTAATACATTCGTCGATAATTACTGAGGCATTTATATCGATACTGAGGAGTATATAAGATACAGTTTCCGGATAAATGCAGACTGATTCAACTCCCGACTTCTTTTGCTTCGATCTGTCTAAATATCTAACTTATTATTTTTTTCGAGGTGATTTTTGAATATTTTATAGCTGTTTTTCGCATAAGTCAGTTGTTTTCCAAGCTCTATAACAGTGCTGATGTTAGTACTGAGCGTGTTGTAATCTGTGCTATATATACTATAATTGTGAGATGTAACAACTAGTTCGTCAAATTTCTGCACGAATAGAATGCAATCATTAAAAATATTATCAATGAGTTTATGTATTTTATTTGTAGTTCGAAGAAATTTTTTTGTTAGAGATATAGTTTAAAAATTTGTGTTTCATTAGCTTTTGATAAAAAATTATTTCCCGATTGGCTACTCGTTGTTTGATTGTAATATGGTTTGCTTAAGCTATTATTATATTTTTGGGCGTGCTTATTCGATAGTCTAAAGCTAATTGCATATCAGTTGCTTGTATTTTTTCTAGTTTGTTTTGTAGCATTTTTTTGTTGGTAAGTATAGAAAGCTTCCAAAATCAATAATAGATCAAATAAAACTTTTATATAAATAGATCAGAGTTCCTGGATCGGAACCACAGCTTATTCCGCACAAGAATTTTAGGATCTTGAGAGTCTTAGAAGAGAGTTAATTTGAGGTTTGAAAGTTAATGAAAAATGAGTGCTTAGGCTGGAAGGTATTGCGTAGTTGTTCACAGTGATTTCCAGAGTGTCTGCAAGTATTTTTTTGTTATTAAAATGTATAATTTTTGTTTTATTAGCAGCTAGTTCTAAACCTAGTTTTTGTAAATTTATTTTTATTGCGTTGAATAGCTTTTTCAATATAATTTTTTATTCTTTGAGTAAGCCGAAATTTTAGATAAATTTCAATGTCATCTGCAATTTTTGAAAGGTGCATCATTTTTGGGAGTTCATTATCGATGTGTGACATATAGAGTAATTATAGGATAGGGCTGAAAACGCCTCCTTGAAGTACTCCTTTATATACTGACCGTATTTCGATATAAGTGTTCGCTATAAGAATATATCTTTTATGTATAATCGAATTCGATAATATAGTAGGAGCACCCAGTCTCTGCTGGCTTCATTAGAAGAATATCAATACAAACATTATCGAATCCTCCTTGAACATTCAGTAGAGTGTTCAACTTCTTCTTTATCTAGAAATGTTTCTTTAACTGTAAGTCTGAAGTTTCTTAGTTTATTTATACAGCTTCTACCCCTGCGAAAACCATTTTGGCTTTATGGAAGAAGGTGATTTGTTTCGGCCCTTCATGAATTGCTATTGTTGATTAGGTTTTCAATTACCTTACACACACGTAAAACGTAAGAAATATGGATATTAAATTGTGGCTGCCATTGTTCGGGATAAGATGAAGAAACGAGTGCTTTCAACTTGCCCGGATAATCATTCTTACCAAACATTTCATTGAAAATATCCAGTAGGATTAGTTTGTATTTTGTAGGTACATCTGCAATATTTCGAAGTCGATTTCGTCTAGTCCTGGCGCTCCTTTAGAATTTTTAGAGTTTAAGGCTATATTAAATTCGAAGACTGAAAATTGACGGCTAAGAAAATTGTTATTTTGATAACAAAGAGGTTTTTTGAATTTAGATTCAGCCCATGGTGGACTGATTTTATCTAGTACAGTTTCTATTTCTCTCTGTGACATGTTTTCAGCGTTAAAGAAATTTAAAGTTTTAGCCCATTTTTTAAACTTTTACACTTATTTGAAACGTATTGTGAATTGGTGTTAAAATTGGTCTAGTCATGCTTGTAGTTTGAGCTGTTTTTGGGAAAAGCTCTTTATGTCCCAAGATAAGATTTTGAGTTTTTGAACGTACAGTATTTTTTTCTTCATTTTATTCTAAAAGTTTTTTTCATATGTGGATGAATCAACCTTACTAATTTCTGAATCACAATTGTCTATTTTTTTTACTATTGTAGAAATTCTGTATTTTGATCTTTGTCCAGAGTATTTATAAATACTTCTTAAAAATTCTGTAACAACCGCCTCTGTGAGAATAGAATCTGTCATGAGTTTAGATACATATGTCATGCGAGGATTTGGCTAGAATGTTGAAATCTACGAATGTTGATTCCGCTGGTTCAAGTGGACATGTAATGTTGGTAAAGTGATTTTCCGTATTTGTTTTTTATTTTTTTACTGGCTTTTGAAAGGTTTTTTTCCCACATTTAGGATGAAATGCATGTTCTCCTTCCACTGTTGACTTTGTAGAAGTATGAGATGCACGTTTTCTACTTATGTAAGTGATATATATTATATTTCACCAGTTTTGTTATTGTTTTACTTGTCTGTATTGCTATCGTTTGTAATAAATTCGTAACTTTCATTTATCTCTGTTTGCGATGTATTAGAATTTCTAGCCTGAATAATTGTTTCAGAAAAATTTTTTACAATGTTTTGTAGTATCTTCTTCTTCTTTACATAATACAAAAGAAAGCTTATCGCTAGAAAAGTATATCCAGTAAGTTACCCCGTCATGGAAAAGATGGCTTGATTTTGGAATTTTGTATTTGTCGTCAGGATCAATGTAAACTTGTTGCCTGTGGCTAAGTAAATAAATGTAACCGATATCGTTAAGGCCAGTTTTCAACCGAGTAATTTGTGCATTTGAAATTAAAATGCGATTTGTCTTTTGGATTAGTGGTGTAATTTTCAGCAAGTTATTGACAATTATTGAGAATGACGTGCTTATGTATACTCACAAGGGTATCCACTTTTTTTTCAAAACTAACATAAATGCGAATTCCGACTTGTGTTATTCTTGAAATAGAAATCATATTTTCTGGACGATTGATGCTTCGTACGGTGAGCGTGTCATCCCAAATCATTGCACCTTCAATAAACTCAATTTTTGACGAAATCAACTTTTTTTAAAGGGGCATCAAATACAATGATAATAATATAAGTTTCATGAAATTGTAATTTTCTAATCGATTCAAATATTGCCTGGTAATATATATAGAACACTTTAGCTTTTAAACCATGCATAAAGTTTGTTTACAATTATATAATTACGAATAACGATAAAATGTGAGCAGTAAAAATGTGAATTTTTGGGTCATCGGATGCACGATAAATTTTCTTTTGGAGATTTTTGGTACGATTATAAAATATTTAGAGCCACGTATACTAAAAATAAGTAAACTCTATTCTAAAAATTATACTTATGAGTTTACTTTAATCATAATAGCATGAGTCAAATTAAATTTTTTATTGCTTTTCTTGTATCTGATACAGTTTCGTAATAGTCAAACTCGACACTCATATTGATTTATATATTATTTGACCTATGAAGGACCATGAGTCCTGAGGCTTTAATAAATGAAATTTTAATTCTGACAATTCGGGTAATTTTTTTCTTATTCTTTCACAGAGTTCAATAAGAATATGAAGCTAATAATATTCGGTTACAGTTTCACCTATAAAAATTCACTGAAGGTATACAACTCCATGAATATAGAAAAAAATTATCATCATTACTTTTTTAATTTTTATTTGCTTATTTTGTTTTTTTTTCGTTCTTTTTTGACTTTTGACGAAGTTTGATTCATTCTGTGCAGGAATTGCGACCTTAATTCAGGATCATAGGTAAAGAATAAAGATTCGGAACCTACTGTTATCCTTTGAAATAAGTTTGAGTCATTTACAATCGCATCCATCACAGTGCCAACATATATATATATATATATATATATATATATATATATTTATTTATTTTTCAGCTTCCTGGTCTTCCGATATGAAGTTTTTTGGCAACAGTTTTGCACATATTTTCCGCATCTTAAAATACTCATGTCAAATTGGCCGCATGGTCATATCGAACCAAATTACCGACTTCTTAAATTTTTCATCCGCTTTTGACGTGCAAGGGCGACTCGAACGTGAATCGTTTTCAACATACTCTTGGTCATTTGAAAATGATTAAACCACTCAAATAGACGTGGACGCAATAACCATTTGTAAGTTTTAGTTGCAGTTTTTCCAAGCTGCATATGAAATTTTATAACAATCCGTTACTCTATTGTTGTATCGTATATTTGGCCAATAAAACAATATAAACAGCTCCTATCCAACGAAGGTCAATGCAAAATAGGTTTTCTACAGAAACTGTAGGTATTACATTCGAGAAAGTAGGCTTCAGGCTAAACAAGTGACAGGCATTATCCTTTAGCGCATGCGTATTTCTTCTGTGGCATCGCCTGTCTTGTTACTTAATAGCTGCACGTTCTAGAATATCTTTTGTACGGAAAATAGGTTATTTAAAATACATTAAAGTACAAAGTACTTTTTATAATTATTTAAATATATAAATAATAAAATAAAATCTGTTGATATGAAAATCTTTATTGAACAATTAAAATTACAAACAGTAACATTTTCAATACTTATGTTATTAATTTCCTTCTCTTATTTTCTTATTATTACACTTTAGTTTATTTTAGGGGAAACTTGCTGGCAACTTCCGTGCACGTAAAACCTTTGAGACCCAAGTAACTGATGACTTCGCTGTTCTTTTTCTGTTCAAATCTTGATAATCCACGTGGTAGAGACCATATTTTGGACTAAAAATATGAACTAAATGTCAATAAATACTTTTTAATTTACTTTATTAAATAAATTATAAACATATTTATTAATATACTTATTAATATTGAAAGAATAGTTAATATTAAATGTCTATATAATCAGTTAAAATTTCAGGTTTTTCTACATTACATAATTATTTATGAAAATATATTTTTAAACAATTTATTCATTGTATTAAATTACAATGTAAATGTAAAAGCTTGAGAAATGTATTTTTTACTCTAAATCTCCAAGAAAAACTTAAAAAAGATTTCTGTTACCTAAATTGCGCCTCTCATAATTAATTTTTAATTAAGAAATCGAATTAAATCCTTAATTTTTTGTATTTACTTTTGCTGTGATATACGTTTAAGGAATGTTTATGATGTTCAAGTAATAGCTATACAATATTTTTCCAAATGAGTAGATAATGAAATGTTGCTAACTTATGCAACTAGCAATGGAGTATGATAATATTGAAAGCTAGCAGAATTTCTGCCAAATGTGTTATTTTAATTTTAACTATCGTTTACCGATTCTTAATATAAATATTCCATCTAACACTCTGCATGTTAAGTATTTTTTTTTCATATAAAACCTTTATAGTTCCTTTCTGTTTCTAATAATATTCAAATCAAAAATTTTGCACAGATACTACTCGATTTTAGTATTGTATTTATTAAAATTCATTACCCGTATCCCGAGCACCATTCAAAGTTATCAATTAAACTCCATATTGTATAACCTTGTACTTTGCATCCATCTTTATAAATAGCTGTAAGCATTGCCTTTATATACAAATAAAGATATTCTTGTCTTTGATAGTCATCTAAAGAACCATCATCGGCTACTCCATTTTCCAGTACAAATACAGGTGGATTTCCATATTCATTCTTAATTTTTTTTAGTAGATCTCTGAAGCCTTCTGGAACTATCTGATTTAATAAAAAATTATGATTTTAAGAAATGTAAAAAGATTTTAGTCATGCTTTCTAATCTATGGAAACATTTATATGCATATAAGAAAGGATCATATTAAAAACAACGCCAAAATTAAATAAAAATTAAATCGATACCTGAAAACATACTTTTAGATAAGATATCGGTGTAGAAGGCCAGCTTGGATCGTAACTATACAGAATACCGTCATCATTTAAATAAATTGTATCAAGAGGCTTTTGAGCTGGTTCGACCGTTTGTGTCAAGTAATGGTTCAAACCAAAAAAATCTGCACTTCCTCTGAAAATATTTATCTCTATTTTTTTAAATTATAAGACATTCGATTATAAAATACATCTAGGCACAAAATATTCACTTAATCAATTTTATCCACTCTTTGGAGAAAACTGGCAATCTCGATCGATCTAATCCTTCGTATTTACTGTTTTCTGCTATTCTTGCCTTTACTATTTCGGGATAATCGCCAGTTTTTGAAAAGATTGGAGCTGCATATCTACCACAATTATATTGAAAAGCTACTTCAGGGGAAATCGTGTCATTCTTATTTTTTGAGTAATAAAATGGGCAGTATAGAGAGATTCCTAATTTTCCTAGCTGTCTACTTTGAAACTCATTTTTATAAATGTGATAAGCTTTAGCGTGAGCTTTTAACATATTGTGGCCACAAAGATATTCCGCAAATTTTCCTAATTTCAATCCTGAAAAATATTAAATTTATCTATTATCGATTGCAAAATAATTTCATGAGTGTGTTATGAAATTGCGAATATTTAACTACAATGTTAAAAAATTGCTGTTAAATTATATGTAAATTTTAAAATAATATACAAGTTCATCGAGAAAATTCGATTAGAAGAGTTGAGAAAAGCAGGTTCTGCAATAAATATTAGTTTTAGTTTTTCTTTCCTTACTCAAGTTCCTGAAATATAAATTAAGTGTACCTGGTGCAGCTATTCCAAGATAATATCCCATCACACAATACATTCTAGGTTCATTAACGGTAATAAACATTTTAACCCTATGGCCAAATTCTTTGAAAACTACTCTAGCGTAGTCAGCAAACAAATCAACCATATCTTCGTTTGTCCATCCTCCAATATCTTCAAATACTTGTGGATGATCCCAATGATAAATTGTTACAATAGGTCTAATTTTATATTTTTCTAATTCATCTAATAGGTCATTGTAATATTTTATTCCATCTTTGCTAATTTTATTTGGGTATCCTGTTGGCAGTATTCGAGACCAGCTCAATGAAAACCGATAGTGATCCATCTAGAAATGCAAAATTATTTGTATACAATTTTATTTTATAAAACATCATTTTAAATTTTTATGAAAAAGTTATTTTCAATATATATTATGGAATTAATTTTACGTACTCCTAAATTTTTTAGTAATTGAACATCTTCTTTGAACTTATGATATGAATCACAAGCCACATCACCGTTGGCACCATTGATTATTTTATCTGGCTGGGTATGGGTGTATCGATCCCACATATTTTCTCCTTTATCTTATAATGATAAATATTACAAATAAATATTATGAGTTACAGTTACATTAAATGATATAGTATTGTACTCAGTAAATGCGTGAAGTCGAATTGGTGAGTCCACACTTGTAATTTACGCCATCCTTTCGATTTTCTACATGTCTGAGGTTTTGCACAATGCGATAGCGAGACGTGACCGAATTACGGAACAAAGAATACCTCCGCTCGGGCCACGATAGATTAATACAAAACAGTCGACTTACGTACTATATATGGTAGATAAATATACTTGTTTTATACAATAAAGATTCTTAATTTTCCCTTAATGCCTATGTTGTATAACAATATTCTACCATTCATACTTAAACTAGGAAGAGATATAATTGCATTTCATTTGTAATTAGTATTTGAAATTCTGTCTTACATTTTAAATATTTTAATTTTCAGATGTAGTATAATTACAAGAATTTTTATTAATTTGTGGTTATTTATAATAATTAGGCCATTTAATTATTTGTAAATAATATTATGTCTTTCATTAATCGTTCAATCTTCATGTAACAATATTTTTTAGTTTATGTAATGGAAAAATAAAAGATAAAAATTCAGAAACTAAATATACAAGCAGCTATCATTTGTCTTACGGTGAATAATATTTAGTTTTTGATTAAATACCTTTGTACTTTTTTTTGAAATTATGTTTGTAGTTCTGTCCGAGGTATTGATGGCTTTCAGAGCTTCGATGATTGAGTTCAATCATTCGCGGAGGGAGGGAGGGGGTACAAAAATACCAATTTAGCAAAATGTTGAAATAACGTTCCTGCTGCTATGTATACTTAAATAGATCAACTTCAATTAACAATGCCTGGTGTATTTGTAAGAAATTATTATACTTTATTATCAATTTCAAAATCCAGATAATTAGCTATATATATGAGAGCGATTTCTCAATTAGTTATTCATAATTTATGTGTCCAATGATGAAAAACATACAAATCATTTTTATCATATCATAGCTGAAAGTTCCAACACATTATCTCTACTTCTATATTAGAAAATAGCGCTTTTCTTAGCGAGTTAAGTTTAATGCTCTAAAAACACAATTACCCGTAAAAGATTGAGGAGAATAATTGAAGACATTTTTTCATGA
The DNA here is from genome assembly GCA_018907035.1 of Sycobia sp. Sy_11. NCBI lineage: Eukaryota > Metazoa > Arthropoda > Insecta > Hymenoptera > Epichrysomallidae > Sycobia > Sycobia sp. Sy_11. The sequence continues at coordinate 1,486,296 of JACCIC010000140.1, forward strand.
AGCTCTGTGTTAAATGTACAAAGAACTTGCTGCATCGATTTTCAAGCACTTAACAGCACTGTAATTCATCAAAAAGTTATGAAATTGGGAGGGATAAGATTTGATGCCTTAAATAATACCTTAAATAACTCTTTGATGATGAATGCAAAAATTGAGAAGACGGGGATACTTCAAGAATATTGGTGTTAAATTAGGCTGCGAGCAAAACGTAAATTTAAAGGTTTCTAATTTAAAATAAAAAAAAGATGAAAATTTTTATATAAAAATAGAGTTAAGAAAAAGAAAGAAAACCTTTGTTTTTTAGCCCTTTAAAGTTTATTATATATTATAATATGAACGTACCCATGAGTATAGATATTATTGTATGAATGTTTTTATATGTGTATTTCTGTATGCATATATGAGTTAATATCTCTACAAATCAAAAATCCCAAAATAAATGAAAATTCTTTGGCGTTGTTTCGATTTGCGATCCACTGCGTTCGCTGGCCAGCGTAGAGTTAAGAGCTCTTTGCATGCGTGCGAAGATTTGTTTGTAAATCTTTTCAAATTATAAAACTGTTAAACATTGTATTGTTATTAATAAAGTTGTAATGTTTTCAAATTATAGTTAACCCTGTTTCTTTACCCGACAATAATAACAAATTCTATTTTGACTTCGGAATTTTTTTTCAGCGCTATAAAAAGAAGTTGTTTTTGCAATGAATTGTTACTGTAGATAAAAAGTGGATTTATCATGATAGTCCAAAGCGTAATAATCGTGCGATAAGCCGAGCGAAATAGGACAATCGCAGCCAAAGCGGGCAATCCATACGTAAACAAGTTAATGCTGTGTATTTTGTAAGATCATGATGATGTAGAAGGATGATCTTATAAAACAGAAGCAAAAAGTCAACAAATCTTCAACCAAATTCGTTTGAAACAACGATTTTGAAGAAAAAAGAAATAGTCACACTGGAAAAGTAAACATGGAATATTGATTATCTATTATTACAGTGGTGGGCCACATATTCATTATTGTTTTATAACTTTTTCGAAAAACGCGGATAGAAAATTTTGGTCCACCCACCATAAAAATAAGATCTTTTCTCTTCTGACTATCACTTATTTCGTTCCATGCAAAATGGCCTCACCGGAGTTCGATTCAGATCACTTATAAGAATCAAGAATTGACTTGATTGATTCCTGACCTCAAAAGATGAGAAATTTTTTTGGGACGCAATCCTAAATTCCCTGATTTGTGCAAAGGATATAGTTAGAGGTGCAGAATATTTTGAAGAATGTATTTTTTTCTTTGTTACTGAAATAAAGGTATAATTTTGATCGAAAATACGAGCCTTATATGTTGCAGTTCTAATAATGTATTCAGCCACATTAAAAATTTTAAATGCTTTAAAATAAATGCGCACCGCCCAGTTCGGAACTGTGCAATGCTTGTCCCACGATTATAATAAGCTAGCTTGTATAAAATATTTCATTTTCTATATGAAGTTGATATATATATTTAATCATATTACTTACCACTAATATTCCATGCTCCTTCAACCTGATATGCTGATGTCGCAGTTCCGATTAAAAATCCATTGGGAAATGTCCATTCTGCGTCATTATTCGCTTGGACAAATTCACTTTAACCAGAAATGTTATGTTTTGTTACTTTATTGATTATAAGTCTTATATTCAATAATTATAAATATAATTTCACTATAAACAACTATGATATGTATAATTTCACGAAAATTATGATTCATGTACAAATAGAGAATTGACGATTTTTTCGAATTCTATTAAGATAGTTATCTTATAGTTATAACGTTTTTTCTTATGCTTATTTATGTACAATTTCCTTATGCTTAATAATACAATTGTAATAGTAATGAATTTCACTAAATTTAGAAGATTAATGTGTATTGGAAACAATGCCATATTTAAGAGCATTTTAGAAGTTCTATCTGCTGAACGAACTAACAAAAAGATTTTATACCGACTGCAGAGCTAGTCCTTACTGGTTCAGGAAAAATACATTAATTGTAAATTATAAATAAAATGTACAGAAATAAAAAATCTAAATTTTTTTATTAATTTAATTTTATCTGGTACACGATGAATATTTCTCGTGGTATACTGTCATGGAATCACTTAATACAATTTCCAGAATGTTATTGTCATTATTTCAATTATTGTAAAATTTATCTGACATTTTATTATCTGACAGATTCTGATGCGAGTGCTTACAATTATAAATTTTATACCATTTTGAAATACTGCGCCGTCTTAGCCAATATACCACAATAAGAAATTTGTATTTAATATTACAAAATGTACTTGCAATAAATTTTATTGCTATTGTTGATTGTTCGAATTTGAATATATTGGTGACGAACAAATTAGAAATACGAATATTCTAGTCAAAATTCTCCGTATTAATATTTTCAAGGTGTAAAAGCATAAAATACTCAATATATAACATAAATGATATGTGATACAATTGAGATTTCGGAAAATTTTTTTTTTTTAAAATTTGTATATCTACCAAAAATACTTTTTTATATTGGAATATGATGTGCTGAGCAAAAAAGTACCGCTTCAGACACTGTATCATATGAGTGTCGAGGTAGATTCCTGACGTATTGACATGGACTGGGGCTGATTAGTAGTTCGAAACGCTAATAATTTATCGCATTTTTCTCGTTAATTATTAGTTTTAGAGAAAAAAGGGATAGAACATAAAAATTTTATTTCGATAAAATGTACAACTTTTGTGTGAACAATTTTTGTCTAAAATGAAAATTATTCCAAAAAAACTTGATATTTATAATTTTTTTAACATTTTAGCAATTAGATTTGTCATTTCGTAAATTTTTTTAATTATATTCGTAATCAGCGTCTGAAAGTACATACGCATGATTTTTTTCAGAATTTTTTTTCGACTTTTTTTTCGAAAGTTTAAAATTATTTTTTATGTTCAGATGAGCAGCGGATATATAATCCAGATGGTTAGAACCAGCGGACATTTTGTTTTCGTTAATACATAGTCTAAACTTTATTCTGACCTAATTTGAGCCGATGATAGATAATTGAAAACATTTTTTTTTACATGTTTGGGCTCCTGGCGTTATCACATCCAGATTAAGTTGCCGCAGCGGACGTTCACTTTATACTTAGCACATTCAAACGAATTATTTAAACTAATTTTCGGACGAGGATAAATCTATGACATAAAAATGTCGCTGGCTCCCGGACTATATATTTTGATTTTTTTTTATGTTATTTAACGTCACTTTATTTATGCTTCCAAATACCGATGCTAATCGGCGACGGAGGTCTACGATGTGTTTGTAAACAAAGCACATGTAAAGAATTACAGCGGTGCTTGTGTTCATCGTCCGAGACCGGGATTTGAACTCGGATCACCAAGTTACTAGTCCTTCGTTCTAGCGATCGAGTCATTGTAAGCCTTATATTTTGATTTTATTCAGCGGACTTTTGAACTTCTTTTGTCCCAAAAGTACGAACGGGAAACATGAACCTGACAAACAGGGCACGCAAGTCTAGCTAAAACTTAAATAGTCATTCTCGCGCATGTTTTTAAACATGAAGGTTTTTTAAGTTTCGATTTTATGCGAATTTATTGAGTGAACCCATGATAAGAACCTATACTCCTACGTTGGCTACGGGAATTTAATGGGCAATGAACGCGCATCTATTGGAATGCCAAGATGATCGTTTACGTGTGTCGAAAAAACGAAGGTCCATACGGTTTTAACAGCCGGGCTGCATTAAACTTCAAAAATAACTTTTCTCGTACACTGAGCTCACCGGTCGGCGTGTGCAGCGAATTCTAAGAGTCAACTCCGAACTCCGCTAATTATTTTTTAGTTGATAACACAGTTATTTAATAACTTATCAAATACTTTAACCGCAAATGAAGCAACCGCTTGTGATTTAAGCAAGAGCCCAAAATGACGTTACACTACTGGTTCGAAGTTCCTAATGGTATAAATTCTATTTTAAGTTATTCTATAATAAAGTTAACATTTATGGTCAACACTTATGTGCAACATTTGTCATGTTTTCCTTTGGCTCATGACAAAATATATGATGTGTGGCTGCACGAATTCAACGATCTATTGGTTGTGCTCGATAATATATTTCAATTTATATACCATTTACGTTATATAAAGCTTTCTTTGAAAAATAATCTTGAAATTCTTACGTAAGATGAACAGTAAAGCAGATAGTAAATATCAAAATCTGCATAGTTTACTATAAAGATGGCTTGTGCTCATGAAATACGTTGGCAGCTACAAAAAGAAATACTTATGATGTTTCAACAGAAAATTAACTGAAAAATAAGTAATTAATAATAATATCTTAATAAATAATAAAATATAAATTAGTGGTTTTTAATACTTTACTATAGCATTTGAAATTAATTGCGTTTAACTAATTTAGTTAATGGAGCTTGAAAAGCATCAGTATTTTCATACATTACACTTTTCTTTGAGTTGTAATATTTATATTATATATATCCATGTAAAAAGAATTTGGTTTGTCTTATGCAGATTCTGTTTGTTTAATGAAAAAAATATTGAATAAATTTTAGCTGCTTTAAGCTACAATGTCGAAGTATTAGAATATGTATTTTATTGATAAATTTGTTTAAAATTCAAAGCATACTTGTTACCACATTTAATTGTTTAATAGTCAGTTGTTATGAAAACAAATACAGTTTACATTATACTTATTATAAATTTCAATTTTCTAAATTTTTTTTCGTATTTAGGAGGTTTTGGAAAAAAATTACACGAAATTTATTTTCATTTTAATAACAATTTGCTTAGACTTCGGGTTAAATTATTTATTCATTAGCACATAATATCTAGAGAGTCCAATTTATAATATGACAGAATGTATTATAACATGAAATTCAACTTAGAATTATTTATTACTAAAAATCTTGGGATAAACCCTCAGAAGAGATAGATCTAAGATAAAAATATTTTAAATTATTAATAAATTTTATAAGATATATTTTATTTGTTGGATAATTGTTGATATTCATAGATTTTCTGGATATGAATTACAATTAAAAGGGGTCAAAAACTTGTTAGGGAAAGAAATATTACGAAATTATCATTTGATGTTTGATTATTTCAAAATACTAATGGATAGTTTAATCAGTAATATCACAATCTTCAATTAATTTGCTACTGTAAGTTATATCAATAATACTAGATATTGAACTCGGCTTATTATCTTCACCATTTATAAAGTATGCGTGAAAAGTTTATTAATTAAAGTAATATTCAGCTTCAATATATACTTCACCTCTATACCTGTATCGCTTCATATGTATCTTCCAGTGTTCGAATAATGCTGGAAGTCTTTTACTGATAGTTTCTTTAGGTGACATTAAAAAATTTAAAAATTAAAAAAAAAATTTAAAAATCATGGCCGATGGACGAAGAAAACGACACAGTACTTCAGTTTTATGTACAATAAATGTATTTTCCATCTACTTATTAGGATTGGTTCCCCGATAAGATGTGTACTCCTTTTGTACGTAACAAAAGTGCAAAATGTTCATTAAAATTTCGTACCAAGAACTACTAAAAAATTTATATAATAAGCTCGTAATACTAAAAAACAAATAAGATTACAATAAACAAAAACAAATCAGTCCTAGTTTTACAGTAGATTATAGATAAGTCTAACTAAAATTCATTTAGATGTATGCAATACCCAAATGTAAAAAATTTTGTAGGAGAAATGCGGAAGGAGATATCTCTACCAACACTATAGTTCATGTAGAGAATTCTATCGTTAAACGTTCATATACAAATTTGTTAAAAACTATTGATTGTAAATGTTTGGAATCCATAAAATATAATATTTACATTGATATTTTGGGAGACAATTCGAAAATAGAGTATCTAATTTTTAAACAGTCAAGTTTCTTCATGAACTTTCTGACAAAGATAATAGAACCATTGTAAATTATATGAATTAAACAGAATTTAATAAATTGGAGAATTTATATTGTATTTGTTAAAACTATAAGCGGGCGAATTTCGTAGTTAAGAATTTCATAATTAAATAAGGTTCGAGAACACTTTAGAATTACAATAATATAAACAATTAAAACATATAATACAAATAAATATAATTTTATAAATTTTTTCGATTTTTGAAATACATTTTTACAATATAGAACAAAGAATTTTTTTTACATTTAATCGCATCGCATAGAAAAATTTACATATCAATGCCGGTAGCCGTTCTTGTTGTATAGATGAATTTAAGATATTATTCATATAGAATATATATAATTGATACCTGGTTAACTCACTACGAAATATAATTAAATTGTCATAACATGTAAAGAAATAAAAAAGTAAAATATTTGGTTAGCTTCGCAATAAATCTATCAAAACAGCAATAGCATCTTCGATCGGTTAGCTTATTTGAAAGATGGAAGACAAGCAGTTCATGTTTAGGTTATTTTATAATTTATTTTGTTAACAATTTGTAATACACTTTGTTATTATAATAATAACAATTAATTAATATTGAACCTAATAACGCCTATCTAAGGATACCATTATTTTTATTTGCTTTGTACATTGCGTTACATTATCCTGCTTCATGACATGACACAATAATTATGTCCTGCTGCATGTGCACATTTCCTTGTAGAGCAATGATTTTATGATAGAATATAGTTAGATTAATTACGATCAAGAAAATCTAATAAAGGATAGTACAGTCCGCTTTATTATAAGTTGCTTCGTGTAACGCTTTGAGAAAATTCGGTTCATTTGAACAAATTTTTCAATAATAAATCTCGATTATAAATATATGGATATAAATGAGATGCACATAGTACCTTTTGAATTATTCAATTACCTATACAGCTATGATCTAAAAATATAATATCATAGTCTTCATGAGTTAATAGTTCGTTTTAATACATTAATTAACAGGCTTTTTGATTCTTATTGAATTTTGGCTTCAAAATTTAAAAATAATATTTCGTATTTTTTTCTCTTATTAATTTAAAAATAATATTTTTAAAAAAATATTTCTGTCGTACATATCTTTTTTTATGTAATTTAAGCGTACCTACAATTGTGCTAAAGTATCGAAGAGATTAATTCTAGAAAATATAATTTTCAAAAGTTTAGACGAATAAACGCTATTTATTCCTTAATTTAAAGAACCAGTGCAAATTTATAACATAGTATTCCGTTGACAAAATTTTGTATATTTATCAGTCAGTAGTAAAATTTACTACAATATATTTGAGATTTTGAATAATTTTTTAAACAAACTCGACTTTTAAAAATCAATTAGTGAAGAATCGATATATCTCAACAGTTCATTCATAAACTAGTTATTGAAATATGTTTTAAAAATTATTTTTGAGATTCTTTGTTTATATATGTGTTTGCATACATCGAATTGTGTGAATATTTAAGGTTGCATATACTTATTCAGAGAAAAAGCGATTGAAAAATTAATCTCTCTTTTGCTTTCTGAAGACATTTATATTAAGAATAAAATGGTAATACTTATCTTATCAGCGATCAAAAAGAAAATCTTAATGTAGCTTCCAGGAATGAGGGAGTAAGTCAATAAGGTTGGGAAGAGGGAAGGTTTGAAATAAATAACTTCAATTAAAAAAGAACTCAGTGTGCCACTCTGGTTGACGTACAATAACTTTCGCTATCTTCTCGACTATGGGTTGCGTTGACGGTGGGAGAGTAGTCGGGGGGGGGGGGGTTCCGTTCACTTAGAAGCGTGGCTAAGAAACCGGGCAGCGTTTCGCAGATGAGGGAGAGCGAGAGAGAACGAGGCTGTCTGTTCCGTGTGACTAGTCGTGCGGCCAAATCACTGGGCAGCACGAGTGGGAGAGACACGATGTGCCGGCGGAGCTCGGGGTAAGGTAATTGTTGATCGTGAGGATTTGTCGGTACTTTATATACTCGCGGACTAGTTTGAAGGAGAAGAGATCGCCCTATATGTCCTTATGTTCAGTTAGGGAGAGGGTGAAGGATGATTCGATGTCCGAATTCGCCTGCAGTCTTTTACGATGTTTGGTTTTTGTCAAGCCTGTAATAACTAAACACTCCGACGCTCCGGAGAATCCCCCGCATTAGTTTGAACGCTTTTCCTCCTACATCTGAAGGGGTAATGTTTGGGGTGTCCGATGAGTGAGAGCATGTGAGCACGGTTTGTGTGCCGGGAAGGACGCGGGCGTCAATTTTTCGGGGGTGGTCCCTTCGTGGTGTCTGCACATCTCTTCCTGTGGTCCATGCATCCCTATCCAGGTCTCTGTGGTGGTCAGGGCTCCTCCACCGTTTTGTAAGGATCGCGGTCCATTGGTTCTTCCTTGCACTGCGGAGAACCGTGTCGAGGTGATTGTAGGTAATGCGTCCCGAGGCGCTGACCGAAGCGTGGTTATTGATGGCGGCGTGGATCCTGACGCCTACTTAATGTTCTCTGGGTCCAAAGCGATTAAGTCCGCACAGAACTTGGGGAGAATCTCCTAGGTCTTCTGCTTATCCTCCTCTTTCAGTAGCTTCTTCGCTAGAAGGTTCTAGCGTTTTGGAAGACTTCTCTTCAAGCCGGCCTTTCCCATGCTGCTTTTGGCTAGTTGATCGGTCTGCACTGGACGATAGCTAAGTGAAATCTGCTGGTGGCCATCATGACGCATGGGGTCGCAAGTCATAGGGTGGGGGGGGGGAGTCGTAGTCTCGGCTCGTTTCTGTCTCCTCCCTCCTCCGCTCGAAGCTCAGTCTCTCCCGTACTGGATAGGGGCCCATCCACCTTGTAACGAGATCAGCGCTAAACTTATCGGCGGCATTGGACAGGGTAAAGTTTCGTACCAGCACCAGTTCGCCGGGTTGAAGGGACGGAGTCTGAGCAGCTCGTTCTTCTGATAAGGTGGCTTTGTCTCGAATCACGTCACGCCCAGGATATTCGGGCAATTCGGTGGGCCAGATGGCGCGTGCCCGAAGTAGCTCCTGTAACTTCTCCATCCCTTCCCTGTCCGATAGATGCGCAATAGCCTCAGCCAAGTTCAGCTGTTCGGACGTGAAGCGCGCGTCTGAATTCGCACGGCCGGCACGGAGTCGTTCGAACTGAAAGCAAAGATTCTGCAGTTGTTGTTGGTAGATTTGTTACTGCTGTTGTAATTGTTGTAAGTGCTGTTGCTGCTGAAGCTGTTGGTGCCGATGCTTGTATTGTTGGTGTAGCTGTTGCTTTTGAATATGGTTCTTCTGAGTCGTTCATTGCTCTGGATCCGACAGTTGCTACTGTTCTGCGGTTGGTTGGATGCCACTGGCTGATTGACCGTCAGATGTCACCGTTTGTCGAACTCTTTTGTTGAGGTAGTCGGGAGGAGAAGGGGGGAGTAGGAAAACGATTGTCTTCCTATCCTGTTTGCTTAGCCGAGTGGACATGTCACTGGGCAGCGTTTCGCAGGTACGAGAGAGAAATGGAGGCTGTCTGTCACGTGCGCCTGGCCGTGCGGCCAAATCACTGGGCAGCGAGAGATGGTGACTGGCGACGACAAATGGAACACATACAACAATACCAAGCGAAAACGGTCGTGATCCAAGGCCGGTGGATCGTTCCAAACAGTGGCCAAGTCAGGATTGACGGCTAGGAAGGTTTTTTCTGTGTGTTTGGTGGAATTGGAAGGGAATCATCTACTATGAGCTGCTCCCATATGGCCAGACGCTTAATCTACTGTGAACAATTGGAGCGCTTGAAGCAGGCTATCGACCAAAAGCGTGCACAATTGGCCAATAGGAAGGGTGTAGTGTTCCACCAGGATAACGCGAGACCACACTTTTCGTTAATGACTCGTCAGAAGCTACGGGAGTTCGGATGGTAGGTTTTATCGCATTCACCATATAGCCCGGACATAGCGCCAAATGATTACCACCTGTTCCTGTCCATGTCGAACGCCCTTGGTGGTGTAAAGTTGAACTCAAAAGAGACTTGTGAAAAGTGGCTGTTCGAGTTCCTCGCAAAGAAGGAGAGGGGTTTTTACGAGAGGGATATTATGACGTTGCCTTCTAGATGGAAACAGATTATCGAACAAAACGGCGCATATTTGAAATAAATTCGACCACGGTAACACTTTTTATAAAGCATTGAATGAAGAGCAAAAAAGCGGAAGGGAGATATTTGACAACCTAATATATCCTCATTCTCCTCATTTTAGGCGATTTTGCGAATAGTTCTGTAATGTCTGCGAAATTACATTGGAAAAAACTTATATTTTAGAAATTTTGCAACAGTATTGAGACAAGTATATGATTGTCTAAATTCAAAACCCTTATCTCCATTATCCAACAATCCTCATGACATCACTTTCATCAACATCTGGTGATTTTCTAATTGGAGATTGACGCACTGCATTAATGTAAGAGGATTTATGTAATGTCAAGAAGACACGTTTTTAATAGATACCAGTATTTACAAAAAATGTTACAGTATTTTTAACAACAGCTGCATAGAGATTATCTTCCACAACTACAAAAACGCGAACAATGTAATAGTAAATCAGGAATACGCCTAATCAAGCACGTAACGAGCTCTACCCTTGAATGAAGACAACTCAACAGGCAAGTGGGTTAAAAACAACAAGAAAAAATAAGTAAAATTAATAGAAATGTACTTATAATTTATCTGGATTGAAAGATATTCATTGAAGGCGGGGTCATGTTAAAAGCCTAATTATATTGTACTCTATTGTATTTTATATTTCATATAATGTACCATTTAATATAAAAGGGATTTAATGTATATGGAATAAGAAATAATGTACAATATTTACAAATCAAAAAAATGCGAAATAATCTAAGAGTATTTATAGCAGTATAAGTTTAATTAAAAAATCTATATAAACTTGTAATATGATTAACAATCTTCTGATATATTATTAATATTGCGCTATAAGTTGATTATTATCAGACGTAAATTGGTAGTAATTTCCGTGTACGTATTACATTTAAAAGCCAAAGTACTGATAACTTAGCTGTTCTTTTTCTGTTCGGATCTTCATAATCAACGTGAAAGAGTCCATACTTTGCACTAAAAATATTAAGATCGTTTCAATATATTCATAAAGATGACATAATTAAATAAAATTCAGACATAAAATTGTATACATTGTATTAAAACTAATTTTCATTTCTTGCATTATTATATTTTAATGTTGTCACGCTTGTTATCTTTAATTAAACATAAAATGTTTTACAAGATATTGATATAGTAATATTTACTATTTTTGGTACCTTTCGGACAGAATCAGCTAATTCAAAGAAGTTCTTGTAAATGGTAAATGCTTTTTTTTTTTTTTTAATGTTATTTAATGTCGCTCTAGTTTTGCTCACAAATAGTGGTGCTAATAAGCGACGATGTATTTGTAAACAAAATATATATCATTTTTTACAGCAGTGCTTATATCAATCGGACAAGACATCATGGATTTGAACTCGGTCGATCGAATTATCAGTCATGCGCTGTAACAATCGAGGAATCGTAGGGTTCCAATGGTAAATTTTACTACATAAAATAAAATATTTTCAAACAATAATTTAACTTCTTTGGATAGAAATAATCTGTCCCTAAAGTTCCATGTAAAATAGTACATTTTAATTACAATTTATGTAATTACTAAATATTTTTTCATTGGTCTTACAGTCCAATTAAATCAATCGAAAACAATACGTAACAACATCAATACACATCTACATTAACATTAATATATCAATACACACAAATAATAAAAACAAAAATAAAAAATTAATTAAAAATTAAATTAAAAATTATAATGACAGTCAGACTGTCCTTATTTACAATCACCCCCGTAGACTAATCTGAAAATAAAATATTAGCTGAAAAAATTTTTGTTAGTAAAGTGCAGTCTGACTATCCCCACCACCCTTACCTAATTGAAGACGTAGTCCAATGTTTCGAACTCGCTACTAACTAAACCTTATATTCTAATCTATATATACCCCACTACCAAATTTAGTAAATTAAATATAAAATTCGATTGATTTGATTGGACTGTAAGACCAATGAAAAAATATTTATGAATTTGTATATAAGCAGTCGACAAAAGTACAATTAAATTAATTTATGTAATACCGTCAAAAATAACTACGATATTCCTGGTCAGTAGCACAAAAAACATAAGCACACACATATTCGCAATTCCACTCAAAGATTTACTTTACTTAAATTGTATTATTCACATACTTCTTTTGATTAAGGAAATCTCAAATGCTCTTCTATACGAAGTAAGTAGAATTTTCTCTATTTTAAAGAATAGAAACCATGGGTAAATATTCAATTATTATACATTTTAGTTATGAATACAGGTTATTTACGTCAAACTAATAGACTACTAAGTTTCAAGTAGATTCGTTAAGTCTTATAAATATGAGAATCATTTAAAATTATATAAACAATAAATTTTTAAATGCTTTCTGATTTCCACAAGGTTTAGAAAATCTGCTCGAATATTTGCAGCAATGTAGAGTGGTTGTAAATAAAAGGCCTGATTAAATAAAATATGTAATAATTTATAACTTAGATATAATATTATTGAAAAACAAGTATTTGTTGCCTGAGTCATTAGAATTGATTTCGCCATCCACTTAAAAAATCAACTCAAATAACGGAATTTTCTATATTTACATTTAGAATATAATATTGCGTTCTAAAGCTGTGATACAACCTAGGAATATTGATGACTTATCATGTGAAATTTATTATGCGTCCGTACTTTATTTAACACTGAAGACTTGTGGATATACTTATAGTTTTTTCTCAATGCATAGAAATATATAATCGCTGGGTTTAGGATTATATTGTTAAAATTAAATCCTTACCTATAACCCGAAGACCATTCAAAATTATCAATTAAACTCCAAATTGTATAACCTTGTACATTGCATCCGTGTTCATAAATAGCGGTAAGCATCGCTTTTATATACAAATAAAGATATTCTTGTCTTTGACCGTCGTATAGAGAACCATCATCACCTAATCCATTTTCCGTTATCAACACAGGTGGATTTCCATATTCAATTTTTATTTTTATTAGTAGATCTCGAAAACCTTCAGGAACTATCTGATTTAATAAAAATTAAGAGATTTTACTCATGTACTCATATTTATAGAAACGTTTGTATACACCAGCTCTGTTTCAAAAGTTTTCAGACTTCAATAAAAAGACATCAATAAATTATTTTTGCAAAATTGATTTAATACTTCAAAATAGTCCACATTCAAGTAAATATAAAATTTATCGCGTTTGAACAGTATATTAAATGACTTTATTATGTCACTGACCACAATCATTTTCAAAATGGTTGTCGTTACGTTTCGGATGTCCTCGACATCTCTGTAACGTTTTTCACTCATCACCAAATGCAATTTATCGAATAAGTAGTCACAAGGTGCCTTGTGACTACTTATTCACATTAGGCGAATACAATGAGTAATTGACCGTCAAAATGCTGTTTTTGATCAAAGAATCAATCAACAATGTCAATCGATGGGGCAGACCATTATCATGCAACAAATGCCAGTTTCCATTTCACGATATTCTAGCCGAACACAACGAATAGCAAGCAATCGCTTTATAATACCAAAATAATACACAGAATTAACCGTTTTGCCAGATGGAATGAATTCCTAATGAATAATGCCTTTGGAGTAATAGAAAACGATGAGCACTGTTTTCATTTTTTATTTTTCAAAGCGTGGTTTTTTTCGGTTTTATTTCATTGGTGGCTTTAAATTCGGCACTTTGAAGTTTGATTTCGGGATTATATTGACCACACAATGTGTTCTTACCAGTTACGATAGAATTAAGATAGTTTTGGTCGCTTTTGGCTTCTTTAATGATATCTTTCAAATGCTGAATTCGAAGCTGTTTTTGGGCCTCAGTAAAGTTCTCTGAAACAATACGCGAACAAACCTTTCGTAGGCCTAAATGCTTAATCAAAATGCGATGAATCGATGCTACAGACAAATTTAATTCCACTTTTATGTAATGTAACGACGATTTCGGCTCATTTTTGTTGAATCGACATACTTACTCGATGTTCTTTTTGTTTACTGTTTTTTCGACCTTCTTTCGAATTGAATTGAAATAAAAATTCACTACGATAAACTTGTTGTATTCTTTGATATGTTTTGGTAAAAGGTTTTCCTAGTTTAAAATACTCAAACGACTAACAAAAAAAAAAACACCTTGTCGCTTGAAATGCAATAACCTTGCTTCTATTCATCCAAATCTCATGAAATTTCGGCAGAATATAAACAGAAGATGTATCTTCTGAAAGCGCATGATCATACATAGGTTACACTACTAGTTGAATCCCTGTTTACAAACTCTGGGAACTTTTGAATCAGATCTTGAGTATATATATATATATATATATATATATATATATATACATATATATATATATATATATATATATATATTAATTTTATAAATATTACCACATTATAAACAATTAAAAATTATAAAAAAAAAAATAAAAAAAAGATAAAGGATTCAATGAATACTGAAAAACATACTTTTATTCCATATATCGGTGTAGAAGGCCAACTTGCATCATAACTATACAGAAGACCATTATCATTTTCATAAATAGTATCACGAGGCTTAGGAGCTGGTTCTACAATCCTTGACGAGTAATGGTTAAGACCAAAAAAATCAGCACTACCTCTGAAAATATCATCTGTGTATTATATCTCTTTTATTTAATTACCATCTATTCCATTATGTAGATATGTCTAAGAATGAAATTTTTACTTAATCACTTTTATCCACTCTTTTGAAAAAACTGGCAATCTCGACCGTGGTAGTCCTTCGTATTTACTATTCTCTGCTATTCTTTCCTTTACTATTTCTGGATAATCACCAGTTTTCGAAAAGATTGGAGCTGCATATCTGCCACAATTATACTGGAAAGCTATTTCAGCAGAAATATTGTCGTTTTTATTTTTTGAGTAATCAAATGGGCAATGTAGAGTGATTCCTATTTTTCCTTGCTGTTTAGCTTTGAACTCATTTGTATAAATATGGTAGGCTTTAGCATGAGCTTTTAACATATGGTGACCACAAAGATATTCGTCGAATTTTCCTAATTTTAATCCTAAAAATGTTTAAGCGTATATTTTATTACTTACAGGATATATATATATATATATATATATATATATATATATATAAAATATATATAACTGAAGTTCCTAAAATATAAATAAAGTAAACCTGGTACAAGTGATCCATTATAATATCCCAGTTCACAAACTACATTGGGTTCATTAATAGTAATAAATCGTTTAACCCTATGACCAAACTCTTTGAACACTACTCTAGTATAGTCAGCAAACAAATCAACCATATCTTCATTTGCCCATCCACCTATATCTTGAAATACTTGTGGATGATCCCAATGATAAATTGTTACAATAGGTTCGATGTTATACTTTTCTAATTCATCTAATAGATCATTGTAATATTTTATCCCATTTTTGCTAATTTTATTCGGGTATCCTGTGGGCAGTATTCGAGACCAGCTTAATGAAAATCGATAGTGATCCATCTAGAAATATTATGTAATTGTGTAAAGGAAACTACAGTTTTCTTATAGAGGGTGACCCATTTTAATCGGCGCAGCTGGACTACTCGAACCTAAGCCAGATAGGGCAAAGTAGTTCTGACGAAAGTTGTAGAACGCAAAGGGGCAACATGATAGGGCTAAATTTTTTGACCTTGAACTTGCCCTTCAAGGTTATTTCAAGGTCAAAGTAATTTTTTTTTTTAATGGGAGCACCTATTTTTGACCTCGGATTCGGAAAGAGCGGAAAATTTTACGTTTAAAGTCATATTGAGAAAATTTTTTACAAGGTCATTTCAAGGTCAAATTTAACAGGATAACTAACCTGAACACTAATGTGCCGCATACCTACATATCCTTACAAACCTTATACAAATATTGCTTGCTTGGAGGTATGTTTATAAGGTTTTTAAGGGTACGTGGTGATGCGGTACATCAGTGTTAAGGTTGGTTAGCCTATCTGTAATTAATGTATCAATGATTTTTTTTCCTTAGTTTGATCTTGATTTAACCTTAAAATGACCTTGAAAAAAATTTCTCAATATGATTTTAAACGTAAAATTTCCCGCTATTTTTGAATCCGGGGTCAAAAATAGGTGTTTCCATTAAAAAAATTACTTTAACCTTGAAATAACCTTGAAGGGCACATTCAAGGTCAAAAACTGTAGCCCTATTGTGTTGCCCCCTTTGCCTTCTATAACTTTTGTCAGAACCACTTTGCCTTATCTGGCTTCGCTTGCGAGTAATCCAACTGCGCCGATTAAAATGGGTCACTCTGTATGAGAAATATTTCAAATTACTGTGAATAAGCTGTTAAATTGTTTAAAATATCTATTATTAAAGGAACGTTACTTACTCCTAATATCTTTAATAATTGGACATCTTCTTTAAATTTATGATATGAATCGCAAGCCACGTCACCGTTGTCGCCATTGATAATTTTATCTTGTTGTGTATGAGTAAATCGATCCCACGCATTTTCTCCTTTATCTTATAATAATAAATATTATAAATAAATATATTATGATTTAGCCTAAAATATATACCAACAGTGCTTTAAAATCTATTTCATTATCTAAAGATAATTTTAGATATTCTTTTACTCTTCAAATTGTTGTAAAATAACATTTTATGATTTATTGATATGATTTTCATAATGTTCAAAATATTTTTATATACTTAATTCATTATTATTCTGAATATACAGGATCGTAAAAAAATCTCATATTTTGGCATATTTTGGATCGAGTTTAAGGTCGGTATTCAGAGAATGTGACAAGAGTCATTCAAGAATAATCGTGATTAAAGGTCACATAAATGCTTGTAAAATAATATCAAAACTATCTATTGTAACACGTACAGGGTGAGTGTCTCTGTAAGGTTTTTTCCGAAATGATAATAATGAAAAAGAGTAAATTGAAAATCATTGAAAAGAAGAGGAAATAGTAAAAATAAAAAAAGTTTTTAGAGAAATAAAAGTAGGTTTTTATAAACAGCGATTCAGTTTATCTTGAAGGAAAGACATCTAACACATTAAACAACTTTTGAGAGAAGCCATTACTTAAGGTTCTGTAGCTCCAAAGAGCGGAAGCCAATCCAGATCTATAGATTCGTAGTTCGAATGTGTTTATCATCAAGATTTATCGTTTCTGTATATTCGTGGAGCTCCAACAAAAATATCTCCCTCTATTGTTATACATTGAATACACGTGATTTCTATCTTGCTTTTTACACTCAATACCATTATTGATATGTAAGTCCTAACACTGAAGGTGTGCTTATTCTAAACGACACTTGTACGTCGGCGAGTTATCTAGCTGAAGGTGACGAAAGAAATCCTTTCGTCTATCAGGTCTCGAGTGGTGATAACCACGACGGTTGATTACTATAAGAGATCGTTAAGGTCACGTGCCTCATAGTCCGATATAAGTCAGGATTATCGATAGGTGCTATACGGTTTCACTTCATTCGTGTACTTTACGATATCATTGATGTTCAAGTTCGGAGTAGTTCCTACCTTAAAAATGTGAATTGTGACTGGTTCAGATTGGTTTTCGGCAATCTGAACATCAAGCGAGTAGATCAGACTTGCAAAATTCCTCAATGTGTGCGAACCCCATCTGACTGAAATTGCGGGTGATGCAGTGAATTAAGAGATTGTGCCGGCTAGTATTGTGGATATAATCGCAAACAAGCAAGATCTGATTATTAATTGCTGAAAGTGCGCAGGTCACGCGTCAGTGTCTATCGCAGTCGCTGCCCCTAAATGTTTGTGGGCGGAGGGGTAGAGCACCATTTCTAACTTTGTTACAATGCATATAGCCATATCCAGACAGGAATCGAGTACCCTCGAAACACATTAATATCAGCGTTGGGACGGGTCCAAATTCTTTAGTGAATCTTCCTCTATTTTTTGGTAAAGAGGGTCAGACTATTATTTGTCGTTGCCACTAAGATGACGACAGGGCACTCCATTACAGGCGAGCCATTTCATACATCTAGAAATCTCAAATCGAAGGTAGTTATTACTATTTTACTATATATTATTGATTTCCCATATGTAGCTTTCAAGTCTGTTGCACCGATGGCGCTAATCAGTGGATAGATCATATGACCAATCCTCCCACGCTGATCCGGGCATGGAAATAGCCCATTGGTGCATCGTGAAGGAGTGTGAGCTATTGTCTGATAGGACCTCTGATCATTTTGTCAACTCAATCAATATATAATATTAGTAAAACAAGGAATATCTAGTCTGTTAAGAATATACTAAATAATTAAATAAATCTTTTTGGATGCAACAACTCTACTTGACCTAGTAATTTTAAAACATTTTTGTGCAAAATTGAAACAGCATTAATTTTATTCAATATGCCTACTTCACAAATGTATTTTATTATATTACTTACCACTAATATTCCATGCTCCTTCAATCTGATATGCTGACGTTGCAGATCCAATTAGAAATCCATCCGGAAATTTCCAATCTGTTTCATTATTAGCCTTGGTCAGTTGACTTTAACAAGACAATTTAATTTTGTTACTTAAATATTATAAATAGTTACATCTTCTATTGCTTGATTATAAATATAATTTTCTTACAGACAACTGTGATTCTTAGAAATATATATTTTCATGAAAATTTTAAGTCCGGAAGAAGTAGAGAAGTTTCACTTTATTTAATTAATTTTTTTTATTGAATAGTCTAATATATAATAAAGTTTTCTTAAGAATTCAGCTTCAAATAGACAACTATGATTAATTAATTTGTTACGCTACAGAATGAAACTAATAGATATTTTATGACGTCAGCCACACAGACACACACGCGCGCACACATACGCACATACACACACACAGTCGTGGGGTTTCTTCTAACATCATCGTCGGACTGGGTTGCCACAGCATCTTTTCTAAAAAACTGACCAAAACGATTAAGTATACACATAAATAAAATATTGCTACACGAACGTTTAATGAATCCTATATGTAAATTACAATTATTATGCACTCGCATTTACAATAAATCTGCACGTATAGACGGCGTTTGTCGAGTGCTTCCAACATCTTTCTGCGCCTCTCGTTGTGCGCATGTACATCAGATCTGTAGAAATCCTATATTTTTAGATGGATACTGAACATATATTTTGACATTTTGTACATGAAAAATTCTATTTAATACAGTTGCACCAATGATTTCTTCTTTAATAAGTTTCCATATTTAACGATTATCTATTACAAATTTCTTTGTGCGTATCTCAAAAATAATTTTTTTTAAATTATATATTTTATGTGCTTTATAAAAGAAATAAAATAAAAATTGTAATAATATGATTGTCATTTAACATATTAAGTCCAATGATATATATTAAATTTTACTTTAATGTCAATAACACGAACAGCATTTAGTTCAACGACTTCCACTCTGATTTCTCACTTTCATTGTGCATTCCGCACATTCCTCTGAACGTATAGGATTCATTCACGGCGGTTTATGTTCGAAGTATTTTATGACATGGAATATGCATCTGAGTGACACATACCTTTCTGTACCTAGACAAACTTAATGAGAACAGTCTAAAACGAACATCTCAAGAAGTCACTAAGAGCAGATAACCATGCACATCCTAGATCAGAAATCCAATTTTTCCAGGACGACCGGTAAAGACGTTGGTGATATCGTTGCTTACTTTTTTACCAGAGGCTTTAATATCCAACGTAATGTCTTCTCTTCGCGCACTCCCACAATGCGTTTTCTGATCGCGACATAGCGACCGCCGCCATTCGCACGCTACTGATGTCACATACAAAACAATAAGTCAGAGAAAAGAGAAGGGGGGCTAAAAGAAGAGAGTGAGAGAGAGCGAGAGAGCGAGAGAGGCTACAGGAGCCCATAGTAGAAATCATTTTGGAGATTATAGTAAAGAAAAATAAAAGAAAATGGGTAAAAATGATATCTGATACCATAAATTGATTATGGGAGAAGAGTAGAACTTAAGTCGATGCAATATATTATGGTTTATCAGTCCTCTAAAGGTTAATTAATATTACTTATATAATTCAAACTAATAAATATTTTCATCGATTTTAGAGTCTTGTTTATAAACTCTTCAACATCATATGATCATAATGTTATGCTAAGATGAGACGTGTTTTTGTTTGTACGGTATAAGCAAAAAAATTACTAAACCGGTTGCTTTGAAATTCGAAATGCAGATTTTAAAATATCTTCGAAAGGATATGAGTCATATTTTCTATTAAAAACAATCTTACTTTAATTAATAAATTATCAGTGTATTACTTCAAGCAGCGCAACATAGTAGAGTACGGAGATCGATACAGTGGGCGCGTGTACGAACCAGTGGTTCCAACACTAACTTACACGTGCTAATTCGTAGTGTTAGACCCTCAAAAACACCTGCAATTTAGTATTCGGCTAAATTTAGATTTTTCATATACTTTGTAAATTTGTGAATTTTTATCAACCCGAGCACTCCACCCACAAATCAGTGCATCCGAGTTGTTACGGACTAATTTATATTTGTTATATTTAGATTTAATTTTAACGTTTATTATTAAAATATGAGCTTTAGGTTTAAGTTTTCTCAAGGCGAAATTTAATATAATTTCGGCGAATAGTTATAATTACTGGTCAAGTTAAGATTTTGTAACTGTTTTATTTATTTAAATGGAAGTGCATATTATTACAATGATATAAAATATAATCTTAAGATACGTATGTATGTAGTGTTTGAATTATTTTTAGATAGATTGAATTATTATAATAAAATCAATTCGGGAAATTGAAATTGAGATTGGTATATTTATAAGAACTGTTTGTATTAGGATAATGTTACTCGGCGTGACTAAAATTATGAATAAAGATGACTGATAATTTTAGGATATTAGTCACAAACAGATTATATAATATAATTTTATTAAACGTTAAAAATTAATGTTAATTTAGAAATGTAAGTCTAGAATTATTATATTACAAAGAATGATTTTAATGATAAATTATATATTACATGATATTTTAAATTATATTCGATTATAGTATAATCCGAGAAAAGAAAAACTTGTATTATTTATTTGTAAAGCAAGTCAGCGAAATTTCTATAATTTATTATAGTTTTTAGTTAACAATTTATTTAGATCTATATAGTTAAAGCAAAACTACGCATCCGAATTTAGTAAGCATTTTTTAAGTATCTAAAATAAAATAACATCTCGAGTGGCTTTGTAATAACCAGTGCTGTGACTGGAAAATTTCATATTTTTTGCAATGAATGGATGTATGTAATTGAGAGATTCGGTGCCGTGCCCGGAAAATGTAGGTTTTCGAAATCTGTACTTTCTTTGGCATGCATTCGTTTGGTGGAAAATATGATTATTTTCGAAAGCTGTTGAACTCTATCAAAACATAGAGATACATTTTACAAAATGTAGAAATAAAATTTTCCACAAAGATTGGATTATCTTTCCAGGTCTTATGGCTGCGAGACAAAGCTGTTCGAGATTGTCGCGTAACGTTACACCCTTTATCGCTAAGTTCACGAAACCTACGTCGATTAGTGGGGGCCGAGGCTATAAAAATACGAGCGTGTTTATTCGAGTCATTATTATTCCGCTGGCTTCGCTAAGGTGCGTTATATATTTTATATTATATTTTCACCATCATTAAAAATAGTTGTTTATAGAAAAATTTGAAGTTTTATTTCATAGTCCATTAGTTGATAATAATTTGTTGGTGCCGAAACCGGGGAATTTATTTCCGGAATTGTTTGGACTTGAATTAAAATTTATTAAGTATTTAATTAACGTTTTTGTTTCTGTTTAAAACTGAAAATGCCGTCTAAGAAAACCAAAAGGACGACCAGGCAGAGCAGAAATGAGCAACCAAAGGCGAAGCGCCCACGAACATCTCAACGCACTGTAAGCCAAGGCGTTCAGCAAAACGAGGTGAACAACATCGAGGAAGGAAGGCCATCTCAACCTAATCCTGACAATCAACATCGGCGTAGTGGCAGAGTTTTCAACTCTGAAAGCCGAGTTTCCGTTCGGGCGAGAGAGGTGCATCAACGAGAAAGCAGCCCGTTGCTGCTGCCGTCATCGAGAATCATCGACGAGGAAGCTGATGGCGAGATTGCTGATGCTGCTCATAGATCATCTGCAGTGGGAGACTACGGGAATGCTGTACACGATTGGCAACATAGTACTGCGATACCGGTGAGATCGACTCCTAATAATTTAGCAAGTGTGCCGGTAGATTCGACCGAGAGACTAATAAATGCGTTAGAAAGATCTTTAGCGTCAGTGCGTGATTCCTTATTTGCAAATAACAATTCACGGTTTGTCAATCGTTTGACGACTGCAAAAAGCTTGCCGCCGTTTTCAGGAAATCCGCTCAAGTGGCTTCACTTTAAAGAAGCTTATTTATTAACATCGGAACTAGGCGAGTACAGCGAGAGAGAAAATATTGCGCGATTATTTAACGCCTTATCAGGAGAAGTGCGCGAAGTCTTAAATACCTTACTTGCCACGAGTCGTGATGCTAGTGCCGTAATAAAAACATTAGAGTTACATTACGGAAATAAAAAAATCGTGGCGGAGAAAATTGTTAATGAATTAAAAGCACTTCCAAGTATCGATTCCGAGAAAGTTAGCCTGACGCAATTTGCGACAAAATTCAAGAAAGCGATTATAGCCTTTAAGTCGCTTGAACTGACGGGATATTTACATAGCCCGGAATTAGGCAAAATTATTGGCGCAAAAATTCCGTCGGCATTAAAGTATGAATATAATAGGTATGCCGTAAGCGTAAAGGAAAGCAAGTCTGAATTAGAAAAATTAAGCGATTTTCTGTATAAAGAAGCAGAATTATCCACTAAAGCCGGAATTTTTGAATCTGTTAATTTTGTTGAAAACCCGAAAAGTACAAGCGTAGGGAAGTATGTACGTAACGATAAATCTGCGAAAATGTATGTAGCGAATCATACATTTAATTCAGCAAAGAAAGATGCGCATTCCAATTTTAATAGAATTCGTATGTGTGATATTTGTTCGCGTGCGAATCAACTTCCGTCGGAGTGTACAGTTTTCTTAAACGAAACTATTGAAAAACGTTGGTCGTTAGCTAGAAAATATAAATATAAATTATGCTACACGTGTTTGAAAACGGGTCACGCGAAAAATAATTGCCATGGAAAGAAATGTCCACAGTGTGGTAGAAGCCACCATAAATTATTGCATAATGAGCAAAATTCATTTAATAATAAAGATTATTTTGGTAAGCAAAATTTTGTCGAAGCTATTCATGTTGCATCGTCCACGCATAATTCCGATTGACTAGGCGTGGAAAATATTTACTTAAAGATATTACCTTTACGCGTTATAGGTTCTACGAAAACAATAGATACATTTGCGTTACTTGATGAAGGATCGACTATCTCAATAATTAACGAAAATTTAGCGCGAGAGTTAGGTTTGAGAGGTAGAGAAATCGAACTATCATTAGTTGGGATAGGTGTCGAGAAAATAACATTAACAAATTGCCAAAAATTAGACATTGATATTATCGATACTTATGGGAGAAAGAAAATCAAAGGCGCTGCAACAGCAAAAAATATAAACTTGCCGACACAGACCGTAAATGACGCGCTTGTTCAAAAAATAAATGACGCGGTGAATATAAAAATTAAATCGTATTACAATGCGAAAGTGCAAATATTAATCGGTCAAGATAATTGGCCGTTAATAATTACACGAGAGTTTAAAAAGGTAGCCGGCACGAATTTAGCTTTATCGCGTACAATGCTCGGTTGGACTGTGCACGGCTCGATATATCATATTTCATGTAAACTAAATAAAGACACATTTCTCGAGAGAGATTCTATATCGGATTACACGTTAATGGTTCAAACTGAGTATACAGTCGAGAATGCATTGGACGAATTAATGAAGGAATATTTGGAACTGGATGCATTAGGCGTGACAGAAAAAACTAAGCGTAAAACAGGTAATGATAGAGCGCTTAAAATTTTTGATGATTTGAGCTGCGCGAAAAATAATAATTGGGAAGTTGGGCTTTTGTGGAAAGACGCACATCCGCCTAATGTCGACAGTTCAATAACTGCGCGTAAAAGATTGTCTCTACTAGAAAGAAAATTAGATCGCGATCCGAGTTATGCAAAATTATACTATCAAGAAATGCAACGATTTCTTGACCTCGGATACGCAAAAAGAATTGATAAAAATATTGATCGTCCGCGAACGTGGTATTTGCCGCACTTTCGTGTGCTTAATCCGAACAAGCCAAATAAAGTGAGGCTTGTTTTCGATGCAGCTGCGAAAACTTCCGGAATTAGCCTTAACGATCAGCTCGACACAGGACCTGATTTGCTGTAATTTTGCCCGGTATACTAATTCGATTTAGGCTATATGCAGTAGCTGTAAAAGGCGATATTTCGGACATGTTTTTCCGCGTAAAAATAAGAGATAATGATCGAGGCGCACAGTGTTTTTTATGGCGCGGTAGAGATCGAATTAAAGAGCCCAAGGTATACGAAATGACAACATTAATTTTCGGCGCTAAATCATCGCCAAGCAGCGCTATTTATATTAACAACCGAAACGCGATGAAATTTGAAAAATCTAATCCGGAAGCGTGCGATAGTATTGTCAATGATAGCTATATGGACGATTTGCTTACAAGTAGAAAGACCGAACGAGAAGCAGTAAGTCTTATAAATGATATTATAAAGATAAACGCAAAAGCAGTCTTCGAAATGCCTAGCTGGGCGAGTAACCGGACGCGAGTATTAGACTTCGTAAAAAACGAATAGCGACGGGCATAGCGATAAAAAGCATATGTGCCTATGCGATCAAGGTAGGGAGAAAATTTTAGGATTATTTTGGGATACGAGTACAGATAATTTAAAATTCAATGTAGAGTTTATTAAATTCTGAAAGAAATTTTAAGCGGACAACGCAAACCAACTAAGCGTGAAATTCTACGCGTAATTATGTCCGTATTCGACCTTTAGGACTATTAGCACCGTATACATAAAATCGAAGATACTGATGCAGCAGATATGGTGTAGTGGTGTCAAGTGGGATGAGAAAATTAGAGATGAGGAATATGCCGGCTGGGTTTCTTGGATTTCAAAAATTACTGAAATAAAAAATTGTTTTTATACCGCGCTGTTTATCCCCCATTCAATTAGATGTAAAAGATACGCAACTACATATTTTTTGTGATGCTAGTTTAATGGCATACAGCGCGGCGGCTTATTTGCGTACAGAAAACGTTAACATCACGCATGTCGCTTTAATAATGGTGAAAAGTCGAATAGCGCCTCTTAAACCTTTAACGATACCACGTCTTGAACTTCAGGCTGCGTTACTCGGCGCCCGATTGGCGAAATTTATTGAAACAGAAATGAAAATTACGATTTCTCAGTGTTTTCTTTGGACGGATTCAATAACTGTAATCCGCTGGATTAAATCCGAACCTCGAACTCGTCACATTTACGTCGCGAATCGATTAGGTGAAATTGCAGAAATTACGCAATGCTCACAATGGCGATGGGTCCCAACTAATGAAAATCCGGCGGACGATGCGACGCGTTTCGTAAGGGATTCACGCGTAATTTCGTCGAACGATCGTTGGTTTATTGGTCCAGAGTTTTTATGGAAATCGGAAATTCATTGGCCAAAAGAGAAAAAAATTCACGAAACTGACAGAGAAGCTATCGATAAATTAGAGTGTAGAAAAGCGATGATATTTACATTATCTCCCGTAACAAACAACAGTTCTCTAGCTTTAAGACTATTAGGATGGCAAGGACTGTTGATATCTGCTCGGCGTATTTATAAAACATTTATTCGTTGGAGGGGAAATCGAGGGAAATGTGATACATCTACACAGACTATTAGTCACAGTGAAAATTATTGGTATCGTCTCTGTCAGCGCGACTTGTTTGAAACAGAAATAAGAGCGATAAAAAATGGAAAAGATGTCGGTAAAAATATCATTTTAAGACATCTGAAACCGTATATAGATAGCGATAATATTTTACGAGTTAGTGGACGTGCGACATTAGCTCCGACAGCCAA